>JAPPVO010000059.1:165205961-165431780 GCA_030407325.1 Camellia japonica | reverse complement strand
CGGGAGCCCTTGAACTGGTAGTGTGATTTTGTCCAACGGGTAATTCTCGATTAGCGTTTTGAAGTCGAATAACGGATAATGAGCCAGAGAGAGCTCCGACTTAGTGAAGCCGAGTTTGATGAAGGTCTTGTAGTACATAAATTTTGAAGTACTCCCCTGGTCAATGAGAACACATTTAATGGTGAATCGATTTATGCGTAGTTCGATGACCAAGGGATCAATGTACGGGAGCGTTACACCGACCAAATCAGAATCATCGAAAGTAATACTCGGAGCTTCATGGGGCCATTTCGCTGGTGTGATTTGCTTCTGTGGGTCAGGATGCGACTGAATTGTATGTACCACGGATGCTGTCGGGAAGCTGTATATCATATGGATTACGCCGAGTGGGGGTGAATCTTGTTGTAAAGCAACTGTTTTGGTTGAATTGTTTCTGCCGAACGTGTTGCTTAAGCCGACCGTCTTGTACCAACTCCTCAAGATGATCTTTCAAGGCATAACAACTGTCAGTATCATCTCTGTGGTCTTTGTGATATTCGCACCGTCTATCCCATCTCCTCATGTCGGGGGGTCCCACCATCTTGGGTGGCCATTTGAAGAACGGAAGATGTTGAATTTTAGACATAACCGTGCTGATCGGTGTAGACACCTCACTTTTGACCGTCCTCAAGACTTGGACGTCATCGTTTGAACACTCGATGATCATCCATACTCATGTTCGTTTTGAGTTCTCGGAGGTCTCGGCTATGTGCCTTGCCTCAAGATCTCTCAACTTGTTTGTTTTGTGCTTGGTTGTGGACCAAACACTTGTGTTTTTGATTATAAGGGAAGAGGGTGGCTTGTTTGCCATCCTCCCAACCCATCGGCCAAGGCATGGAGCCATCGGCCTTGTTTTCTTTCCATCAGCCAAGAGTGCTGGCCGATCGGCACTCCTTTTGGTCGGTCGGCCCCTATGTTGGTCGATCGGCCATATTTTCTGGCCAAGCCCTATTCATCTGTTTTATGCAGATATTTTGTGCTAGCTGGCACAGCTAGCATCCACAATTAACCCCCTCCATACACGTGTATGGAGGGATTTGCCTCTTGTTTTGCTTCTCTTAGAAGCTTTGGAATTTGATTTCCTATAAGAGGGGAGGCCCTCCTCCCTTCTCAGGGGTTCAACAATTTGATATAGAAGATATATATATATATCTCTATATCTCTCTCTATATATTTGTGTGTGTGTTTGTGACCTAAATTGTGTTTTTGTTCATACTTTTTCACTAGAGCACCTAGTAGAATACCTTCCTTTGGTTGCTGAGGCACTAGGAAGTTGGTTTCAGAGTTCTTGGGCTGGTTTTGATCCAAGGGAGTGGCTGGAGTTGTGTTCTTGAAGATGTTCTTCAAGAGTGAGCAACTAACCTTTTGTTTCCCCATTTTAGCTTAAACTTTTAGACCTATTTTCATATTGTTTCAAGCTTGACTATAAACTTAAAAAAGTTCTATTTTTATATGCTTAAGATGATTGTTTAAGGTCTCTTTTGGGTTGGGGGTTGTCTACCCCCTCTTAGGCCTTGTTTGGCATTATTTTGGGTCATCCTTTTTGGCCTTTGTTCTTGCTTTGGCTTGCCCTTTCTACCACTGAAATCTAGAGGATTTTCAGTGGTGGAATGGTGGTTTTAGAGTCTTGTATAGGAGAGGGACACCCCTCTCTCCTTGTGTCTCATTTGCTTGTGTTAATGGCTTATAATGGTAGCATGTTTGCTTAACATGTTTTTGCTTCATTTCAGAAAGTGTTTGGTGTTATTTGACCATGCTATACCTCTATTTTAAGTTGGTTTAGTGGTCTCTTGCATGCATCACACACTTGCCTTGCAATCCTCTCATTTGTCTTAACATGCATCATGCATTTGGACCGTCATGCTTGCATATTTTGGCTCAACTCAAAGGAGCTTTTAGTCATGTTTTTCCATGTTTAAGCTCTGTTTGGTGTTGTCTTGGTCATACATACATTGTTTTGCATAGCCTTGGTTCATTCTAGCTTGTAAGCTTTGTGCCTTGAGTTCATTAGCAAGTGTTACTTGAAGTATTTTCATGATTTGGCATCATGTGAAATGTGATTTTAGTCCATGTTTCATGGTCACACACTTGCATTTATCACCTATTCCATGCTTTCGATAGTTTGTGTTTTATGCCTTAAGAATAGGTCATTGTGCATGCCACCATGCTTAGGCCTTTGGGATGCCATCTTAGTGGGTATTTGGGCTTATTTTGACATGTCATAACTCTGATTTTCATTGGTTAAATCATGCTATGTTTGGTTGTAATAGGTGTAGTATAACACCTCTTTGTTAGCTTTGCATGCCTCATGCCTTATGCCCTTTGTGTTGGTTTGTTTTAGCTTTGGCCCTTGCATGTTTTAGACTCCTTTTAGCATGATTTAGGACTATTTTGGTTGTCCTTGGCTCTTTGGGGCTTGGTTCATGTGGCCTTAGTATAAGCTCCTTGGCTAGCCTTAAGCCTTGAGCCTTCTTGCATGCCATGCTTGCATTGTTTGGTTGATTTGGCATCATTCCATGCTTATTTTCAGAGCTTATAGTGTTGTTACACTTCCACTTTTGTCACTCTTTGAGCACTCTTGAGAGTTGTGCTTTTAGGCCTAGGTGATGGACCAATATGTGTGCATGTTTGTCTTGCGTTTTGGTGCCTTAGTCTTGGTGTTTTGGCCACTGTTTTGGTATGGCTGAGGCCTATTCATTTTTAGTATAAGTCTATGGATCATACGGTTTGTATATTGTTGTATGTTTATCGCATTGCATGTTGTTGCATACTCATTGTTGGTATCATTGTCGAGGGCCTATCACATTGTATGTTTGCATATCTAGGTTGCATAGTCGTATTGTATACTTGTTGCATGCCATGTTGTTTACATGCTAGGTTGCATTGCATTGCATTTGGCATGCTCATGTTGCATTACATTGTATTGCATTTCCATGTTGCATTGTATTTGGCATACATGCATTGCATTGTGTTTGGTTTGGGTGATAAGCCAAACACGAGGGCCGAGGAACGTTCGTACTTGAAGTGATGAAACGTGCCTCAATCCTCGATCGCCGACGCTCTTGATCCAAAATGATAGAGTTTTAGGCATTCATGTGTTTTTGTGCATTCATTTTACATTGATTTGCACACTTGGCTCCTTTGGCCATCATGCATTGAAATGCGTGATTGATGGTCCGAAGGTCGAGAACCATACTCCCTTGAGTTCATGACATGATAGGGAGGGTGGTTGTGCAAATATTATCTTGAAAATGCATTGCCATGCTCTGTTTGTCCTCTGCTGCAGCAAAACAGCATTCTGCAGGAAGATATGGCCGGCCAACCATTTTCAGTGCCGATCGACTAAACATTGTTGGCCGAGATCCTCACAAATGGTCGATGACCAATTCCACATGGCCGATGTTCCTATATTTTGGCTGATGACATCGCAAAGTGCTCAGGGAGTGGTTCGAAAGCATTCTTGGGACTTGTGCAGTTTTCAGAGGTGTAAAATAGTGCAAACAGAGGCAACATGTGGCATGGCAACGGGTTTCCGAGTAAGGCGATCAAGCATGCATCATTCAATCATTTCGAGGCGGAGTTGCGGCGGCCTCTTTAGTTTCATAGCTGAGTTAATTTGTTTAAATTGGTTAAGGGTTTTGTAATATTTAATTAGCTAGGATAGTTGATTAATTATTCGGTTTGTATTATTTATTTGGACCCTCCGTCGAGAGGGCGAATTTTGTAATAAGTGTGCGTGAGTGTGTGAATGTCTTCCAACCCCACGTCTTTCTCCTTTTTTATTTAACCGCTTATGATGGTTAGTTTTAGGACATATTTCGTTTAGCATCTTTATGCTCGCATGTTTGCATCATTCACCTGTATTGTATGCATCAGGCTTAGCGCATCATACTAACTGCATAGTATTTCAATTCCAACTTGAATACGTGTATCGAGTTATCACATTTCATATGCCATCTTAGAATAGCCGAGCCTATTTCTAGTTGCACTTTGCATGCGATACATTAGCCATTTTAACATGAACTAGGATCATGCATGATTTCTAACTAGTTTCTTGTTTTGGCTCGGAATACACTGTAAGTGTTTATGCTTTAGCATCTTGCATGTGTGTGAGTGTTAACATGATAGCATGCTTGCCATGAGGCTAATTGCTTATGTGGTATAACTACCTGAATGCCTGTGGGTGAAGGTTGGATTGCTTGAATTGGGACAATTCATTGAAATCCGTGTTGTAGCCTACTCGTGAGTAGCAAACTTCAAACCATTTCCAAACAAACGGATATGTGATGTTTTGTTCTGAATTAGGCGATCTAGTCTACACTTGTGTGTTGTGCGCATCACATAGTAATTCTAGCTAATTAACCGGAATAAGAACACATGGATTTTCAAAAACAAGATATCATGCTTAGTACATGCCGATCTTTGATTGGGCGAGCAAGGGTGCTCATAGATGACCTTCCCCAATCGTACCCAAGTTCCCGAGCTGAGGCAACTTTGGTGATGACGGACATGTGGCCTTAGGCAACGAGTCAGGGTTTCCTAAATTTCCCAAAATAAAACATTTAGGTGGCGACTCTGTATTTGGCAAAGCAGTCCATGTTCGACACTTCTTTACAAAAATCAGTTTTCCAAAACGATTTGTCGGATTTGGACTCTTTGGTGATTTATCAGTCCCTCATTGCACTTTGCGGGATTAGATTCAGAATCGTGACATTTGAGTCTGAACTGTAGTAGCAAAGCCCGAGGGCACGTCTACAGTTTTTGGCAACTCCGTTGGGGATTTAGAGAATTTGACTCGAACTCATGATATCTTGTGTTGATTACACTTATGTGTCTCTTTGCATTGCATTTGCATTGGTGCGCCTAGGACACCGTGTTTGCCGTATGCTATTCCTGAACGGTTTGTCGGAGGCTCACTTTAAAAAGCGTGCCATAAGGCTGACCGGTTGCATGCTCTGCCACGACGGGAACACAAACCTCGGTTTTTACCGGGGCACCCTTTTTGACCATTCGACTTAGTGCATATTCAGAATCCATAGTGACTATTCAAAACTAGGACAGGTTGCTACCCGATTATAGGCTATTTGAAACCGCTGTGTGAGTAGTGAAACACTAGCTCCTGACAAAATAGGACAGGGAAACCCTACCCCAACATAGGGGTGTTTTGGCTCTCATTTGCTTGATTATGTGCTTTTAGAGTGTGCCTCTACAGGGAATGCACGTATCGGTTTGCAAGTCTGAGTATCAGGCCTGCGGACATCAGTATTTTGAGAATCAGTTATATCTGTGGGTATCAGATTTAGTTTTGGGGCTGTAATTTGGGGAATAGTGATTAGTGGTCGAATACAGTTATTCAGCTATGCTTATGTCTGTTCTGGTGAAATTGGGCTGAGATGCTGCCTATTTTCTTTTGCAGTTCAGAGATTCGGTTCAGAGCAACCAATATTCTCCTTCGCTGAGGCAAGGCAGAAAAGGGCCAGTCCAGGCTCACTAGTTCCTCAGATCCGTCATTCACCAGTCACGTCACCTCTGTTCAGTTCAGCAGACTCGTGATGACGCAAAATTCAGAAGAAATTGTGGTCATGGCAACAGCATTAAGCCAGGGAATCACCATGCAGGGTGAGACCGATGTTGAAGTGCAACACCCACCTAGGTCACTTGCCGCACATCCAATCTGGGAACCCCAATTCTTCCAAACCCGTGAGCCCACTACTTTTGAGCTGATGGGAATGATTGGCGATCTTCAGAGATCTGTGGTTGATCTAGCCTACAGAATGTCGGCTCCGCCACCGACTACCTCATATGCTGGGAATTTCATACCGGAAGAGCCCCCGCTATTGGGGCGGATTGTAATTGAACTCAGCCAACCTGAACCCATCCTAAGTGTAGGCAATAGCATGTCAACAACAACCGGGTTCTGCTCTGATGTAGTAATCCAAACCTTCGACCAAGCTGAGGCTAGTGGAAATAACAAGGTGAAGGTGGACATCGATCCCTATGAACAACTACTGCAGGCTGTTGAGGCTTTGAAAGCCAGAGGACTGAACAAACAACAGGTGCTCGCTATTGCTGTAAAAACTATAGATGACACTTTCTCCACTCAAAGTGAGAGCAGTTCAAGCGAAGGGGAAAATCGAGATAAGGACCGTCACACCAGAACCGTTCCTTCCAACCCTAACCCTGCTCCCGGAAATGATCAGAAAACCAAGTCAGCACCTGCCGACCCCTTTGCTAGTGCGTCCAACAAAAATCCACAAACCTTGAAGTATCTACTCCGAGGTTGCAGGGTCTTCCATGCCCTCTACATGCCTTTGTCCAAGGCGCTTCAGATCCTTGCTGAAAAGGGGCATCTTAAACCCCTCGAGCCTCAACCTCTCCCTAGTCATCTTCCACCTAGCCATGACGCTACCCAGTACTGTGCGTACCATCAACAGACCGGTCATACCACTGACAATTGCTTCCGTCTTCGCCACGAAGTACAGGATTTGATTGACAATGAGGTCATCCTCCCACCTAGCTCAGCAAAGTCCATCGTCATTGGGTCAGTGAACTTCGAGGATAATACAAGTATGTGATCAGGGAATGAACCACCTGCGGGCGATGCTCAGTTTACTTCAGATGTGGCGTGTGGCACGCACTGTTTTGAGCATTTGTGAATGTTGGTTTTTGTAGTTTCTGACTTGGGTGTTGAGTCAGTTCGGTGGTTTTGTTTTGAGTCTGTCTCTTTATTTTGAGTCAGTCTTTTTGATTAAGGGTCTATCTTGTTGTATCGAGTCAGTTCTGTTGTACAGGAGTCGAGTGATTCCGGGGGCGTTACCTCGGATATCACTATTTTGTTTCGTGTTTGTCTTTTCCCTTTTTTTGAGTTTGTTTCTGTCTTGGAGCCAGCTACACCAGAAGATCTAAATGAAACAGCAGTAAATTTTCACACCCTTGTGTTTGCTTCCGCCTTGCGCCAGTTATGCCAGGAGTTTTGAATGAGATGGGAGTATACGACTAGAAACTGTGTCTTTTCTGTGTTTTGAATTCATTGCATTGACCTAAATTTTTCAAAACTTTTTCTAACACTGTGGTGAAAACAAAGAGGAAGGAATTCCTCGGGATTTGCAAACATTTGATCAATTGATAGAAAGAGTGGCGTGCTAAGCCCTTAATGAATGAGATCATGTTTGTTAACGTGAGTACTGAGAAGGATCATGGCTTGATCGAAATTGGTTCTACATTGTCTTCAGCGCGAGCGACTAGTCGCTTTCTTAAAAGATTTCAAAAAAATGTTTTGCGCGGTCCTGTAAAGACCTGTGTGGAATCGCTCTTGAGATTGGGTAGCCTAGGATCGCTCTCAGCCTCGAGACTCGACCCCTTTGCTTTCAAACCTTGAACTTGGATTCAGAATGTTCAACGGTCAACCACAATGTGAGGCCTGTGTAGCCAGATTCGAAGCAGCCCATGAACTAGGGGCAAGAAAGTCAGATCAAGAAGGTCAGACGTCGTTAAAAAAAGCTTGCAAAGCTAGATCAGAAGCACTCCTCGAACTAGGGGCAAAAATGTCAGATGCGCTTGAAGAGTCAAAATTAGGACATTTCTCAAGTTAACGAAGATCGGCAAGAATGCCAAATCCCAGAAGAGAGGAAAGAAGAAAATATTGCTGAAGGATAATCAAGTTCCTATCTACAACACTAGGGGAAAATTCAACCCCCATTGGATGGATTCCTACATCATCGGCGGACAACAGCCATTCTCCTGGATTTAGATGACTTCAGGATCTCAAAACCATTTGACATGGACAAAGCTACACTTTTACCCTTGAGAGGCTCGCTGGCCGAAAACTCGGAAGGGCGACCCAGGCAAAAGTTTGAGCAAGGAAAAGAAATGAAAAAGAACATAAAAGAAAAAATGTAAAGTTTGGAAAACAAGAGAAAAAAGAAGCGAAAAGAAAAGAATTGAAAAGAAGAAAAACATAGCTCGCAAGGTTGAAAACCCGGAAGGACAGCCTTGGCAAAAGTTAGAGCGTAAAAGGTGAGGGTTAATACACGAGTGTACCTTAACCTAAACTACGTAAGGCTTGATTCCCATGTTTAGCATACGTAGGCAACTTCATTCTGAAGTCCAGCCACAAACACTTCCAAATTGATTGTTCCCATGTAATGGTTTTGATCATCTATGCCTTCTCTATATCCGAGAGAGTTTGGTTGTGTTCGTCACTTTGAGGATTGACTACAATGCGTTGCGGTGCCATTCAGACAAGGGGCAACTCTCCATTACGCTACAATGTGCTGCGGTGCTATTCAAACAAGGGGTAACTTTCTGTTGCCATGCAGTGTCCTTCAGATAAGGGGCAGTTTCCCATTGTTATGAATCCGAGCTTGTGCATCTCAAGAGTAGGTTCCGTGCTCGTTGAGCAGTAGACGTTTGCAAAAATAGTTTTTGAGAATTTTTACTGAGGTTGACTAATTTTCTCGAAAATTATTTTATTTTTCCAAAACCGGACCATTTCTTGGACCTAAAAAAAGAAAATTTTCAGTGCTCATAGCCTAACTTGCATGATTTTAAATCGGAAAGTCGAACAAGCATATTAATCTAACTCTCATGTTGGTCAAAATTGTTTTAGCAGAAAGTCGAAAACAAAAAATGGTCAAAATGATGGACTAGGGGCACAATCGAGTCAGGTGTTCTGTCTTTTCCCCATTGTCAACGTACTTACCAAGAAGGGCGTTCTACCTACCAGAAAGGGTACAACTGAAGCTGTCAGTAAAGGACTGAAAGCTCTCTCATCCTCCAAGCAGCGAGGTATCAAGCCAAGTGCGAGACACGAACTGGATTGGATCAAGATACCCCACTCCCTTGTTTGGACAAATCTGATCATGTCCAAACTCCCCAGGAGCGCATCGTTAGCCGATGCCAGCTGCAGATTGGCTACACACTACAGACACCCCATTTTTGACCGTCCTCAAGACTTGGACGTCACCGTTTGAACACTCGGTGATTATCCATGTTTGTGTTTGTCTTGAGTTCCCGGAGGTCTCGGCTATGCGCCTTGCCTTAGGATCTCTCGACACGACTGTTTTGTGTTTGGTTTTGCACCAAACACTTGTGTTTTGCTTTTGAGGGGCAGGGAATGGCTTGTTGGCCATCCCCACACATCACCGGCCATGGCTTGAGGCCACCGGCCACTGTTTTGTTGCCATCGGCCAAATGTTTGGCCGGCCGGCACTCTTTGTGGTCGGCCGACCATTGTTTTGGTCATTTTGTCATTTTTGGCAGGCCGACCACTGTGCATCTGCTTTTGGTAGATATTTTGTGCCAGCTGTGCTAGCTGGCACCCACTTTGCACCCACTCCATACACGTGTATGGAGGGATTTCACTCTTGCTTAGCTTGTTTTGTAAGCTTGCAAGAGTGATCCTTTATAAAGGGAGGCCTTCTCCTCCCTTCTCAAGGGTTAGAAGGTTGAGTTCCAGAGGTCTGGATTAGGGTTAGGGTTTGTGTATCACCTATCTCTATATCTCTCTCTCGTTTTGCCTTTGTGTGTGTATAAGTGTGTTTGTGTCTTACTTTTGTGCATAAACACCTAGTGCTACACCTTACCTTGGTTTCTGAGGTGCCAAAGGTTTGTTTTCAAAAGTTTTGAGCTGATTTTGAGCTAAGGAAGGCTGCTGGAGCTCCATCCTTGAAGGGGTCCACAAGGGTAAGATTCTTGCTCTTTATTCCCCATTTTTGTATAGTCTTTTAACCTACCTTGCATCTGTTTTTAGACTTTGTGTATAACTAATAAAAGTCTTTTTTTTGAGTGCTCTAAATAGTTGTTTAAGGTCACCTTGTTGTTTGGGGTTGTTTGACCCCTCTTAGGCCTTGTTTGGTCCCCATTTTGTGCATTTTTGGTGAGCTCCGGGACCACCTTGTTTGGGCCACCTCACCACTGAAATCCAGAGGGATTTTAGTGGTGGGGATGGTGCTTTAAGGTCCTAAGAAGGAGAGGGCCGTCCCCTCTTCTTGTTGCCTTCAATGTTGGCCATTTTAGCCTCATGTGTGAGGATCTTGTTTAAGTGCATGTTGGCCATGTCTTAAGTGTTATTTCTGCTTATTTTTCCATGATATAGCACTGTCTTTAATTGGTTTAGACACCCATGCTTGCTTTGCATACTTGTCTTGTAATGCCATGAATTGCCTTAACATGTGTCTAGCATTTAGACTACCATGCTCACTTGTTTTGGCCTAGCTTTGTGAAGCTTTTATGCATGTTTTAATATGCCTAAGGTCTGTTTGTGGTTGTTTTGGCCATCCATGACATGCTTTGTATAGCCACCTTGCATTTTGGCTTGTTAGCCTTAGGTGTGTGAGTGTAGAGCATGCATTACTTGGCTTGTTTCAGTGGTTTGGCACCACTTATAGCATCATTTCAGTCCTTGTGGTATGCTTGTATGCTTGCATTTGATGCCCCTTTAATGCTTTAAAAGGCTTGTGTCTTATGCTCCATGTTTGGACCTTCATGTATGCTTCCATGTTTAGATCATTTAGATGCCATCTAGGTGTGTCTTTGGTCTTGTTTAGACCTGCATCAGACCTGTTTTAGGTCCTCATGGCCCTTTGGGGCTTGCTTCATATCGCTTTGGTTTAAGCCCCCTTGAGTCTTGGACATTGTTGCATGCTTGGCTTGTCTTGTTTACTTGGTTTGGCACCTTTATAACATGATTTTCAGAGCTTAGTATGCATGCCATATGTCCATGTTTGTCCCTTTTAAGTGTGCTTAAAAGTCCTTTCTTTATGCTTAAGTGTTGGTCCATTCGTGTGCATGTTTGCATGTGCATTTGTACCTTATTTCCATAGCATTTGGCCACTGTTTTGGGCTTGTTTAAGAGCTGCCTAAACTAGTTTAAGACCATGCTTTGCATATTGTTGCATGCTCGCCTTGTGTGTTGTTGCATACTTGACCTATCGCATGTGTTGCATGCTTGAATCACATCGCATTTGGCATGCATTCTTCCTTTTTGTCTTGGTTGCTTAACATGTTACGTGTCTTGCATGTTTGCATGTTGGCATTGCATCTTGCATGCTTGTTAGCTTGCATATGTTGTTACATGCCTTGTATGCTTGTTTGCTTAGGTTGCGTGCGTAGTGCACATTACTTGCTTGCATTGTCATGTTGCATACTTAGCTTGCATGCCTAGGTTGTATTGCATTGAGCACGCATGCCTTGCCTCTTGAAATCACCATGATAGAGGTTAAGCCTTATGTGTTTATTTGGTTTGCATTTCATTTGATATTGAAATGGCACACTTGGTTTCTTGGGCCATTACGCATGGAAATGCGCGATTGGTGGTTCGAGAATCAAGGACCATCCTCCTATGAGTCATGAACATGATAAGGAGGGTGTTGGTGCACACATTTGCTTGAAATCCATTGCCATGCCATGTTTGCCCTCTGCTGCTGTCAAAACAGGATTCTGCAGGCATAGATGGCCGACCGACTACACTCAGTGCCGGCCGGCCATTAATTGGTGGCTGAGAGCTCAATAGATGGTCGATGACCACTTCTCCATGGCCGGTGATCATTCCTCATGGCCGGTGGCACCCCACAGTGTTCAGAGAGTGCTCCTCGGGACTTGTACAAGTTTCAGAGGAGGAAAACAGTGAAAACAGAGGTAGCTTGTGCATGGCGTTGGATTTCCGAGCAGAGTCGAGCTTGCGTGCATTGGGCCCTCTTCCCAAGGCTGTTTTACCATTTTATTAGCTTAGTTAATTTGCTTAACTAGTTAATTGGTCTGTAATTATTTAATTAGCTTGTTAGTTAATTAAATTGTATTATTCTTTTGGTCCCTCCGAGCGAGGGCGAATTTGTAATAAATGTGGGTGCGTGTGTGCATGTCTTCCAACCCCCACTTTTTTCTCCCTTTTACTTACCTGCTTTTGATGGTTAGTATTAGGGCATATTTCATTTAGCATCTTTATGCTATGCATGCATGCGTGCATCCATTCATTTGTATTGCATGCACCGGGCTCGACGCATCATACTAATTGCATAGTATTTCAAAACTAACTTGAATACGTGCTATTTGTTGCATTTCACATGCCATCCTAGGATTAGCCGAGCCTATTCTAGTTGCATTTTGTATGCGATGCATTAGCCACTTAACATGGACTTGGATCATACATTGATTGCTAACAAGTTCTTTGTTTTGGCTCGGAGTACTCGTAAGCTTTTTATGCTTTAGCATCTTGCATGAGTGTGAATGTTAACATGACAGCATGCTTACCATGTGGCTATATGCTTATAAGATGTAAATTGCCTGAAGGCCTGTGGGTGAAGGTTGGATTGTTTGAGTTGGAACGACTCATTAAAATCAGTGTTTTAGCCTACTCGTGAGTAGCAAATTTTAAACTATCTTCCAAACGAGCGGATATGCAATGCTTTGTTCCAAATTAGGCGATCTAGTCTATAATTTTGTGTTGTGCGCATTACATAGTAAGATTAGCTAACTAATCGGAATAAGAACACACAACGTTTTCAAAATTAGATATCATGGTTAGTAGAGGCCGATCTTTGATCGGGCGAGCGAGGGTGCTCATAGCTGACCTTCCCCAATCGTACCCAAGTTCCCGAGCCGAGGCAACTTTGGTGATGACGCACACGTGGCCTTAGGCACGAGTCAGGGTTTCCTAAATTTCCCAAAAATAAATATTTAGGTGGCGAGTCTGTATCTGGCAAAGCAGTCCATGTTTGGCACTTCTTTCTAAAATCTATTTTTCAAAACGATTTGTTGGATTTGGACTCTTTGATGATTCATCGGTCTTGCATTGCACTCTGCGAGATTAGATATAAGACCGTGACATTGAGTCCTGAACTGTAGTGAGCCCAATGAACAAACAGGATTCCCTCCCGGGACGCTCGAGGATGTCTACAGTTTCTGGCGACTCTGTTGGGGAGTTTAGAGAGCTTGACTCGAACTTGTGATATCTTGTGTTGATTACACACATGTGTTTCTTTGCATTGCATGTGCATTGGTGCGCCTAATTCACAGTGTTTTCCGTCTGCTATTCCTGAACGGTTTGCCAGAGGCTCGCTTCGAGAAGCATGCCATAAGGCTGACCGGTTACGGGCTCTGCCACGATGGGAACACAAACCCCGGTTGTCACTAGGGCGCCCTTTTGACCATTCGACCTAGTGCATATTTGGAATCCATAGTGACCATTCCAAGCTAGGACATGTTGCTACCCGATTACAGGTTGTTTGAAACCACTGCGTGCGTAGTGAAACCCTAGCTCCTAACAAAATAGGACAGGAAACCCTACCCCCAACATAGGGGTGTTTTGGCTCTTACTTGCTTGCTATGTGCTTTTAGAGTGTGTCTCTACAGGGAATGCATATACTAGTTTGCAAGTCTGAGCATCAGGTCTGAGGGCATCAGTATCAGTGTTTTGAGGAATCAGTTATATCTGCAAATATCAGATTCAGTTTTGGGGCGGTGATTTTAGGGAAATAGTGATCAGTAGTAGAGTACAGTTATTCAGCTATGCTTGTGTATGTTCTGATTGGGCCGAAATGCTGCATGTTTTCTCTTTCAGTTCAGAGAGTTAGTACATAATAGACAGTGCTCTTCTTTGCCGCGGCAAGACAGACATCTGATCCGTCAGTCACCGTTCAGTCCAGCGGACCTAGGATGACGCAAAGTTCAGAAGAAATAGTGGTTATGGCAGCCGCATTGGACAAAGGAAACATCTTGCGAGAAGAGACCAATGTTAAAGTACCATACCTGTCTAAGTCACCTGCCGCGCACCCGATTTGGACGCCACAGTTGTGTCAAGCTCGTGAGCCCATCACGTTTGAATTGATGGGAATGATTGGTGATCTTCAGTGATCTGTGGCTGATCTCGCCTAAGGAATGTCAGCTTCCCCACCAACCATATCTTACGCCGGGAATTTTGTATCGCAGGAGCCCCCGTTACTGGGGCGAATTGTGATCGAGCTCAGCCAACCTGAGGCTGTCTCAAACTATGGACATGACGTGTCAACAACAACCGGGTTCCGCTCTGATGGAGCAACCCAAACCCTCGATCAAGCTGAGGCCAGAGGTAAGAATAAGGTGGGAACAGATGCTGATCCCGTTGAACAACTGTTGTGGGCAGTCGAGGCTTTTGAAAGCCGGAGGATTAAGTAAACAGCAAATATTTCCAGTGGTGACTAAAGCTATGGATGATGCTTTCATTACTCCAACCGAGGGGAGTTCCAGCCAGACAGAAAATCGAGATAGGCCACGTCATGCCAGAACAGTTCCCTCCAATCCCAACTCTGCACCGGGAAAGATCAGAAAGCTGGCAAAAGTTAGCAAACTTCGAAGTATCTGCCCCAAGGGCGCAGAGTCTTCCACGTACTCTACATGCCTTTGTCTAGGGCGCTCCAGATCCTTGCCGAAAGGGGGCACCTTAAACCCCTTGAGCCTCGGCCTCTCCCGAAGAATCTCCCTCTCACACATGATGCTACCTTATACTGCACGTACCACCAGCAAACCGATCATTGCACCGACAACTGTTTCCATCTTCGTCATGAAGTACAGGATTTGATCGACAATGAGGTCATCCTCCCGCCTACCTCAGCGAAGTCTGTCACTGCTGAGTTGTTAGATTTCGAGGATACTGCGAGTATGTGATCAGAAGTTGGTCCACCTGCGAGCGGCGCTCGGTGTATTTCAGATGTGGCGTCTGGCACGCACCGTTTTGAGCATTTGCGAATGCTATTTTTTTTTGTAATTTCTGGCTTGGGTGTTGAGCCAGTTCTTTGGTTTTGTTTTGAGTTTGTCTCATTGTCTTGAGTCAGTCTTTTTGCTTAAGGGTCTGTCTTGTTGTATGGAATCAGTCTCATTGTATAGAAATCAGGTGATTCCAGGGTTGTTACCTCGGATATCACTATTTTGTTTTGTATTTATCTTTTGCTTCCTTTTGAGTCTGTCTCTACTGTGGAGCCAATTGCGACCAGGAAATCTGAATGAAACAGCTGCGACTATCATGTTTCCGTGCTTATTGCTTCTTTGAGCTAGTTGTGCCAGCAAATTTAGAACGGAATGGCGGAGCATCTCACTTACTCTTCTGTACCTCCAAATCATTGCATTGACCTAAGTTTTTTAAAAAACTTTTTGAACACTGCGGTGAAAACGAAGAGGAAGGAATTCCTCGGGTTTTGCAAAATTTGACTAATTGAGAGAAAGAGAGGCATGCTAAGCCCTTAATGAGTGAAATCATGTTTGTTAACGTGAGTACTGAGAAGGACCCTGGCTTGACCCAGATTGGTTCCACACTATCTTCATCGCGAGCGATTTGTCGCTTTCTTAAAAACTTTCAAAAACAAAATGTTTTGCGCAGTCTGCGGAGACCTGTGTGGAATCGCTCTTGAGATTGTGCAGCTTAGGATCGCTCTCAGCCTCAAGATTCAATCCCTTTGCTCTCAAAACCTTGACCTTGAATTCAGAATGATCAATAGTCAACCGCAATGTGAGGCCTGTGTGGCCAGATTGGAAGCAGCCCTCGAACAAGAGGCACCAAAGTCAGATCAAGAAGATCAGACCTCATCAAAAGAAACTTGCAAAGCTAAATCAGAGGCACCCCTCGAACTAGGGGCAAAAAACGTCCGATGTACTCGAAGAGCCGAAGATGAATCTTCTGTAAATCAATACAACAGCCACTCTCCTGGATACGGGTGGACTTCAAACCCTAAAATCATTTGGCATGGACTTGTTACACTTTTACCCTTTGAGAGGCTCGCTGGGCCGAAAACCCGAAGGGCGACCCAGGCAAAAGTTAGAGCAAGAGAAAAATACAAAAGAAAAAAAAGCAAAGAAAAGAAAAGAAAAAAAAAAAAAAAGAAGAGAAAAATGCAAAAAAAAAGAAAAGATGAAAAAAAAAGATGGAAAAAAAGAAGAAGAAAAGAATTGAAAAGAAAAGAAAAACATAGCTCGCAAGGTTGAAAACCCAGAAGGGCGACCTTGGCAAAAGTTAGAGCGTGGTGAGGGTTAATACATGAGTGTACCTTAACCGGAACTACGTAAGGCTTGATTCCCATGTTTGGGATACGTAGGCAACTTCATCCTGAAGTCCAGCCACAAACACTTCCAAATCGAGTGTGTCCATGAAATGGTTTTGATCATCCCTGCCTTCTCTGAATCCGATAGTTCGGTTGTGACAACCGGAACTACGTAAGGCTTGATTCCCATGTTTGGGATACGTAGGCAACTTCATCCTGAAGTCCAGCCACCAACACTTTCAAAGTGACTGTGTCCATATATTGGTTTTGACCATCTTCGTCTTCTCTGTATCCGAGAGTTCGACTGCGATCATCGCTAATGAGGATTGACTACAAAATGCCGCGGCGCTATCCAGACAAGGGGCAACTTTCCGTTGCCATGAGTCGCCATTCAAACCAGGGGCAACTTTCCGTTGCCATGTAGCTCTCTTCAAGCAAGGGGCAATCTTGCCTCCGATCCGAGGTTGTGCATCTCGAGAGTAAGTTCTGCGCTCGTTGAGCATTGACCGTTTGCAAAAATAGTTTTTGAAAATTTTTACTGAGGTTGACTAATTTCTCGAAAATTATTTCATTTTCCAAAACTGGACCATTTTCTTGGACCCAAAAAGGAAAATTTTCAGTGCTCATAGCCTGACTTGCATGATTTCAAATAAAAAATCGAACAAGTGTGTTAATCTAACTCTCATCTTGGTCACAATTGTTTTAGTAGAAAACGAAAACAAAAAATGGTCAAAATGATGAACTAGGGGCGCAATTGAGTCAAGTGTTCTATCTTTCCCCCGTCGTCAACATACTTGCCAGAAGCAGCACTCCACCTGCCAACAAAGGGCACAACTGAGGTTAACAACAAAGGGCTCAAAGCTCTCAACATCCTCCGAGCAACGAGGTATCAAACCAAGTGCAAAGCACGAATTGGAATGGATCAGAATACTCCACTCCCTTATCCAGGGCATCGACTAGATGTCACTGGAAGAAATAGCTGTGAGCTAACAGTGTTGGGCTTGAACCCACTACCTCTTGTTTATCCAACCGACCATATTTGGGGAGGGATGAAAAATGAGAGATTAAAGAATAGAGAGGCGTAAGTTGAGAGAAAAGTGAGCAAAAGGGTTTTGAGAAAAAAAAACTGAGCCTGAGGGTCGAGTGATGTGAGAGTCACAAATCAGAAAGGGTGGGAAACAATACCTGGAGAAACTGGCTCCTCGTGATCTGAGGTCTCTTGTCTTTGTAACACGTCTGTGTGTCGTGTCTTTTGTTTTGTTTGCCTCAATTCTTGTTTGGAGTCGTTCCGAGCGTGTCTCGTCGTGTTTAGGTTGTTTACCTTTTATTTTTCGTTATTGAGTCTTTTTCACTGTGTTCAGTCGTAGGCTCAATACCTGGTTGAAAACCCTTTTCTAAAATCATTTTGTGCGCTCAGAGTGCTGTGCCATTCTCCACATTTGTGCAAAACATGATTTGGTTCTTTTGTAAAACCACAGGGGTTCAACCCCGGGTCACTTGGAAATAGTGAACATATGGGTTCCGGATTGCGTCCGAGTGTGTTTCAGCTTCAGCAGATTCCACCTTTGTATCCCATCTTTTCAAGATTGAATTGTTTGTTCATAATGGGCCGTGTGCAAATGAACAGAATACTGTGTTACAGGCTTTGAGTTCAGAATGAGCAATGTTCAGAATGAGCTGTGTGTATGGGCTGTGTGCTGAGTAAACCGAGTACTGTGTTATGAGTCGAGTGTTTAGAATGAGTAGTTTTGTTGTATGAGTTGTTTTTCCGTTGGCCGGTTCATTATCTGATTATTAAAATACAAGTGTTTGATTTTCAGACAGGAGATCAATCTCATTTACATTGAGGTGTAATATGATGCAATGCGATGCGAAGTATGAAATGTACAAATGTAACACTTTTTCAGGACAAAAAGTTTATTTCATTTCATCATTTTTCAAGTACATAGCTTTGGAGAAAATAAAAACCTGCCTGCGGCAGTACAACGTACTCAAGCTATCAAAAAAAAGTAAAGCAAAACAAAAAGAAGAAAAGCAGTAAAAGTCTGGATCAGCATCGATCATCTCAGGCCTACGGGTCCGTCCTCGTCCTCTTCCTGGACGAAGGTCCAGGAGCATCGTCATCAGCACCATCATCTGAGCCAAAGCTCGAGTCATCTCCGGTCTCCTCCTCAGACGACTTTGCCTCGACTCTGCCTCTGCCTCGAACTCATCATTAGCAGGAACCGGTGCCCGTGAGCTACTCCAACATGAGTGCGCCCCGCTTTGGTATGGGGATATATTTTGCCATCTCGGACAGGAACAGAAGGCCTAGCTGGAGCACCTCCTGCAGTAGGAATCTAGAATGGAGGTTGAAAAGCACAAATGGTAAACGCATCAGTATGCTACGCAAAGCAGGGTATGAATGCCAAATACAGTGTGTGAGTACAGTGTATGACTATTGTGAGCAATGTATCAGTACAGAATGCAGTGTATGAGTACAGTGTATGAATGCTGTGAACAGTGTGTCAGTACAGAATGCAGTGACTAAGTGCAGTGTATGAATGCTGTGAGTAATACTGTGAACAGTCTGTGGGCTACAGTGTATCAGATGCCGTGAGGGCCGTGCATCGATTGTTGTGTTGACAGTGCGATGCGTCAGATTATGTGAAACAGTTTATGTATGGTTTGAGACTGTGGTCAGAAGAACATACCGGAATATTGTAAATGGCCAGCAGGTTGAGGCTCCGCTGGAGCATCCCCATCACAGAGGTGGCCAGCTCCAGGGACTGACGAGTGTACTCGGAGGAAGCCTGCAAAAGTGTTAGAAGCATTAGTATTTTGCAAAATATCAAATGAAATGGAATGACAATGCAAGATGTAAAATGCAATAGTACATACCGGGGGCAAGTCGTAGAACCCGACTAACTCATGATCAGCCGGAGGGGAAGCGAAGGGGATCTGATAGGTCTCCCCACCTTGCCCTCGGCATGTCATCATTGTGGGCAGTGCTGGCCAACTAGCCCCCCGTCCTCTCCGGGCCCTACTCCTACCACGGACTCGAGCAACCCTCGGTGCTCCTGCCCCTGCTCCTGCCCTAGCCGCTGGCGCCCCTGGCCTCTATCTCTCAGCTCGACGGCCACTGCTCAAAGGCCGCATGATGGAGGTCTGGATATACTCTGTGTAGTCACCCTTGCCCCTGAAGCACTCAGCATCCCAGCCGATCGTGTAATCGGCCATCTGCTCAAGGGTGAACCTCTCGGTGTCCCTCATATAGACAGAGGGCAGACCTGGAACTATCTACTCTGGTAAAGCCAGGGTCTGGCTCAGGAAGTGCTCACCTAGGTACCAAGCCCGACAAACCAGGCCCTCCAGCAAGATCCTGAACCGAGCAATCTCCTCAGCACCGACAAACCGCTCCCGAACCGCAGCTGGCAATGGAGCCCAGGGCTGCCAGGTGATCTGAAAATGATATGCAGTCAAATATCTACTGTTATTGAAAATATAGTGCAAAGCGAAGCTTGAAATAAACTCTAAAGTTGAAAATTCCTCTGCGGCGGTAATGGTATCGAAGTAGCAACGGAAGAATATGAACGTCTCCCGGGGTCTCCGCACGCATCTCACATCGAAGCGTCGAGAGAATGGAACGCCAAGGGGAGTCTCCTCGTCAGGTACTAGCGCAAGCCTCGGGAAGTAGGCGTAGACCCACAACTGCAGAGCAAATATCAGTATGCTTATTAGATAAAGCAGAATGCAGAATCAAGCAAAAATCATAGAACCGTGTATCGTGCAGTGTATTGTGCAGAATGTACAGTGTGTGCAGTGTACAGTCAGTGTAAAGCAAATTATATATGTACCATGGGTGCAGTATATAGTCAACGTGAAGCAGACCGCAGTGTGTGCAGTGTACAGAGTACGTGAAATGTAAAAGAGGAAGAAAATATACCTCCCAAGCCCGCCAGTAGCCTCCGAGCAACTGCCCGCTGCATCGGGAGGATGAGCTCATATATCCATAGAGTGTGGCCAATGCTGCCCCACCCCAGTCGTAGCGCAGGATTCGTGTGACGTCCACTAAAGCGCTCAGCAGACAGAGAGGCACGGTGTTCGCCCGGTCGGCGAAGATGGTCGTCCCCAATAAGAACATGAGGAAGCCGCGTGCATACCGCTCCACCTCCTCCTGAGCCATCAGTGCCTCCTCAGCTAAAGCTGGCTGAATCCGAAAGTGGTCCTCAAACCATGAGTATCTGACGAAGCCTGGACGAGCGAGAGGCGGCAGCTCGCCGAGCAAATATATCTGAGTGGCCTCCCACTCATCCATGTCTGTGTCAAAGGGGATCGGATCACCCCCTACCCTGATGCCGGTGAGCATCGAGAAGTCATAGGGAGTCATCATCATGTCTCCCATGGCAGAGAAGTGGAAGGAGTCGGTGGTGTCCCACCACCTCTCCACCAGAGCGGTAAGAAGAGGCCTTCTCGCGGTAAGGCGTGAGAGTCCCCTGCAGAAGGCGCCGAAGCCAGCCTAGTCGATAATGTGAGGGACTGCGTCCGGTAGCTCCATGTACCATCTGCGGGCAACAACATTCCCATACCCCCGGAAGGCATGGGAATCCCCCTATATTCAAAAGCAAACAATTGCGAAGCAATATTCAATATACAGTTTTGAAGAGCATTCAGAATCGGTAACAATACAGCGTGTGTGCACGTGTTCAGATTCAAACAGACATTGGGTGTCGGTGTGCTCGCAGTGAACTACAGTGTATGATGTGTCAGGGTGTTTGAGTGGTAAGGGAAAATACAGTTTGTGTGCGTGTTCCAATTCAAACAGATACCGAATGTAGGTGTGTTCACAGTCAACTACAGCATATAGTATATCGGTGTATCCGGATCAAACAGTTAAAGGCAAAATCAACTATGGCAGTTAGGTATTCTACTTTGCAGAAAATGAAACGGGGAAGAATATACCTCGGAAGCGCCGTATGAAAGGTGCGTCTCTGCTCGCTCACGCAGAAGTAGCTCTGGTGGCACCCTCCTGTCAAAACTCCTGAACTGGTGAAGTCCGTCAGGAGGCAGCACATGAATCG
Source organism: Camellia japonica (assembly GCA_030407325.1). NCBI lineage: Eukaryota > Viridiplantae > Streptophyta > Magnoliopsida > Ericales > Theaceae > Camellia > Camellia japonica. The sequence continues at coordinate 165,410,674 of JAPPVO010000059.1, read as the reverse complement.
TCGGTCTGTAGGCCACCAGATCGAACGGCCAGATGTGAAACGGCAAGAGCTCAACCTCTGGGTCCATATCTATCTCCGGGGGAGCCCCACCGCCTGGAATGTCGTCCTCCATCTCGAGAATGGTGCGAAAATGGCCGGAAGAGTGAAAATCGGGCAAGAATATGAAAAGTCAACTGAAAAGTCAACCCCGGGAGGGTGAAAAATGGCCGGAAAGGTCGGGGTGCAGAAAAGGCACAGAAATCGAGGTAGACTCGAGGGAAACAAACCCCGAGTGGTGAGAATCGAGAAAAAGACGCCGAAACGAAGTTTTGTTCGGTTCAAAATATTCGAAACGCGAAGGTATTCGCGAATCGAACGTCGAAACGGGCCCTAAAACCCAGGAAAATGGCGGATCGAAGGAAGAAAAATAGCCTAGAGAGAAGGAGGAGGAATTTCAAGCAAGAGGGAAGTGAAAATATAGGGCTAGAAGCCCTATATTTAAAGACCCGTGCCGATTTGACCAAACTGCCTCGATTCAGGCATATTTGGCCGATTGGCCACTTTGTTGGCCGATCGGCCAAATAGATGGCCGATGGACTTTTTTTGGAGGCCGGTGAATAGCCAGTGACCTCCCCCTATGGCCGGTGAACCTTTTACACCTTTGTTTGGGTCTTTGATGTGGTTTGGGGCCTCTATTGCTTAACACAGTGCAAGAGAGTGCATTTTTGAAGCTCAACCGGACTCCGTTTTGACCTCGGACCGTGATTTCTGTGCGTAGCACTCGAATGCATGCAAGGGTGTATCCATTTCGTATCCTTTTTGTATCTTGCAAACATTTGGAAACTACTTCAAATGCATTGCATCATTATGCATACATACACGCATTATCATGCGCACGCCGACTTGCATTGTTATGCACTTTTGAGCGGTCTGGCAAGACCCTAAATACGCTTGGTCTAGGAGACCTTAAATCCTCTAAAGGTGAAAGTCCTTTGGTGTTTGTCGCGCCTGAACGACTCTTGGCGAATTTTATCTTAGGTTGCATTGTCATGCATCCCTCACTCGCATTGTTATGTACACACCTTATGCATTGTAGCGCATATCATGCTCGCATTATTATGCATTTTCTTTAGGCCGCATCGTCATGCGCACCTTACATGCATTGTCATGCATTTCCAAAGACACGCATTGTCGCGCATCCAAGATCATGTGCATTGTCATGCATTTCCAAAGACACGCGTTGTCGCACATCCAAGATCATGTGCATTGTCATGCATTTCCAAAGACACGCGTTGTCACGCATTCAAAATCATGTGCATTGTCATGCATGTCAAAAGACGTGCGTTGTCACGCATTCGTTTCATTTGCATCATCATGCACTTTTCATGCATTTCAAAAAAACAAAAAAAAAACAAAAACAAAAACAAAAACAAACATGCATTGTCATGCATTCATTATATATAATTCACTGTAAATAGTGCATATGTCATGCATCCATTGTAAATAGTGCATATGTCATGCATTCCTTGTATACATGCATTGTCATGCATTCATTATGTATATTGCATTGTCATGCATACACTGTAAATATTACATTTACATACACTGCATATAGAATATATATCGCATAGCATTGTAGCTTGCATACGCTTGCTGCACATCCATCTACGGCTTGCGCCTTTCCTTGTTGAGCTTGGTCTGGTATGTGCCCGTACTTTTCACGTTGAAGCACGGTTATGATATTATGTGTATGCACCTAGTGTTGTGGGTGACAGCACCGTTTCTGTGTTAAACATGGTTTGTATGTGTCCATGCCTTTCCTAGGCAAGATACGGTTTGGCCGTGTGCCTTATCCATTGTAAATATTACATTCCATGGCATAGTGTATATATTGCATTGCAGCTTGCATGCATTCATTGCATCACCCCCATCTACGGCTTGCGCCTTTCCATGTTGAGCTTGGTCTGGTATGTGCCCGTACTTTTTCACGTCAAAGCACAGTTATGATATTATGTGAACGCACCTAGTGTTGTGGGTGACAGCACCGTTTCTGTGTTAGACACGGCTTGTATGTGTCCATGCCTTTCCTAGGCAAGATGTGTTTTGGCCGCAGACCTTATCCACTGCATCCATTGCATTCTAGCTTGTAAACATTGCATTGAACATAGCTTGCATTGTCATGCATTCATTGTATCGTACGTAGTTTAGCTTGCATGCATTTGCATCACATCCATCCACGGCTTGCGCCTTTCTTTGTTGAGCTTGGTCTGGTATGTGCCCGTACTTTTCACGTTGAAGCACGGTTATGATATTATGTGTATGCACCTAGTGTTGTGGGTGACGGCACCGTTTCCGTGTTAAACATGGTTTGTATGTGTCCATGCCTTTCCTAGGCAAGATACGGTTTGGTTGCATGCCTTATCCATTGTATATATTACATTGTAGTGTAATTTGTTGCATCCGGCATTTAGGATCATGATCTTTCCTCAGCGGGTCATTTCCCCACTTATATCATTCCACCAAATTACTTGTATCTTGTGTTCCATCTACAGACTCATAGTTCTGCATGTGTACGCGCCTATTCCACTGCTAGTATTGTGGTTTAAGGGTGTCGGCCCCTTTTCTATGGTAGACGGACTTTGCATCTCCATCTCTTTATGATATTTGTGTGGTTTTGAACTACTTATGTTTTGATCATGTTTTAAATGCATTGCATATCGTTTGCATTGTTTATACATAGTTTTGTAAATATTGCATTATCATTTTGCATTCATTCCACATTGTTATGCGTCGCCCTTAGGTTGCATTATCATGCACTCCTTCACTTGCGTTGTTACGCAGTCTTAACTTGCATTGTCATGCATGGTGCTAACAATATTGTACCTGTTAAGTTTCTCTCTTTTACAGGCACGATATTGTATGTACGGTTCATTTGAAGCTGGCACGACCAGACGAACCGCACAGGTATTGTATTCTCCGCGTGAAACGTAGCGAGAATTACATAATTCTCTTACATCCTTTCTGCATTGTAATGTAGTTGGATTTATGTTAGATCGCTTAAACTGTTTCATTTATTGTATGTATATGCTTCGTTACAGCTTTCTTTACATGATCGTAAGTTATGCTCGGCTTTGTGCATTGTCTTGCATTTTGCCTCTGCCTTCGGGTGAATATCTTATCTGTAGCTTGCATGCTTTGTCTAAGTCTTCGGCCTTGTCAAAAATAGGTCGTCTCTGGGCTTTGACACTCACTCCCATCATTGTTATCACTTTCGAGTTCTGTCAAAGAGGGGCAACTGTAGACACCTCATTTTTGACCGTCCTCAAGACTTGAACGTCACCGTTTGAACACTCGTGATTATCCATGTTTGTGTTCGTCTTGAGTTCCCGGAGGTCTCGGCTATGCGCCTTGCCTTAGGATCTCTCGACTCGACTGTTTTGTGTTTGGTTTTGCACCAAACACTTGTGTTTTGCTTTTGAGGGGTAGGGAATGGCTTGTTGGCCATCCCCACACATCACTGGCCACGGCTTGAGGCCACCGGCCATTGTTTTGTTGCCATCGGCCAAATGTTTGGCCGGCCGGCACTCTTTGTGGTCGGCCGATCATTGTTTTGGTCATTTTGTCATTTTTGGCTGGCCAACCACTGTGCATCTGCTTTTGGCAGATATTTTGTGCCAGCTGTGCTAGTTGGCACCTACTTTGCACCCCCTCCATACACGTGTATGGAGGGATTTCACTCTTGCTTAGCTTGTTTTGTAAGCTTGGCAAGAGTGATCCTCTATAAAGGGAGGCCTTCTCCTCCCTTCTCAAGGGTTAGAAGGTTGAGTTCCAGAGGTCTGGATTAGGGTTAGGGTTTGTGTATTACCTGTCTCTATATCTCTCTCTTTATGCCTTTGTGTGTGTATAAGTGTGTTTGTGTCTTACTTTTGTGCATAAATACCTAGTGCTACACCTTACCTTGGTTTCTGAGGTGCCAAAGGTTTGTTTTCAAAAGTTTTGAGCTAGTTTTGAGCTAAGGAAGGCTGCTGGAGCTCCATCCTTGAAGGGGTCCACAAGGGTAAGATTCTTGCTCTTTATTCCCCATTTTTGCATAGTCTTTTAACCTACCTTGCATCTATTTTTAGACTTTATGTATAACTAATAAAAGTGTTTTTTTTTTAGTGCTCTAAATAGTTGTTTAAGGTCACTTTGTTGTTTGGGGTTGTTTGACCCCTCTTAGGCCTTGTTTGGTCCCCATTTTGTGCATTTTTGGTGAGCTCCGGGAGCACCTTGTTTGGGCCTCCTCACCACTGAAATCCAGAGGGATTTCAGTGGTGGGGATGGTGCTTTAAGGTCCTAAGAAGGAGAGGGCCATCCCCTCTCCTTGTTGCCTTCAATGTTGGCCATTTTAGCCTCATGTGTGAGCATCTTGTTTAAGTGCATGTTGGCCATGTGTAGACACCCCATTTTTGACCGTCCTCAAGACTTGGACGTCACCGTTTGAACACTCGGTGATCATCCATGTTTGTGTTCGTCTTGAGTTCCCGGAGGTCTCGGCTACGCGCCTTGCCTCAGGATCTCTCGACTCGACTGTTTTGTGTTTGGTTTTGCACCAAACACTTGTGCTTTGCCTTGGAGGGGCAGGGAATGGCTTGTGGGCCAGCCTCACACTCCACCAGCCATGGCTTGAGGCCACCGGCTGTGTTTTGTTGCCACCGGCCAAATATTTGGCCGGCCGGCACTATAGATGGCCAGCCGGCTATCTTTTTTTGGTCCATTGCATTTTTGGCCGGCCGACTACTGTGCATCTGCTTTTCTAGATATTTTTGTGCAGCTGGCATGCACTTGGCTCCCCTCCATACACGTGTATGGAGGGATCTCCCTCTTAGCAAGCTTGTCTTGTAAGCTTACAAGATTGAGCTCTATAAGAGAAGGCCTTCTCTCCCTCTTTTAGGGTTACAAAAATTTCAAAGGAGAGCTCTGGTTTTTAGGGTTAGGATTTGTATCTATCCTATATCTATACCTCTCTCTCTTTTGTGTTTTGTGTGTGTTTAGCCTTAGTTTTGCATACAAACACCCACAATCACACCTTTTCTTGGAGCTAAGGTCCTTGAGGCTTGTTCTTGGAGGTTTTGGACTGATTTGAACCTAAAGAACCAGCTGGTCCACCATTTTTGAAGAGGGTCTACAAGGGTAAGACTTTTGTCCCTTTTTACCCCATTTTTGCATACTCTTTTTGTTTATCTTGTAACTATTTTTGAGCTTTGTGTATAACATATAAAAGTTCTATTTTTGGGTGCTCTAAATAGTTGGTTAATGTTGCTTTAAGCTTTGAGGTTGTTTGACCCCTCTTAAGCCTTGCTAGGCTCCATTTTGTGCCATTTTGGTTGAGCTCCGGGACCATTGTGTTTGGGCCTCCTCACCACTGAAATCTTGAGGGATTTCAGAGGTGAGGATGGTGCCTTGAGGTCCTAGGAAGGAGAGGGCCACCCCCTCTCCTTGTTGTCCTTGAAAAGGGCCTTTTTTGACTCATGTTTGAGCATCTAATTTAAGTGCATGTTGGCCATGTCTTAAATGTTATTTGGTAGTATTTTGCCATGTATTTTGCTTGGTTTTGGTACACCATTCTTGCTTAGCATACATGCCTTGTAATGCCATGATTTGCCTCAATACATGCATAGCATTTAGACTACCATGCTCATGTGTTTTGGCCAAGCTTTGTGAAGCTTATATGCTTATTTTAATGTGTCCAATGTCTACTTTTGGTCATTCGGGTCATTCATGTTTTGCTTTGCATAGTTACCATGTAATCCCCCTTTGCATGCCTTGATGCATTGCCCATAAGCATGCCATCCTTGCATCATTTCAGTGGTTTGGAACCACTTACCATGTTATTTAAGTCCTTATAACATGCTTGCATACTTGCATTAGATACTCCTTTGTTGCTTTAAAATGTTGTTGTCTTATGCCCCTTGTTTAGGCCTTTGAGTATGCTTGCATGTTTAAACCACTTAGATGTCATCTTGGTGTTCCCTTAGCATTGTCTAGGTTTGCCTTGAACCTATTTTAAGTCCTCTTGGCCTTGTGAGGCTTGGTTGACTTAGTCATGGTTTAAATCTCCTTGGCTTGCCTCAAGTATTTGGACCAATTACATACCATGCTTGTCTTGTTTGCTTGGTTTGGCACCATTTTGACATGATTTCAGAGTTTAATGTGCATGCTAATTGTCCATGTTTAATCTCTTTCAAGTGTGCTTGGAAGTTGCCTTTATGTGCCTAGGTGTTGGACCTTATTTGCATGCATCCTTAGTTGTTGGCCACTGTTTTAGGCTTGTTTGAGGGCTGCCTAATTTAGTTTAAGTCCATCCCTTTGCTTTTTTGCATGCTCACCCTGTATGCTTCTTTGCATTTCCATGGTTGCATGCTAGCTCACATGCTTAGGATTGCATTGCATGAGCATGCATGCTTGACCTCTTGAAGTGAGTATGATAGAGGTTAGGCCTCCTTGTGTGTTTATGTGCATTGCATCCCATATCAAAATGCACACTTGATTCTTTGGGCAATCATGCATGGAAATGCGTGATTGGTGGTCCGAGAATCGAGGCCCATCCTCCTTTGAGTCATACACATGATAAGGAGTGTGGTTGGTGCATACATTGCTTGAAATGCATTGCCATGCCAAGTATTGTCCTCTGCTGCTGTCAATCAGTTTCTGCAGGGAGATTTGGCCGGCCGGCCATCTTCAGTGCCGACCGGCCATCCATTGTTGGCCGATAGAGTATTTTGTGGTCGGTGACCATTATACATGGCCGGTGACCAATCCCTTTAGCCGGTGGTGTTCTACAGCACTCAGAGAAGCAACCCTGGGACTTGTGCAGTCGTCCGAGGAGGATAACAGCCAAGCAGAGGCATCTTGTGCATGGCAGTGACTTCCGAGTGGAACCAAGCGCGCATGTATTGGACCCTCTTCCCAAGGCTGCTGTTTACTGCTTAATTATATTCAATTGATTTGTCAATTAATTCGGTGGTCTGTAATAATTAATTAGCTTGTAGGTTAATTAAATTGTATTATTCTTTCGGCCTCTCCGTGCGAGGGCAAATTTGTAATAAGTGTGGGTGCGTGTGTGCATGTCTTCCAAACCCCACTTCTTTCTCCCTTTTACTTACCTGCTTTTGATGGTTAGTATTAGGGCATATTTAAATTAGCATACCTTATGCTATGCATGCGTGCATCCATACATTTGTCTTGCATGCACCAGGCTCGGCGCATCATGCTAATTGCATAAGTATTTCAAATCTAACTTGAATACATGCTATCTGTGCATTTTCGCATGTCATTCTTAGATTATCCGAGCCTATTCTAGTGACATTCTGTATGCATTGCATTAGCCATTTTAACATGAACTAGGGTCACGCATGTTTGCTAACTAGTTTACTGTTTTGGCACGGAGTACACTGCAAGTATTTTATGCTTTAGCATCTCGCATGAGTGTCAATGTTAACATAACAGCATGCTTACCATGTGGCTAGATGCTTATGTGATATAACTGCCTGAATACCTGTGGGTGAAGGTTGGATTGTTTTAGTTGGAACAACTCTTTGAAATCCGTATTTTAGCCTACTTGCGAGTAGCAAATTCCAAAACATTTTCCAAACAACGGATATGCAATGTTTCGTTCCAAGTTAGATGATCTAGTCTATACTTTTGTGTTGTGCACATCACATAGTAATTCTAGCTAGTTAACTAGAATAAGAACGCATAATGTTTTCAAAATAGGATATCACGGTTAGTAGAGGCCGATCTTCGGATCGGGCGAGAGGGGGTGCTCATAGCTGACCTTCCCCAATCGTACCCAAGTTCCCGAGCCGAGGCAACTTTGGTGATGACGGACACGTGGCTGTAGGCAAACGAGTCAGGGTTTCCTAAATTCCCCCATTAAAAAATATTTAGGTGGCGACTCTGTATCTGGCAAAGCAGTCCATGTTTGGCACTTCTTTTCTAAAAATCTGTTTTCTCAAAACGATTTGCTGGATTTGGACTCTTTGGTTCAGATTAAGAACCGTGACACAAATTGAGTCGAACTTGTAGTGAGGCCTAAGGGCACGTCTACAGTTTCTGGCGACTCTACTGGGGATTTAGAGAACTTGACTCGAACTCATGATATCTTGTTTTGTTCACACTTATGTGTTTCTTTGCATTGCATGTGCATTGGTGCGCCTAGGACACCGTGCTTGCCGTATGTTATTCCTGAACGGTTTGCTGGAGGCTCACTTCGAGAAGCGTGCCATAAGGCTGACTATTCAGGAACGCGCATATCACCCCCAAGTTGTTGAACGCACATACCCCAACTTAGGGGTGTTTTGGCATGCGCGTATCTCTACAGGAACGCGCATATCAGTTTGCAAGTTTGACTATTAGGCCTGAGGGCACCAGTATCAGTATTTGTGAGAATCAGTTATATCTGTGGATATCCGATTCAGTATTTTGGGGCAGTGATTTTGGGGGACAGTGATCAGTAGTAGAGTACAGTTGTTCAGCTACACCTGTGTTTGTTCCGTTTGGGCTGAAATGCTGCTTGTTTTTCCTTTCAAGGTTCGGAGAGTTGATACAGAATAGCCAGTGTTCCCCCTTGCTGAGGCAAGACAGATATCTGATCCGTCAGTCACCGTTCAGTACAGTGGACTTATCATGACGCAGAATTCGGAAGAGATCGTGGTTATGACAGCCGCATTAGATCAAGGAATCACTTTGCAAAGTGAGACCAATGTTGATGTACCGTATCCACCCAGGTCGCCTGCTGCGCGCCCGATCTGGGAACCCCAGTTGTACCAGGCTCGTGAGCCCACCACATTCGAGTTGATGGGGATGATAGGTGACCTCCAGAGGTCCGTGGCAGATCTCGCTTACGGAATGTCAGCTTTGCCACCAGCCGCACCATATGCCGGAAGTTTTGTACCACAGGAGCCCCCGCTATTGGGACGGATTGTGATCGAACTTAGCCAACCCGAGGTAGCCTCCGGCTATGGCAATGACGTATCAACATCAACCCAAACCCTCGATCAGGCTGAGGCCAGAGTTAAGGACAAAATGAAGGCAGATGTCGATCCCATTGAACAACTGCTGTGGGCAGTCGAGGCTTTGAAGGCCGGGGGGATGAGTAAGCAACAAATATCCGCAGTCGTGGCCAAGACTATGAATGATGTTTTCCCCACTCCAGCCGAAGGCAATACAAGCCAGTCAGAAAACCGGGATAGGCCCCATCATGCCAGAACAGTTCCTTCCGCTCCCAACCCTGCACCCGGGAAAGATCAGAAAGTTAAGGCAGTGCCTGCCGACCCGTTCGCTAGTGCGTCTAGCAAGAATACTCAAACTTCAAAGTACCTACCTCGACGGCACAGGGTCTTTCACGCTCTCTACATACCGTTGTCCAAGGCACTTCAAATCCTGGCCGAAAGGGGGCATCTTAAACCCCTCGAGCCTTAGTCCTCTTCCAGCAGGCCCTGATACTACTCAGTACTGTGCATACCGCCAGCAAACTGGTCATGCTACCGATAATTGTTTTCGCCTCCGTCATGAGGTGCAAGATTTGATCGACAACGAGGTTATCCTCCTGCCCACCTCAGCCAAGTCCGTTATTACCCAGCTATTGGATTTTGAGGATACCGATACTGCAAGTATGTAATCAGGGAGTGAACCACCTGCGGGTGGCGCTTGGCGTATTTTTGGATGTGGCGTCTGGCACGCATTTTTGAGCATCTGCAATTGCTAGTTTTGTAAATTCTGGCTTGGGTGTCGAGTCAGTATTTTGTTTTGTTTTGAGTCTGTCTCATTGTCTTGAGTCAGTCCTTTTTGCTTAAGGGTCTGTCTTGTTGTAGCAAATCAGTCCCCTTGTATAGAATGTGAGATGATTCCAGGGTTGTTGCCTCAAACACCGTTTTGTTTTGTAATTACTCATTTTGCTTTCTTTTTGAGTCTGTCTCTGCTGTGAAGCCAGTTGCAATCAGGGAATTTGAATGAAACAGCTACGGCTATCATGTTTCCGTGCTTATTGCTATTTTGAACTAGTTGTGCTGGAGGATTTGGATGGAACGAAAGTACATTCCACCTGCTCTCTTGCGCCCTGAAAATCATTGTAATGACCTAAGTTTTTTAAAACCTTTTTAAAACACCATGGTGATGAAAACGAAGAGGAAGGAATTCCTTGGGTTTTGCAAAACTTTGATCAATTGAGAGAAAGAGAGACATGCTAAGCCCTTAACAAATGAGATCATGCTTGTTAGTGTGAGTACTGGAAAGGATTCTGGCTTGATTCAGATTGGTTCCGCACTGTCTTCAGCGTGAGTGATTTGTCGCTTTCTTAAAAACTTTCAAAAACAAAATGTTTTGCGCAGTCCTGTGAAGACTTGTATGGAATCGCTCTTAAGATTGTGCAACCTAGGATCGCTCACAGCCTCAAGATTCAATCCATCTATTTTCAAACCTTGACCACAATCCGGGCTGTTCAACGGTCAGCCGCTACGTAAGGCCTGTGTGGCTAGATTTGAAACAGCGTCGAGGAAGAGGCACCAAAAGTTAGATCAAGAGGTCAGACGTCGTCAACAGAAGCTTGCAAAGCGAGAATAGAAGCACCCCTTGAACTAGGGGCAGAAAAATGTCAGATGTGCTCGAAGAGCCAAAGATGGATCCTTCTGCAAATCAATACAATGGCCACTCTCTTGGATACAGAGGGCTTCAATCTCAAAACCATTTGGCATGGACTTGTTACACTTTTACCCTTTGAGAGGCTCGCTGGGCCGAAAACCCGGAAGGGCGACCCAGGCAAAAGTTAGAGCAAGGAAAAATATATACAAAAGGAAAAAGAAAAGAAAAAAGAAACATACAAAAAATGCAAAAAAAAATAATAATACAAAAGCCAAAAAATATATATGCAAAAAAAAGAGAAAAAGAAAAAGAAAAGAAAAAAAAAAGAAGCTCGCAAGGTCGAAAACCCGCAACGGGCGCCTTGGCAAAAGTTAGAGCCTAAAAAGTGAAGGTTAAATACCCGAGTGTACCTTAACCCCGAACTACGTAAGGCTTGATTCCCATGTGTGGGATACGTAGGCAACTTCATCTTGAAGTCCAGCCCCCAACGCTTTCAAAGCGATTGTGTCCATATATTGGTTTTGACCATCTTCGTCTTCCGAGAGTTTGGTTGTGATCATCACTAAGGAGGACTGTTTACAATACATTCAGACAAGGGGCAACTTTCCGTTGCCATGAGTCGCCATTCAAACCAGGGGCAACTTTCCGTTGCCATGCAGTGCCATTCAGACAAGGGGCAATTTTCCATTGCCTCCGATCCGAGGTTGCGCATCTCAAGAGTAAGTTCCGTGCTCATTGAGCAGTGGCCGTTTGCCAAAAATAGTTTTTGAGAATTTTTACTGAGGTTGACTAATTTCTTGAAAATTATTTCGTTTTCCAAAACTAGACCATATCTTGGACCCAAAAAGGAAAATTTTCAATGCTCATAGCCTAACTTGCATGATTTTCAAATCAAAAATCGAACAAGTATGTTAATCTGACTCTCATTTTGGTTAAAATTGTTTTAGCAGAAGCAAAAACAAAAAAATGGTCAAAATGATGAACTAGGGGCACATTTGGGTCAGGCTTCCTGTCTTTTCCCACTGTCAACATACTTTGTCAGAAAGGGCACTCTACTTCCACTCTATTTGCCGGAAAGGGTACTGTATTCGCCAGAAAGGGCACAGCGGAAGCTGACCGCAAAAAGGCAGAAAGCTCTCATATCCTCCAAGCAATGAGGTATCAAGCCAAGTGCGAAGCACGAACTGGAATGGATCAAGATATTCTTATTCCCTTATTTGGACACATCAGATTACATCCAAACTCCCCCACGGAGCATCGTCCACTAATGTCAGCCGCAGATTTGCTACACACCCAGTTGTAGTGCAACCTCTCTGTGGGAAAGTTCACTTTTGTAAGCAGAAGGAAGAATCTAGCAGAATGCTAGGGGCATGAGCCCCGCAACTTTTTGTTTATCCATCAACCACTCAGGGGAGGGATGAAAAATGAGAGATTAAAGAATAGAGGGGTGTAAGTTGAGAGAAAAGTGAGCAAAAGGGTTTTGAGAGAAAAACTGAGCTTGAGGGCCGAGTGATGTGAGAATCACAAATTAGAAAGGGTGGGAAACATACCCGAAGAAACTGGCTCCTCGTGATCTGAGGTCTCTCGTCTTTGTAACACGTCTGTCTGTTGTGTCTTTTCTTTTGTCTTGTTTACCTCAACTCTTGTTTTGAGTCGGTTCCGAGCATGTTTCGATGTGTTTAGGTTGTTTACCTTTTGTTTTCCGTTGTTGAGTCTTTTTCACTGTGTTCAGTCATAGGCTCAATACCCAGTTAAGAACTCATTCTTAATTTCGAAAATAAAATCGTTTTGTGCTCAGAGTGTTGTGCCATTCTTTACATTTGTGCACAAAAGATTTGTTCTTTCATAAAACCGATGGGTTCAACCTAGGTCATGTGAGAACGGTAAAACCTGGACCTATCTGAAGCTTTTTGGGTTCCGGATTGCGATACAAAAGAAAATACGGAAAGTTTGGAGCATCTGAGTTTGTTTCGACTCTTGCAAATTCCATCTTCCCATCCAGCATTTTCAAAATGAACAGAGCACGGTGTTATGGGCTGTGTGTTCAGGAATGAGCAGTGTTGCTGTAAGAGTTGTGTGCAGAATAAACCAATTATTGTGTTATGGGCTATGAGTTCAGAATGAGCAGTGTTCAGAATGGGATGTATGCCTAAAATCAGTTGTGTGCTGTATAAATAGAATGTAAAGTTATGGGTTGTGAGTTCAGAATGAACAATCTTCGGAATAGGCTGTGAGTTCAGAATAAACGGTGGTCGGAATAGGCAGAATGTTCAAAATGAACAGTATACTGTATGAGCAATGTGCCGAACCAAGTAGAGTACAGTGTTATGGGCCGTGTGTTCAGAAGCTAGAATGGCAACTAGATGTGCTCTTCCTGGTTACCGTTCCCCGTCAGAGTAGAGCGGTTCACCGCCACTCACCTCGTGAGGTGCTTTCTAAAGCACCGCTTTAGTTATTGCATTCCTTACACGTCATGCATTGTATTGCATTCTACCTATCAAGATCCTCACTCGTTCATGCACGGTATTGTATGTACGGTCCATTCTAGACCAGTTTCGGTTCAGTTTGGCGGATGCCTTTCTCCTCTCGCGTGTACTACGCTGAGAGGCTCCTTCTTCATTCAGAGACACGGGGATACGTCCTTATGTCTCTTCATCTTTTTGAAACGCTGGGACACGTCCCTATGTTTCTCCCTCTCTGGTTAAAAGCATTTGGAATACGTTCAAATGCTCACACCATTCAGAGACACGGGGATACGTACCTATGTCTCTTCATCTTTTTGAAACGCCAGGACACGTCCCTATGTTTCTTCCTCTCTGGTTAAAAGCATTTGGAATACGTTCCGATGCTCACACCATTTAGAGACACCAGGATACGTCCTTATGTCTCTTCATCTTTTTGAAACACCGGGACAGGTCCCTATGTTTCTTCCTCTCTGGTTAAAAGCATTTGGAATACGTTCCGATGCTCACACCATTCAGAGACACCGGGATACGTCCTTATGTCTCTTCATCTTTTTGAAACGCCGGGACACGTCCTTATGTTTCTTCCTCTCTGGTTAAAAGCATTTGGAATACGTTCCGATGCTCACACCATTCAGAGACACCGGGATACGTCCTTATGTCTCTTCATCTTTTTGAAACACCGGGACACATCCCTATGTTTCTTCCTCTCTGGTTAAAAGCATTTGGAATACGTTCTAATGCTCACACCATTCAGAGACACCGGGATACGTCCTTATGTCTCTTCATCTTTTTGAAACACCGGGGCACGTCCCTATGTTTCTCCCTCTCTGGTTAAAAGCATTTGGAATACGTTCCGATGCTCACACCATTCAGAGACACGGGGATACGTCCTTATGTCTCTTCATCTTTTTGAAATGCCGGGACATGTCCCTATGTTTCCCTCTTTGTTGGACCTCCTCTCACGGTTTCAGCGTGGTTTGAGTGCCCTTTTCCTCACGCGATTTCAGCATGTTTGGAAGTTATCTCAGGTTGCGTTGTAGACGCCCTGGGCAGTTTGTTGGACCTCCTCTCACGATTTTAGCGTGTTTGGAAGTTATCTCAGGTTGCGTTGTAGACGCGCTGGGTGGTTTGTTGGACCTCCTCTCATGATTTCAGCGTGGTTTGAGTGTCCTTTTCCTCACACAATTTAAGCGTGTTTGGAAGTTATCTCAGGTTGTGTTTTGAACACGCCTGGGCGGGTTTGGACCTCCTCTTACGGTTTCAGCGTGGTTTGAGTGTCCCCCTTTTCCTTACGCGATTTCAGCGTGTTTGGAAGTTATCTCAGGTTGCGTTGTAGATGCGCTGGGCGGTTTGTTGGACCTCCTCTCACGATTTCAGCGTGGTTTGAGTGTCCCTTTCCTCACACGATTTCAGCGTGTTTGGAATTTGACTTAGGTTGCGTCGTGTGCACGCCTGATTGTTTGTTTTTCCTCCTCTTGTGATTCCAACGTGGTTGGAGTATTTTACTCCCATTGCATTTTGCATGCATTATATCGCGCTATTTTGCGCATCGCATTATCTTGTGCATCACATCTCATTCGCGCTATTTTGCGCATCTCATTGCATTTTGCATGCATTCAATCGCGCTATTCTGCGCATCGCACTGTCTTGTGCATTCAATCGCGCTATTTGCGCATCGCACTGTCTTGTGCATCACATCTCATTCGCGCTATTTTGCGCATCTCATTGCATTTTGCATGCATTCAATCGCGCTATTTTGCGCATCGCACTGTCATGTGCATCACATCTCATTCGCACTACTTTGCGCATCGCGCTATTTTGCGCATCTCATTGCATTTTGCATGCATTCAGTCACGCTATTTTGCGCATTGCACTGTCTTGTGCATCATATCTCATTCACGCTATTTTGCGCATCGCGCTATCTTGCGCACCTCAATCACACTGTTTTGTGCATTTCATTTTTAATCGCGCTATTTTGCACATCGCGCTGTTTTGCGCATCCTATTGCATTTTGCATGCATTCAATCGCGCTATTTTGCGCATCGCACTGTTTTGTGCATTTCATTCAATCGCGCTATTTTGCGCATCGCACTATTTTGTGCATTTCATTTTTATCGCGCTATTTTGCACATCGCACTGTTTTGTGCACATTACTTGCATTTTGCATGCATTTTATCGCGCTATCTTGCGCATTGCATTCGCACTGTCTTGTGCACTCGCGTTGTCTAAACGCATCGCGCCGTTTAGCGCATCGTACTACTTTGTGCATTACCTTGCATCCCTTGACTTGCGTTGTTACGCACTTTTCACTTGCATTGCTATGCAATTTCTAACGATATTGTACCTGTTAAGTTCATTTCTTTTTCAGGCACGATATTGTATGTACGGTTCATTTGAAGCTGGTGCAACCAGACGAGCCGCACATGTATTGTATGCACTCCACATGAAACGTGGTAAGAATTGCATAATTTTCTTACATCTTTCCTATCGGAATATGTAGGACTGTTGTTCACCTGCTTAAAACTGTTGCATGATTTGCTTCATTACAGCATCCGTAGCATGATTGCTAGTCATGCTCTTGCATCTTGCATATCATTTGCATTTTGCCCCCAGCCTTCGGGCGCATCTCTGCATGCTTATATTGATTGATTGTCTGAGTCTTCGACCTTGTCAAAAATGGGTCGTCTCTGGGCTTTGACATTCACTCCCGTCACTTTGTGACTATTGAGTTCTGTCAAAGAGGGACAACTGTAGACACCCCATTTTTGACCGTCCTCTAGACTTGGTTGTGCTTGTAGGTACACCCAACAATTGGTTCAATTGCTCGCCCAGCACTCGACTATCGCGGCGGAACGTCACCGGTTCGAGTTTCCCAGACCTTGTATCCTTTCTGTCCCATTTTTGGACCTTGACTAGGTCCTTTCAGAGTGGACCCTGTGGTGCACTACCGGCCATGGCTTTGTTCCTGCCGGCCACTAGTGAAGCCCTGCCGGCCATCAGTGTGCCACTGCCGACCATTACTGATGGCTGACACCCCCTATCTCAGCTGGTTTTCCTCCAGATCTTTTGAGCCAGCTGGATTTTTGTTTGCTCCCCTCCATACACGTGTATGGAGGGATGAAGGCCTTGCAAAGCTTCTTGAAGAAGCTTTGGCTTTTTCATTTCTCTATATAAGCAAGAGGCCTCTTCCTTAGACCAGGTTCTGAGTTTTTGAAGAACAAAAACTCCTTTTCTCTCTATATTGCTTGTGTTTTGTGCCTTGAAATTGGATTTCCTTGCATTTTTACACTACAACACATAGATATACACCACCACCATTGAATCAAGCTTCTTGGGAGGTCTTCTTGAGGTCTGAAAGCAAGCTTTCACCCCCTGAAATTGCTGGTTTCGAAGAGGGTCTTCAAGGGTGAGCATTTCCCCCATTTTTGCACTTTCTTGCACCTTGCTTTAGCCCTCTTTGCATATTGTTTCAGGCTTTTCTTATAACTGAAAAAAGTCTTTTTTTTAAGTGCTTTTTAAATTTAGTTAAGGTCATTTTGCTGTTTGGGGTGTGTAGCCCCCTTGCATGCTTTGTTTGTCTTTGTTTTAAGCCATATTTGGAGGCCTCCGAGCTAGCCTTGGTTTGGTCTTCCTACCACTGAAATCCAGTGGATTTTCAGTGGTAGAGGTGTGGTTTTGAGGTCCTAAATCAGGGGGGTAGTCCCCTCTCTTTGTATTCCTCTTTGCTTGCATTTTTGGCCTTCCAAAGGACCATCCCTCTACGTATTTTTGAGATTGGTCCAGGCCTTTTTTTGTGACTTATAGGACCTGCCTTGGCCCTGTCCAAGGCTTGTTTGTTCATGCCTTGCTTGCATCTTGTATGTATAGTGTAACTCCATCCATAACTCATCAAAGTAGCATGTGTGCATAGTCTTTGTTGAGTCCATTTCAGTCCATTTTTGGTGATGTTTTACCATGCCATAAACCTATTTTGGGTTGGTTTTGTTACTCCATGTTTGCTTGATGCACTTGTAGTGTAAATCTCCTAAACTAGCTTCATATGCTCCATGCCATGCCATGTCATTTTAGCTTGTTTGGTTTACATTCCAGCATGTATTTGGTCCTCATTTTCCATGTTATGATCCTATCCATAGTTGGTTTGATCATCCTTTGCATGCTCCATATAGGTGTAGAACAAATCTTGTTTACTAGCCTTTTGTGCATGATGTTTTGACTCATCATACTAGCATATTTTGGCTTTGCTTAAACTTGATTTTATGCTTATTTTGAAGTGTTCTAGGACTATTTTAGGCTGCCATGGCCATATCACTCATGCTTTGTATAGCTATAGTGTAAATGCTTAGGCTAGTCTTGGGTTTTGAGGCCTCTATCATGTCTTACATGTGATGTTTGCATGCCTTGCCCTCAATCCACTTGCTATTTCAGTCCATGAAATGTTGTCATACGCTTGCATTTGGCATGCCTTGAATGCTTTGTATAGCTTGTGCTTTATGCCTCAAGAGTGGACTTTTGTGCATGCCACTTAGCCTAAGCCTTTGGCTCATCATTTCAGTGCATTTTGGGTCCTAATATACCATGATGTAACTCTGTTTTTGGTTGTCTAAGTCATGCCATGATTGGTTCTCATAGGTGTAGTGCATTGCCTCTTTTGTAGCCTTGCATGTTCTATGTTTTAGCATTGTATGCTAGCTTGCTTTGGCTTACTTCCATGCATGTTTTAGTCTCATATCAGTACGTACTAGGACTGTTTTAGGTTGCCCTTGCCATATCCTTCATGCTTCGTATAGCTGTAGCGTAATTGGCCTTGCAAGCTTCGTGTTTCGGTGATTCACGCATGCTATCCTTGAGCTATTTAAATGATTTGGCATCATTTATCATCTCATTTCAGTGCATATAGTGTTGTTATACTTGCACATTTGTCACTTCTTAGGCACTTTTGAGAGTTGCCCCTTTTAGGCCCCTTTGTTGAACCTTTCGCATTTTGCATGCTTGAGTATGTTGTGTGGCTTAATTCCATCGCTATGGCTACTAATTTGGACCTAGTTGAGATTCATCCATCTTTGGTGTAAGCCCATTTTACCATGTTGTCGCATGCTTGTTTCATTTCGTATGTTGTCGAATACTTGTTTAGCTTCGCATACCTTGCATGCTCACATGTTCATGTTGCATTTTGTCATGTTGTCCAAGGTTGTTGCCTCACATCATGCTTATACACTTGTTGCATGCTTGGGTTAGTTGCATGTTTGCACACTTAGGTCATGTTGCATGTTTGCCATGCTTATATGTTGCATTGCTTGGATTAAGTATTAATCCGAGCACGAGGAACGAGGGGCGTTTCATACTCCGAGTGATAGAACGTGTCTCAATTCTCGGTCGCCGAAGCTCTTGATGATTCATGATAGGGTTCTAGGCTTTACTTGTTGTATTTGTGCATTCATTTTCATATTGATTTGCACAAGTTGGATCTTTGGCCATCATGCATCGGGATGCGTGATTGATGGTCGTGGATCCGACTACGCCTCTCCCTTGATGTTTTGAGGTGATTTGGAGTGCCATAGTGCGTACATGTCCTTGGGAAACCCTCCATTTTCCCTATTTTGCACTTCGTTGCAGTTTGGTGTCACAGCACACCAGTGGCTGGCAGCCTACCACTGATGGCCGGCAGTGTGCCACCCTTGGCCGGCAATGGACCATCCTTGGCCGGCAGATCTCCCTCCATGGCCGGCAGACCACTGGTGACTTCCCCTGCAGTGTTTTGGTAAGTTTCAGCAACAAGCACTGGAAGACACCCTGCAAACAGAGCCTCTAAAGAGCAACCGGAAGGCGTTTCGAGGCGAAGAACCGAAGCGAGCATGCATCCTTCCTCTTCTTCAAATAGAGCTGGAGCAATTCTCTTTTATTGCTTACTAGTTAGTTAGCATTTTGTTATTTGTAGTTAATTAATTTGTTAATTAATTAAGTTGTGTAATAATTAGTTGTAGCTAGTTATTCATTTGGTTCTGTAATAATTAATTAGCTTGTGAGTTAGTTAATTAGGCGGCTTGTATTATTCTTTCGGACCCTCCGAGCGAGGGCACAATTGTAATAAGTGTGCGTGAGTGTGTGTATGTCTTCCAACCTCACGTCTTTCTTCCCTTTTATTTACTAGCTTTCGATATTTAGTTTAGGGCATGTTTCAATTAGCATACTTATGCTTCGCATGTTTGCATTCATTCGTCTGTCTTGCATGCACCGGGCTCGGTGCATCATACTAACTGCATCGTATTTCAATTCCGAGTTGAATACTTGTTAGTTGTAGCATCGCACATGCCATCTTAGAATAGCCGAGCCTATCTTAGTGGCATTTTTGCATGTGTTGCATTAGGCATTTCAACATGAACTAGGATCACGCATGATTACTAACTAGTTTATTGTTTTGGCTTGGAGTACATTGTAAGTGTTTTATGTTTTAGCATCCCGCATGAGTGTGAATGTTTTCCATGACAGCATGCTTACCATGTGGCTTTATGCTTATGTGATAAACTGCCTGAATGCGTGTGGGTGAAGGTTGGATTGTTTGAGTTGGGACAACTCATTGAAATCCGTGTTTTTAGCCTACTTGCGAGTAGCAAATTCCAAACCATTTTCCAAACGAACGGATATGCAATGCTTTGTTCTAAATTAGGCGATCTAGTCTATACTTGTTTGTTGTGCGCATCACATAGCAATTCTAGCTAATTAAGTCGGAATAAGAGCGCATGTGTTTTCAAAAACAAGATATCATGGTAAGTAGAGGCCAATCTTCGGATCGGGCAAGAGGGGGTGCTCATAGCTGACCTTCCCCGATCGTAACCAAGTTCCCGAGCAGAGGCAACTTTGGTGATGACAGACACGTGGCCTTTGGCACCGAGTCAGGGTTTCCTAAATTCCCCCATTAAAAAATATTTAGGTGGCGACTCTGTATCTGGCAAAGCAGTCCATGGTTGGCACTTCTTTCAAAAAAATCTGTTTCTCAAAACAATTTTCCAGATTTGGACTTTTTGGTTCAGATTAAGAACCGTGACAAATCGAGTCCGAGCTGTAGAATGAGGCCCAAGGGCGCGTCTACACCATGTCTTAAGTGTTATTTGTGCTTATTTTTCCATGATATAGCACTTTTTTTAATTGGTTTAGACACACCATGCTTGCTTTGCATACATGTCTTGTAATGCCGTGAATTGCCTTAACATGTGTCTAGCATTTAGACTACCATGCTCACTTGTTTTGGCCTAGCTTTGTGAAGCTTTTATGCATGTTTTAATATGCCTAAGGTCTGTTTGTGGTTGTTTTAGCCATCCATGACATGCTTTGTATAGCCACCTTGCATTTTGTCTTGTTAGCCTTGGGTGTGTGAGTGTAGAGCATGCATTACTTGGCTTGTTTCAGTGGTTTGGCACCACTTATAGCATCATTTCAGTCCTTGTGGCATGCTTGTATGCTTGCATTTGATGCCTCTTTAATGCTTTAAAAGGCTTGTGTCTTATGCTCCATGTTTGGACCTTTATGTATGCTTCCATGTTTAGACCATTTAGATGCCATCTAGGTGTGTCTTTGGTCTTGTTTAGACCTGCATCGGACCTGTTTTAGGTCCTCATGGCCCTTTGGGGCTTGCTTCATATCGCTTTGGTTTAAGCCCCCTTGAGTCTTGGACATTGTTGCATGCTTGTCTTGTCTTGTTTACTTGGTTTGGCACCTTTATAACATGATTTTCAGAGCTTAGTATGCATGCTATATGTCCATGTTTGCCCCTTTTAAGTGTGCTTAAAAGTCCCTTCTTTATGCTTAAGTGTTGGTCCATTCGTATGCATGTTTGCATGTGCATTTGTACCTCATTTCCATAGCATTTGGCCATTGTTTTTGGCTTGTTTGAGAGTTGCCTAAACTAGTTTAAGACCATCCTTTGCATATTGTTGCATGCTTGCCTTGTGTGTTGTTGCATACTTGACCTATCGCATGTGTTGCATGCTTGAATCACATCGCATTTGGCATGCATTCTTCCTTTTTGTCTTGGTTGCTTAACATGTTACGTGTCTTGCATGTTTGCATGTTGGCATTGCATCTTGCATGTTTGTTAGCTTGCATATGTTGTTACATGCCTTGTATGCTTGTTTGCTTAGGTTGCGTGCGTAGTGCACATTACTTGCTTGCATTGTCATGTTGCATACTTAGCATGCATGCCTAGGTTGTATTGCATTGAGCACACATGCCTTGCCTCTTTAAATCACCATGATAGAGGTTGAGCCTTATGTGTTTATTTGGTTTGCATTTCATTTGATATTGAAATGGCACACTTGGTTTCTTGGGCCATCACGCATGGAAATGCGCGATTGGTGGTTCGAGAATCAAGGACCATCCTCTTTTGAGTCATGAACATGATAAAAAGGGTGTAGGTGCACACATTTGCTTGAAATCCATTGCCATGCCATGTTTACCCTCTGCTGCTGTCAAAACAGGATTCTGCAGGCATAGATGGCCGACCGACTACACTCAGTGCCGGCCGGCCATTAATTGGTGGCCAAGAGCTCAATAGATGGTCGATGACCACTTCTCCATGGTCGGTGATCATTCCTCATGGCCGGTGGCACCCCACAGTGTTCAGACAGTGCTCCTTGGGACTTGTACAAGTTTCAGATGAGGAAAACAGTGAAAACAGAGGCAGCTTGTGCATGGCGTTAGATTTCCGAGCGGAGTCGAGCGTGCGTGCATTGGGCCCTCTTCCCAAGGCTGTTTTACCGCTTTATTAGCTTAGTTAATTTGCTTAACTAGTTAATTGGTCTGTAATTATTTAATTAGCTTGTTAGTTAATTAAATTGTATTATTCTTTTGGTTCCTTCGAGCGAGGGCAAATTTGTAATAAGTGTGGATGCGTGTGTGCATGTCTTCCAACCCCCACTTCTTTCTCCCTTTTACTTACCTGCTTTTGATGGTTAGTATTAGGGCATATTTCATTTAGCATCCTTATGCTATGCATGCGTGCATCCATTCATTTGTATTGCATGCACCGGGCTCGGCGCATCATACTAATTGCATAGTATTTCAAAACTAACTTGAATACGTGCTATTTGTTGCATTTCACATGCCATCCTAGGATTAGCCGAGCCTATTCTAGTTGCATTTTGTATGCGATGCATTAGCCACTTAACATGGACTTGGATCATACATTGATTGCTAACAAGTTCTTTGTTTTGGCTCGGAGTACTCGATAAGCTTTTTATGCTTTAGCATCTTACATGAGTGTGAATGTTAACATGACAGCATGCTTACCATGTGACTATATGCTTATATGATGTAAATTGCCTGAAGGCCTGTGGGTGAAGGTTGGATTGTTTGAGTTGGAACGACTCATTGAAATCCGTGTTTTAGCCTACACGAGAGTAGTAAATTTCAAACTATCTTCCAAACGAGTGGATATGCAATGCTTTGTTCCAAATTAGGCGATCTAATCTATACTTTTATATTGTGTGCATCACATAGTAAGATTAGCTAACTAATCAGAATAAGAACACACAACGTTTTCAAAACTAGATATCATGGTTAGTAGAGGCCGATCTTTGATTGGGCGAGCGGGGGTGCTCATAGCTGACCTTCCCTAATCGTACCCAAGTTCCCGAGCCGAGGCAACTTTGGTGATAACGGACACGTGGCCTTAGGCACGAGTCAGGGTTTTCTAAATTCCCCAAAAATAAATATTTAGGTGGCGACTCTGTATCTAGCAAAGCAGTCCATGTTTGGCACTTCTTTCTAAAATTTGTTTTTCAAAACGATTTGCCAAATTTGGATTCTTTGATGATTCATCGGTCTTGCATTGCACTCTGCGAGATTAGATACAAGACCGTGACATTGAGTCCTGAACTGTAGTGAGCCCAATGAACAAATGGGATTCCCTCCCAGGACGTTCGAGGACGTCTACACACACCAGTTGTAGCACAACCCCTCTGTGGGAGAAGTTCACTGTTGTGAGCAGAAGAAGAAGAATCTAGCAGAATGCTAGGCGCAAGAGCCCGCGGCATCTTTTTTATTCATTAACTACCCAGGGGAGGGATTAAAAATGAGAGATTAAAGAACAGAGAGATGTGCGCTGAGAGAAAAAGTGAGAAAACGGCTTTTTCAGAAAAACAGAGCCTGAGGGCCGAGTGATGTGAGAATCACAAGTGAGAAAGGGTGGGAAACAATACCCAGATAAACAGGCTCCCTGTGCACGTCTGAGTGTCGTGTCTTTTGTTTTGTCTCGATTCTTGTTTTGAGTCGTTACGAGTGTTTCTCGATATGTTTAGGTTGTTTACCTTTTTGTTTGTCTTTCTTGAGTCATTTTGATTGTGTTTAGTTGTAGACTCAATACCCGGTTAAAAACTCATTCTCAGTTTCAATTTAAAAAAAAAAATCGTTTTGTGCTCGAAGTGCTGTGCCGTTCTCCACATTTGTGCAAAACAGGATTTGTTCTTTCATAAAACTGCACGGTTCAACCCGGGTTGTGTTAGAATAGTAGAACCAGGACCTATCTGAAGCTACATGGGTTCCGGACTGCAAAGCAAAAGAAGAGAGGGAAAATTCGGAGCATCTGAGTTTGTTTCAACTTCTACAAGTTCCGTCTTTCCATCTCATGTGTTCAAAATGAAACGAGCACTGCGTTATGAGCTGTGTGTTCAGAGTGAGCAGCGCACTGTATGAGCCGTGTGCAGAATAAACAGAGTACTATGTTATGGGCTGTGTGTTCAGAATGAGCAGTATTTACAACGGGCCGTGTGTTCAGAATGAGCAGCATTCATAATGGGCTATGTGTTCAGAGTGAGCAGTGTGTTCAGAATGAGCCGTGTGCAGAATAAACTGAATATTGTGTTATGGGCCATCTGCTCAGAGTGAGCAGTGTGTTCAGAATGAGCCATGTGCAGAATAAACTGAATGTTGTGTTATGAGCACTGTGTTCAGAGTGAGCAGTGTGTTCAGAATGAGAAGTGTGCTGTATGCGCTGTGTGTTCAAAGTCAATCGAATACTGTGTTGACTGCTTCAAAGCCAAAATGGCGATCAGAAGTGCTCCCTCCGAAAACCAGTCCTTGTTAGGGGCATCTTGGCTATGTTTACAATGAGTTCCTAGGAGATCAATTGCGATGGTGAAAACTAGAGTTCGAATGGCTGTTGCCTAGAACACAAAGGTTTGGAATTTCCGAGACTAAAGTCTGGTTTAAATACCCAGGGGTGTATCCCCGGTTTGAAATCTGTATAGAAGCCCCATAGGTTGAGGTAGCGGGTATGCGCCTCAGTTCTGGATATTGATCCAACCTAGTCTGTCATCCCGTTGAAGAATAGGGAAAGTTATGAGTATGATCAGGAAGAAAAGCGGCATCCGTGGTTTTCACATGCAAGTGTTATCTCTTGCCAATATAAACAGGGTGTACCCTTTTCGAGCTGACTGTGTTGCAAAGCCCTCTGTAGACACCCCATTTTTGACCGTCCTCAAGACTTGGACGTCACCGTTTAAATACTCGGTGATCATCCATGTTTGTGTTTGTCTTGAGTTCCCGGAGGTCTCGGCTACGCGCCTTGCTTCAGGATCTCCCGACACGACTGTTTTGTGTCTGGTTTTGCACCAAACACTTGTACTTTTCCTTGGAGGGGCAGGGTAGGGCTTGTTGACCATCCCCACCCATCACCGGCCATGGCTTGAGGCCACCGGCTGTGTTTTGTTGCCATCGGCCAAATGTTTGGCCGGCTGGCACTATAGATGGTTGGCCGGCTATCTTTTTTTGGTCAATTGCATTTTTGGGCGGCTGACTGCTGTGCATCTGCTTTTGCAGATATTTTTGTGTAGCTGGCATGCACTTTCACCCCCTCCATACACGTGTATGGAGGGATTTCCCTCTTGTTAGCTTACTTTGGAAGCTTTACAAGACAAATTGTCTATAAGAGGGGCTCTCCTCTCCCTTCTTTAGGGTTAGCCAAGTTAGACAACATTTTTCCAGAGCTTGAGTTTTAGGGTTAGGATTTGTATCTATCATATATCTATACATCCCTCTATTTTGTCTTTTGTGTGTGTTTAGCCTTAGTTTTGCACACAAACACCCACCATTACACCTTTTCTTGGAGCTGAGGCCCTTGGAGGTTGCTCTTGGAGGTTTTGGACTGATTTGAACCTAAAGAACCAGCTGGTCCACCATTTTTGAAGAGGGTCTACAAGGGTAAGACTTTTGTCCCTTTTTACCCCAATTTTTGCATACTCTTTTTGCTTATCTTGCAACTGTTTTTAAGCTTTGTGTATAACATATAAAAGTTCTATTTTTGAGTGCTCTAAATAGTTGGTTAAGGTTTCTTTAAGCTTTGGGGTTGTTTGACCTCTCTTAAGCCTTGCTAGGCTCCATTTTGTGCCATTTTGGTTGAGCTCCAGGACCATTGTGTTTGGGCCTCCTCCACTGAAATCTTAAGGGATTTCAGAGGTGAGGATGGTGCCTTGAGATCCTAGGAAGGAGAGGGCCACCCCCTCTCCTTGTTGTCCTTGAAAAGGGCATTTTTTTGCCTCATGTTTGAGCATCTAATTTAAGTTCATGTTGGCCATGTCTTAAGTGTTATTTGGTAGTATTTTGCCATGTCTACCTCTGTTTTGAGTTGGTTTTGGTACACCATGCTTGCTTAGCATACATGCCTTGTAATGCCATGTTTAAGCCTTAACATGCTTTAGGTTTTTGACCCCTATTCTAGCATGATTTTGGCCAAGCTTTGTGAAGCTTTTGTGTTTGTTTTGGCATGCTTAAAGCCTGCTTTAGGTTGCTTTGGTCGACCATGGCATGCTTTGTATAGCTACCTTACATTTTGGCTTGTTAACCTTGAGGTTTGGACCATGTTGCATGCTTGGTTTGTCTTTGTTTAGTTGGTTTGAAACCATTTCTAACATGATTTCAGAGCTTAATGTGCATGCTAATTGTCCATGTTTAATCTCTTTCAAGTGTGCTTGGAAGTTGCCTTTATGTGCCTAGGTATTGGACCATATTTGCATGTATGTTTGTATGTGCATTTGGCGCTCATTTCCATAGCATTGGCCACTGTTTTGGACCTAGTTTAGGGCTGTCCAATTAGTGTAAGTCCCTCCCTTGGCATGTGTTGCATGCTTACCTTGTGTGTTGTTGCATGCTTGGTCCCATTTGTATGATGTTGCATGCCTCGCATACTTGCATGTTTAGACTACATCTTGCATACTTGTAGGTTGCATTGCTTCATGCCTTACATGCTTCTTTAGGTTGTGCGCCTAACATGCATTGCTTGCTTGCATGGTTCATTTTGCATACTAGTCGACATGCTTAGGATTGCATTGCATTGGCATGCATGCTTGGCCTCTTGAAATGCTTGTGATAGAGGTTGAGCCCCTTTATTTGTTTATGTGCATTGCATTCCAATATCAAAATGCACACTTGATTCTTTGGGCCATCATGCATGGAAATACGTGATTGGTGGTTCGAGAATCGAGGCCCATCCTCCTTTGAGTCATACATATGATAAGGAGTGTGGTTGGTGCATACATTGCTTGAAATACATTGCCATGCTTTGCTTTGTCCTCTGCTGCTGTCAAACCAGTTTCTGCAGGGAGATTTGGCCGGCCGGCCATCTTCAGTGCCGACCGGCCATCCATTGTTGGCCGATGGAGTATTTGGTGGCTGATGACCATTACACATGGCCGGTGATCAATCCCTTTAGCCGGTGGTGTTCTAGAGCACTCAGAGAAGCAACCCTGGGACTTGTGCAGTCTTCAGAGGAGGATAACAACCAAGGCAGAGGCATCTTGTGCATGGCATTGGATTTCCGAGCAAACCCGAACACGCGCACATTGGACCCTCTTCCCGGGGCTATTGTTTACTGCTTAATTATATTCAATTATATTTGGTGGTCTGTAATATTTAATTAGCTTGTTAGTCAGTTAATTTGTATTATTCTTTTGGTCCCTCTGAGCGAGGGCAAATTTGTGATAAGTGTGGGTGCGTGTGTGCATGTCTTCCAACCCCCACTTCTTTCTCCCTTTTACTTACCTGCTTTTGATGATTAGTATTAGGGCATATTTAAATTAGCATACCTTATGCTATGCATGCGTGCATCATTCATTTGTATTGCATGCACCGGGCTCAGCGCATCACGCTAACTGAATTGTATTTCAATTCCAAATTGAATAGGTGTTATCTGTTGCATTTCACATGCCATGTTTAGGATAGCCGAGCATGTCTAGATTGCATCTTTGCATGTGTTGCATTAGCCAGTTTAAACATGAACTAGGATCATGCATATAATTACTAACTAGTTTCTGTTTTGGCTTGGAGTACTAGGTAAGCTTTTTTTGCTTTAGCATACCGCACGCGTGTGAGTGTTGCCATGATAGCATGATTACCATGAGGCTAGCTACTTATGTGATATAACTGCTTGAATGCCTGTGGGTGAAGGTTGGATTGTTTGAGTTGGAACAACTCATTGAAATCCGTATTTTAGCCTACTTACGAGTAGCAAATTCCAAAGCGTTTTCCAAACAAACGGATATGCAATGCTTCGTTCCAAATTAGGCGATCTAGTCTATACTTTTGTGTTGTGCGCATCACCTAGTAATTCTAGCTATTTAACTGGAACAAGAACATATAACGTTTTCAAAATTGGATATCATGGTTAGTAGAGGCCGATCTTCGGATCGGGCGAGAGGGGGTGCTCATAGCTGACCTTCCCCAATCGTACCCAAGTTCCCAAACCGAGGCAACTTTGGTGATGATGGACACGTGGCCTTTGGCACTGAGTCAGGGTTTCCTAAATTCCCCATTAAAAAATATTTAGGTGCCGACTCTGTATTTGGCAAAGCAGTCCATGTTTGGCACTTCTTTTCTAAAAATCTATTTTTCTCAAAACGATTTACCGGATTTGGACTCTTTGGTTCAGATTAAGAACCGTGACAATTTGAGTCCGAACTGTAACCCATGAGGCCCCTCGCGGACTTGTTACAGTTTCTGGCGACTCTGCTGGGGATTTAGAGAGCTTGACTCGAACTCGTGATATCCTGTTTTGATTTCGCTTATGTGTCTCTTTACATTGCATGTGCATTGGTGCGCCTAGGACACCGTGTTGGCCATCTGTTATTCCTGAGCGGTTTGCCGGAGGCTCGCTTCGCGGAGCATGCCATAAGGCTGACCGGTTACGGGCTCTGCCAGTATGGGAACAGAAACCCCGGTTTTACCGGGGCACCCTTTTCGACCATTCGACCTAGTGCATAGTCGGAATCCATAGTGACCATTCCAAGGTAGGACAGGTTGCTTACCCGATCACAGGTTGTTTGAAACCGCTGCGTGCGTAGTGAAACCCTAGCTCCTGACAAAATAGGACAGGGAAGCCCTACCCCAACATAGGAGTGTTTTGGCTCTCATTTACTCGCTATGTGCTTTTAGAGTGTATCTCTACAAGAACGCGCATATCAGTTTGCAAGTGTGAGTATCAGGCCTGAGGGCACCAGTGTCAGTATTTGTGAGAATCAGTTATATCTGTGGGTATTCGATTCAGTGTTTGGGGCAGTGATTTTGGGAAACAGTGATCAGTAGTAAAGTACAGTTGTTCGGCTACACCTGTGTTTGATCCGTTTGGGCTGAAATGCTGTTTGTTTTTCCTTTCAGTTTAGAGAGTTGATACAGAATAGTCAGTGTTCCCCCTTTGCCAAGGCAAGACAGATATCTGATCCGTTAGTCACCGTTCAGTAAAGCGGACTTATGATGACGCAGAATTCAGAGGAGATTGTGGTTATGACAACCGCATTAGATCAAGGAATCACTCTGCAAAGTGAGACCAATGTTGATGTACTGCATCCACCCAGGTCGCTTGCTGCGCGCCCGATCTGGGAACCCTAGTTGTACCAGGCTCGTGAGCCCACCACATTCGAGTTGATGGGGATGATAGGTGACCTCCAGAGGTCCGTGGCAGATCTCGCCTACTGAATGTCAACTTCGCCACCAGCCGCACCATATGCCAGGAGTTTTGTACCGCAGGAGCCCCCGCTCTTGGGACGGATTGTGATCGAACTTAGCCAACCCGAGGTAGCCTCCGGCAATGGCAATGACGTATCAACATCAACCCAAAACCTCGATCAGGCTGAGGCCAGAGGTAAGGACAAAATGAAGGCAGATGCCGATCCCATTGAACAACTGCGGTGGGCAGTCGAGGCTTTGAAAGTCGGGGGGATGACTAAGCAACAGGTGTTAGCAGTCCTGACCAAGACTGTAGATGATGTTTTCCCCACTCCGCCTGAGGGTAGTTCAAGTCAGTCAGAAAACCGGGACAGGCCCCATCATGCCAGAACAGTTCCTTCCACTCCCAACCCTACACCTGGGAAAGATCAGAAAGCCAAGGCAGCACATGCCGACCCTTTCGCTAGTGCGTCTAGCAAGAATGCTCAACCTTCAAAGTACCTGCCCCGAGGGCGCAGGGTCTTCCACGCTCTTTATATGCCGTTGTCAAAGGCACTTCAGATCCTGGCCGAAAGGGGACACCTTAAACCCCTGGAGCCTCGGCCTCTCCTGAAGAATCTCCCTCTTACACATGATGCTACTTTGTACTGCGCGTACCACAGCAAACCGGACATGCTACCGATAATTGTTTCCGCCTCCGTCATGAGGTGCAAGATTTGATCGACAATGAGGTTATCCTCCCGCCCACCTCAGCCAAGTCCGTTACTACGCAGCTCTTGGATTTTGACGAAACTGATACTGCAAGTATGTAATCAGGGAGTGAACCACCTTGCAGTATCCCTGATTACTGCAAGTATGTAATCAGGGATACTGATACTGCAGCTCTTGGTGCATTTTTGGATGTGGCGTCTGGCACGCAATTTTGAGCATCTGCAATTGCTAGTTTTGTAAATTCTGGCTTGGGTGTCGAGTCAGTCTTTTGTCTTATTTTGAGTCTGTCTCATTGTCTTGAGTCAGTCCTTTTTGCTTAAGGGTCTGTCTTGTTATAGCGAGTCAGTCCCCTTGTATAGAATGTCAGGTGATTCCGGGGTTGTTGCCTCGAACACCGTTTTGTTTTGTAATTACCCTTTTGTTTTCCTTTTGAGTCTGTCTCTGCTGTGGAGCCAGTTGCAACCAGGAAATCTGAATGAAACAGCTGCGGCTATCATGTTTCCATGCTTATTGCAATTTTGAGCTAGTTGTGCCAGAGGATGTGGATCGAACGGCCGTGCATTCCACCTGCTCTCTTGTGCCCTGAAAATCATTGTAATGACCTAAGTTTTTAAAACCTTTTTAAACACCGTGGTGATGAAAACGAAGAGGAAGGAATTCCTTGGGTTTTGCAAAAATTTGATCAAATTGGGAGAAAGATAGGCGTACTAAGCCTTTTAATGAATGAAATCATGTTTGTTAACGTGAGTACTGAGAAGGACCCTGGCTTGATCCAGATTGGTTCCACACTCTCTTCAGCGCGAGCGATGTGTCGCTTTCGTAAAAAAAAAAAAAAAAAAAAAAAAAAAAAAAAAAAAAAAAAAAAAAAAACTTTCAAAAACAAAATGTTTTGCGCGGTCCTGCGAAGACCTGTGTTGAATCGCTCTTGAGATTGTGCAGCCTAGGATCGCTCTCAGCCTCAAGATTCAATCCGTTTGTTTTCGACCCTTGAACCCATTCAGGACGTTCAACGGTCAATCGTCATGTGAGGCCCGTGTGGCCAGATTTGAAGCAACCCCCGAACAAGAAGCACCAAAATCAGATCGAGAAGGTCAGATCTCACCGCAAGAAGCTCGTGAAGCAACCGTGATGAATCCTTCTGTAGGTCAATACAACAGCCATTCTCCTGGATACAGGGAGGCGTCAACCTCAAAACCATTTGGCATGGACTTGTTATACTTTTCCCCTTTGAGAGGCTCGCTGGGTTGAAAACCCGGAAGGGTGACCCAGGCAAAAGTTAGAGCGAAAAAAATATATACAAAAGAAAAGGAAAGAAAAAAAGAAATACAAAAAAAGATGCAAAAAAATATATATACAATACGAAGAAAGAAAAGAAGAAAAAAAAACAAAAAAAAGAATTGAAAAAAGAAAAGAAAAGAAGAAAAAGAAGCTCGGAAGGTCGAAAACCCGCAGCGGGCGCCTTGGCAAAAGTTAGAGCCTAAAAAAAAGTGAAGGTTAAAATACCCGAGTGTACCTTAACCGGAACTACGTAAGGCTTGATTCCCATGTTTGGGATACGTAGGCAACTTCATCCTGAAGTCCAGCCCCCAACGCTTTCATAGCGTCTCAGTCCATGTAATGGTTTTGATCACCTTTGCCTCCTCTGAATCCGATAGTTTGGTCGTGACAACCGGAACTACGCAGTCAACTTCCTTGTAAAGTCCAGCCACCAACGCTTTCACAGTGACTGTGTCCATATATCGGTTTTGACCATTTTCGTCGTCTCCGTGTCCGAGAGTTCGTTTGCAATCATCAGCAATGAGGACTGGCTTTCAGCATGTTGTGGCATCATCCAAACAAGGGGCAACTTACCGTTGCCATGAGTTGCCATGAGTCACCGTTTAAACCAGGGGCAGCTTTCCGTTGCCATGCACCCCTTTCAAGCAAGGGGCAATTTTCCATTGCCTCCGATCCGAGCTTGTGCATCTCAAGAGTAAGTTCCGTGCTCATTTAGCATTGGCCGTTTGCAAAAATAGTTTTTGAAAATTTTTACTGAGGTTGACTATTTTCTCAAAAATTATTTCATTTTCCAAAACTGGACCATTTTCTGGACCCAAAATAGGAAAATTTTCAGTGCTCATGGCCTAACTCGCATGATTTTCAAATTAAAAATCGAATAAGTATGTTAATCTGACTCTCATTTTGGTTAAAACTTTTTTAGTAGAAAACCAAAAAATGGTCAAAGTGATGAACTAGGGGCACAGTCGAGTCAGGTGTTCTGTCTTTCCCCCGTCATCAACATACTTGCCAGAAGGGCACCCTATTCGCCGGAAGAGGGCACAACCGAAACTGTCTGTAAGGGGCTGAAAGCCTTCAACAACCTCCAAGCAACGAGGTATCAAGCCAAGTGCGAAGCACAAATTGGGACAGATCAAGATACGCCATTTCCTGTCTGGAACATCGACTAGACGTCACCGGAAGAAATAGCCGCGAGCTAATAGTATTGGGCGTGAACCCACAACTTCCTATTCATCTATCAATCATCCTGGGGAAGGACGAAAAAATGAGAGAATAAAGAATAGAGAGGTGTAAGTTGAGAGAAAAGTAAGAAAAGGGTTTTAAGAGAAAAAAACCGAGCCTGAGGGCCGAGTGATGTGACAATCACAAATCAGAAAGGGTGGGAAACATACTCGGAGGAACTGGCTCCTCGAGATTTGAGGTCTCTCGTTTTGTAAACATGTCCGTGTGTCGTGTCTTTTATCTTGTTTAGCACAACTTTCGTTTTGGGTCTTTTCCAAGCGTGTTTCATTGTGTTTAGGTCGTGTACCTTTTGTTCGAGTCTTTCCCACTGTGTTTAGTTGTAGGCTCGATACCCCGGTTGAAAAACCCTTTTTCAATTTCAAAATCGTTTATGCTCAGAGTGTTGTGCCATTCTCTACTTTTAGGCGAACCAGAACAAAAAAGGGAAAATTTGGGTATCTGAGTGTGTTTCAGTTTCAGCCAATTCCGCCTTCGTATTCCGTCTTGTCAGATTGGACTATTGCTCAGGGTTGCCGTGTGCAGAATGAACCGAATGCTGTGTTACGGGCTGTATGTAGATTAATCCCCAACAGAGTATGAGCCGAATGTTCAGACTAAGCAGTAGGTTGTGTGAGTTATTTTGCCATTGGCTGGTTCATTATCTGGTTATTACAATGCAAGTGTTTAATATTCAGACATGCAGATCAATCCGATTGTTATGTGGTGCAGCATGATGCAATGTAGTGCAAAGTATGAAATGTAAAAATGTAAACACTTTTTCAGACAAAAAAAAAAGGGGGTTTGTTTCATTTCATCATCTGTTTCAAGTACATAAGTTTTGGAAACAAAATTTGCCTGCGGCAGTTCAAAGTACCCTAGCTACCAACCAAAAAGGAAAAGTACAAAAAAGAAAAAAAAAACAGCAAAAATCTGCATCAATATCAAGTGGCCTCAGGGCTACCGGTCCATCCTAGTCCTCTTCCTGGACGAAGCTCCAGGAGCATCATTAGCACCATCATCTGAGTCTGAGCCCGAGCCATCCCCGGTCTCCTCCTCCGATGACTCTGCCTCTGCCTCTGCCTCTGCCTCTGCCTCCGCCTCTGCCTCAGACTCCTCCTCATCATCGTCATCTGGAACTGGCGCCCGAGTGCTACTCCCGAC
Organism: Camellia japonica; assembly: GCA_030407325.1. Classification (NCBI taxonomy): domain Eukaryota; kingdom Viridiplantae; phylum Streptophyta; class Magnoliopsida; order Ericales; family Theaceae; genus Camellia; species Camellia japonica. The sequence goes on along the minus strand of JAPPVO010000059.1, from coordinate 165,377,312 downwards.
GTGAGTGTGCCCCGCCTTGGTGCGGGGGTATACTATGCCCTCTCCATCTTCTCCGGTAGGAACAGAAGGCCTGGCTGGAACACCTCCTATGGTGGGAATCTGGAAGGGAGGCTGAAAAGTACAAAAGGCAAATGCATCAGTATACTGTGAGCAGTTTATCAATGCAGAATGCAATGTATGAGTACAGTGTGTGAATGTTGTGAGCAAAGTATCAGTGCAGAATGCAGTGTATGAGTACAGGGTATCAGATGCCATGAGATCAGTGTGTCAAGTGTTGTGGTGTGCATCAGATTATGTGAAGCAGTTTATGTATGGTTTGAGACTGTGGTTGAAGAACATACCGGAATGCTGTAAAGGGCCAGGAGGTCGAAGGTCCGCTGTAGCATCCCCATCATGGAGGCATTCAACTCCAGGGACTGCCAGGTGTACTCGGAGGAAGCCTGCAAAAGTATCAGATGCATCAGTATTCTGCGGCATATCAAATAAACTGAAATGAAATGACTATGCAAGGCGTAAAATGCAATAGTACATATCGGAGGCAAGTCGTGGAAACCGACCAACTCGTGATCAGCCGGGGGAGGAGCAAAGGGGATCTGGTAGGTCACCCCACCCTGCCCTCTATATGTCAACGAGGTGGGCAGTGCAGGCTAGCCAGCCCCCCGCCTCTCTGAGCTCCGCCCCTGCCGCGGACCCGAGCTCTCCTCGACGCTCCTGCTCCAGCCCCCGCTCCTGCCCTAGCTGCTGGCGCCACGGGCCTCTCTCCCTCAACTCGACGACCACCACTCAGAGGCCGCATGATATACGTCTGCACGTACTCTCTGTAGTCGCCTATGCCTCTGAAGCGGATCGCGTCCCAGCCAATAATGTAGTCGGCCATCTGCTCGGCAGTGAATCTCTCGGTCTCCCTCATATGCTCATGAGGGTGAACCGGGACTATCTGCTCTGGTAATCCTAGGGTCTGGCATAGGAAACGCTCACCCAGGTACCAAGCCCGACAGACCGGGCCCTCTTGCAAAATCCGAAAATGAGAGGTCTCCTCAGCACTGGCAAATCGGTCCCGAATCGTCGTTGGCAACGGAGCCCAAGGCTGCCAGGTGATCTGAAAATGAAATACAGTTTGTTATCTACTGTTATTGAAAACATACAGTAAAAAGCGAAGCTTAAATAAACTCTAAAGTTGAACATACCTCTGCGGGAGTGATGGTGTCAAAATAGCGGCGGAAGAAGCTAAACGTCTCCCGAGGCCTCCGCACACATCTCCCGTCAAAACGGCGCGAGAATGGAACGACGAGAGAGGTCTCCACGTCTGGCACGGGGGCGAGTCTCGGAAAGTAGGCATAGACCCACAACTGCAGAGTAAATGCCAGAATGCTTATCAAATAAAGTAGAGTACAGAATAAAGCAGAATAGCAGAGCCGTGTATTGTGCAGTGTGTACAGTGTGAGCGGTGTACAGTTAGTGTAAAGCAGAGTATGTTTGTGCCGTGTGTATAGTATACAATCAGTGTGAAGCAGACCACAGTGTGTGCAGTGTACAGAGTACAGAAAATGTAAAGTAGAAATCAAAAGCAGAGAAGAAAATGTACCTCCCAAGCGCGCCAATAACCCCCAAGCAACTGTCTGCTGCCACGGGAAGCTGAGCTCATGTATCCATAGAGCATAGCCAGAGCAGCGCCACCCCAGTCATAGTGCAGGATTTGTGTGACATCCACTAAGGCGCTGAGCAAGCAGAGGGGCACGGTATTCGCCCGGTCGGCGAAAATAGTCGTCCCCAGTAGGAACATAAGAAAGCCGTGGGCGTACTGCTCCACCGCCTCCTGTGAGCATCGAGAAATCGTAGGGAGTCATCGTCATGTCTCCCGTCGTAGAGAGATGGAATGAATCAGTGGTGTCCCACCACCTCTCCACTATAGCGGCGAGGAGAGGCCTGCTCGTGGTGAGTCTGGATAGTCCTCTGCAGAATGCGCCGAAGCCGGCCTGATCCACGATGTGGCGAACCGCATCGGGTAGCTCTGCGTACCAATCTCGAGCAGCGATGTTCCCATACCCCTGGACGGTATGGGAATCTCCCTGTTTTCAAACAAACAATTGAGAAGCAATGCTAAATATACCAGTTTTGAAAGGCATTCAGAATTAAGGCAAATACAGCATGTGTGCACGTTTTTCAGACTCAAACAGATACCGAGTGCTGGTGTGCTTACAGTGAACTACAACGTGTGATGTGTAAGAGTGTTTGGGTGGTTCAGTACAGATACAGCATGTGTGCATGTTTTCAGATTCAAACAGATACCGGGTGCCGGTGTTCTCAAATAAAGTGTGTGCCGAGTGTTTGAATGGTTCAAGGCCAGTGCAGTGTGTGTGCATGTGTCAGTTTCGAATAGATATCGGCCACAAGTGTATTCACAGTTAACTACAGTATACAGTACATCAGTGTATCTGAGCTAAGCAGTTAAAGAACATAATCAGCTATGGCAGTTGGCAGTTAAGTGTTCTACGTAGCGGAAAGTAAAACAAAGGAAGGAATGTTACCTCAGAAGCGCCGAAGGACAGATGGCATGTAGGCTCATGCAGGAGAAGCTCTGGAGGCATCGCCCTATCAAAGCTCTGAAACTGATGAAGACCGTCAGGAGGTAGCACGTGGATCGCCGCCGGTAGGTCGCCGGATCGAATGGACGGACGCTCAGGGGGAGAAGCTCGGCCCCAGGATCCATCTCGTGATCGGGGGAGTCCCACCCTATGGAATATCATCCACCATGTCAAATGTGATGAGGAAATGGCCGGAGAAGGAAAACCGGGCTAGAATACGAAGGGTCAACCGAAAAGTCAACCCCGAGAGGGTGGAAAATGGCTGGAAAAGCCAGAATGTGGAAAATGTAGGGAAACCAAGAAAAACTTGGTGGAAACAAACCCCAAGAGGCGGAAATCGAAAAAATTACACCGAAACGAAGTTTCAATCGGATGAAAGTGTTCGAAACGCGATGAACTTCGCGAATTAAACGATGAAACAAGCGTAAAACACAAGAAAACGGAGAAGGGAAGAGGGGAAAATGCTCTAGAGAGAGAGGGGATGAAATTTCGGCTAGAGGGAAGTAAGAAAATAGGGTTTGAAACCCTATTTTAAAAGACCCAAGGCGAAAAGTCAAAACTGCCCTGAATCAGGCATTTTTGACCGGTCGGCTACATTTTGGCCGGCCGGCCAAACATTTGGCCGGTGATGTTTTTTGGTGGCCGGTGGATGGCCGGTGGCTTCCCCCTCGGGCCGGTGAGCCTCCTACAACCTTGTTTGGGTCAAATGAGTGGTCTGGCACCTTCATTGTTCAAGTCAGTACAAGAACAGTGTATTTCCGAAGCTCAACCGGCCTCCGTTTCAACCTCGGGCCGTGTCTTCTGTGCGTGGCACTCGAATTCGTGCAAGGTGTATCCTTTCCGTATCCTTTTGTCTTTTACAAGATTCAAAAGTTGCCCCATGTGCATTTCAAATGCATCGCGCTGTCTAGCGCACCGCACTATCTTGTGCATTCGCACTGTTTTGTGCATCACATTTCAATCGCGCTATTTTACGCACCTGACTCGCACTGTTTTGTGCACTCGCGTTGTCTAACGCATCGCACTGTTTTGCGCATCTCATTGTATTTACATGCATTCAATCGCGTTGTTTTGCGCATCTCATTGCATTTTGCATGCATTCAATCACGCTGTTTTGCGCATCTCATTGCATTTTGCATGCATTCAATCGCGCTATTTTGCGCATCTCATTGCATTTTACATGCATTCAATCGCACTATTTTGTGCATCGCACTGCCTCGCGCACTCCACGGTCTAGGAGACCTTAAATCCTTGGAAGGTGCAAGACCTTCGGTGCATTGGTGTGCACAACACATGCATATGTCATGCATTACATTATAAATACTACATATGTCATGCATTTCAAAAAACAAAAAAAAATATTGCATATGTCATGCATTTCATCGTATATAATGCATATGTCATGCATTACATTATAAATACTGCATATGTCATGCATTACACTGTAAATATTGCATTTACATACATGCATTACATTGTAGATAGTGCATATGTCATGCATTTCATTGTATATAGTGCATATGTCATGCATATCATCGTAATATAGTGCATTTCCGTCGTAAATATCCATTCCAGCGCATATCGTAAATATCGCATTGTAGCTTGCATGCATTCATTGCATCACCCCTTCCATCTATGGCTTGCACCTTTCCTTGTTGAGCTTGGTTTGGTATGTGCTCATACTTTTCACGTTAAAGCACAGTTCTACATGTGTACGCGCCTATTCCTTGATGAACTTGGTTTGAGGGTTGCGGCACCTTTTCTGTGTTAGACGCGGTTCGTTGGTGTACATGCCTTTCCTAAGCAAGATTTGGTTTGGCCTGCGTGCCTTATCTATTGTATTTATCCATTCCATTCCAGTGCATGCCGCATTGTAGCTTGCATGCATTCATTGCATCACATCCATCTTTGGCTTACACATTTCCTTGTTGAGCTTGGTTTGGTATGTGCTCATACTTTTTCACGTTAAAGCACAGTTCTGCATGTGTACGTGCCTATTCCTTGATGAACTTGGTTTGAGGGGCGGCACCTTTTCTGTGTTAGACGCGGTTTGTATATGTGCATGCCTTTCCTAGGCAAGATTTGGTTTGGCTGGCATGCCATATCCATTGTATATATTGCATTGTAGTGTAATTTTTGCATCCAGCATTAGGATCATTATTCTTTTGTTAGCGGGTTGTTTCCCCACTTATGTCATTCCACCTAATACTTGTTCTTGTGTCTGTCTACATCACTCATAGTTCTACATGTGTACGCGCTTTGAGAGTTGCGGCACCTTTTCTATGGTAGACGGACTTGTTACCTCCATTAATCTATTTGACATTTGTGTGGTTTTAAACCGCTCATGATTGGATCATGATTCAATTACATTGCATTTCATTTGCATTATTATACATAGTTTTGTATATATTGCATATCATTTTGCATTCATTTTGCATTGTCATGCATGTTGCTGACAATATTGTACCTGTTAAGTTTGCTTTCTTTTCAGGCACGATATTGTATGTACGGTTCATTTGAGGCTGGTGCAACCAGACGAACCGCACAGGTATTGTATCCTCCGTGTGAGACGTATTGAGAATTACATAATTCTCTTACATCCTTTCTGCATTGTAGTGTAGTTGGATTTGCGCATGATAGCTTAAAACTGTCGCATGTTATGCTTCGTTATAGCTCTCTTTGCATGATCATAAGTTATGCTTGGCTTTGTGCATTGCCTTGCATTTTGCCCCTGCCTTCGGGCGCATATCTTGTTTGTCTTGCATGTTTGTCTAAGTCTTCGGCCTTGTCAAAAATGGGTCGTCTTTGGGGCTTTGACAATCACTCTCGTCATTGTTATGACTTTCGAGTTCTGTCAAAGAGGGGCAACTGTAGACACCCCATTTTTGACCGTCCTCAAGACTTCGACGTCACCGTTTGAACACTCGGTGATCATCCATGTTTTTGTTCGTCTTGAGTTCCCGGAGGTCTCGGCTACACGCCTTGCTTCAGGATCTCCTGACTCGACTGTTTTGTGTCTGGTTTTGCACCAAACACTTGTACTTTGCCTTTGAGGGGCAGGGTAGGGCTTGTTGACCATCCCCACCCATCACCGGCCATCGCTTGAGGCCACCGGCTGTGTTTTGTTACCACCGGCCAAATGTTTGGCCGGCCGGCACTATAGATGGCCGACCGGCTATCTTTTTTTAGTCAATTGCATTTTTGGCCGGCCGACTACTGTGCATCTGCTTTTGCAGATATTTTTGTACAGCTGGCATGCACTTTCACCCCCTCATACACGTGTATGGAGGGATTTCCCTCTTGTTAGCTTCCTTTGGAAGCTTTACAAGACAATTGTCTATAAGAGGGGCACTCCTCTCCCTTCTTTAGGGTTAGACAAGCTAGACAACATTTTTCCAGAGCTTGAGTTTTAGGGTTAGGATTTGCATCTATCCTATATCTATACCTCCCTCTCTTTTGTGTTTTGTGTGTGTTTAGCCTTAGTTTTGCACACAAACACCCACCATCACACCTTTTCTTGGAGCTGAGGCCCTTAGAGGTTGCTCTTGGAGGTTTTGGACTGATTTGAACCTAAAGAATCAGCTGGTCCACCATTTTTGAAGAGGGTCTACAAGGGTAAGACTTTTGTCCCTTTTTACCCCATTTTTGCATACTCTTTCTGCTTATCTTGCAACTGTTTTTGAGCTTTGTGTATAACATATAAAAGTTCTGTTTTTGAGTGCTCTAAATAGTTGGTTAAGGTTTCTTTAAGCTTTGGGGTTGTTTGACCCCTCTTAAGCCTTGCTAGGCTCCATTTTGTGCCATTTTGGTTGAGCTCCAGGACCATTGTGTTTGGGCCTCCTCCACTGAAATCTTAAGGGATTTCAGAGGTGAGGATGGTGCCTTGAGATCCTAGGAAGGAGAGGGCCACCCCTCTCCTTGTTGTCCTTGAAAAAGGCCTTTTTTTGTCTCATGTTTGAGCATCTAATTTAAGTGCATGTTGGCCATGTCTTAAGTGTTATTTGGTAGTATTTTGCCATGTATACCTCTGTTTTGAGTTGGTTTTGGTACAGCATGCTTGCTTAGCATACATGCCTTGTAATGCCATGTTTAAGCCTTAACATGCTTTAGGTTTTTGACCCTTATTCTAGCATGATTTTGGCCAAGCTTTGTGAAGCTTTTGTGTTTGTTTTGGCATGCTTGAAGCCTGTTTTAGGTTGCTTTGGTCGACCATGGCATGCTTTGTATAGCTACCTTACATTTTGGCTTGTTAGCCTTGAGGTTTGGACCATGTTGCATGCTTGGTTTGTCTTTGTTTAGTTGGTTAGAAACCATTTCTAACATGATTTCAGAGCTTAATGTGCATGCTAGTTGTCCATGTTTAATCTCTTTCAAGTGTGCTTGGAAGTTGCCTTTATGTGCCTAGGTATTGGACCATATTTGCATGTATGTTTGTATGTGCATTTGGCCCTCATTTCCATAGCATTGGCCACTGTTTTGGACCTAGTTTAGGGCTATCCAATTAGTGTAAGTCCCTCCCTTGGCATGTGTTGCATGCTTACCTTGTGTGTTGTTGCATGCTTGGTCCCATTTGTATAATGTTGCATGCCTCGCATACTTGCATGTTTAGACTACATCTTGCATACTTGTAGGTTGCATTGCTTCATGCCTTACATGCTTCTTTAGGTTGTGCGCCTAACATGCATTGCTTGCTTGCATGGTTCATTTTGCATACTAGTCGACATGCTTAGGATTGCATTGCATTGGCATGCATGCTTGGCCTCTTGAAATGCTTGTGATAGAGGTTGAGCCCCTTTATTTGTTTATGTGCATTGCATTCCAATATCAAAATGCACACTTGATTCTTTGGGCCATCATGCATGGAAATACGTGATTGGTGGTCCGAGAATCGAGGCCCATCCTCCTTTGAGTCATACACATGATAAGGAGTGTGGTTGGTGCATACATTGCTTGAAATACATTGCCATGCTTTGCTTTGTCCTCTGCTGCTGTCAAACCAGTTTCTGCAGGGAGATTTGGCCGGCCGGCCATCTTCAGTGCCGACCGGCCATCCATTGTTGGCCGATGGAGTATTTTGTGGCCGATGACCATTACACATGGCCGGTGATCAATCCCTTTAGCCGGTGGTGTTCTAGAGCACTCAGAGAAGCAACCCTGGGACTTGTGCAGTCTTCAGAGGAGGATAACAACCAAGGCAGAGGCATCTTGTGCATGGCATTGGATTTCCGAGCAAACCCGAACACGAGCACATTGGACCCTCTGCCCGGGGCTATTGTTTACTGCTTAATTATATTCAATTATATTTGGTGGTCTGTAATATTTAATTACCTTGTTAGTCAGTTAATTTTTATTTTTCTTTTGGTTCCTCCGAGCGAGGGCGAATTTGTAATAAGTGTGGGTGCGTGTGTGCATGTCTTCCAACCCCCACTTCTTTCTCCCTTTTACTTACCTACTTTTGATGATTAGTATTAGGGCATATTTAAATTAGCATACCTTATGCTATGCATGCGTGCATCATTCATCTGTATTGCCACCGAGCTCGGCGCATCACGCTAACTGCATTGTATTTCAATTCCAAATTGAATACGTGTTATCTGTTGCATTTCACATGCCATGTTTAGGATAGCCGAGCCTGTCTAGATTGCATCTTTGCATGTGTTGCATTAGCCAGTTTAAACATGAACTAGGATCATGCATATAATTTCTAACTAGTTTCTGTTTTGGCTTGGAGTACTAGGTAAGCTTTTTTTGCTTTAGCATACTGCACGCGTGTGAGTGTTGCCATGATAGCATGATTACCATGAGGCTAGCTACTTATGTGATATAACTATTTGAATGCCTGTGGGTGAAGGTTGGATTGTTTGAGTTGGAACAATTCATTGAAATCCGTATTTTAGCCTACTTGCGAGTAGCAAATTCCAAAGCGTTTTCCAAACAAATGGATATGCAATGCTTCGTTCCAAATTAGGCGATCTAGTCTATACTTTTGTGTTGTGCGCATCACATAGTAATTCTAGCTAATTAACTGGAACAAGAACACATAACGTTTTCAAAATCGGATATCATGGTTAGTAGAGGCCGATCTTCGGGCGAGAGGGGGTGCTCATAGCTGACCTTCTCCAATCGTACCCAAGTTCCCGAGCCGAGGCAACTTTGGTGATGACGGACACGTGGCCTTTGGCACCGAGTCAGGGTTTCCTAAATTCCCCGTTAAAAAATATTTAGGTGGCGACTTTGTATCTGGCAAAGCAGTCCATGTTTGGCACTTCTTTTCTAAAAATCAGTTTTTCTCAAAACGATTTGCCGGATTTGGACTCTTTGGTTCAGATTAAGAACCGTGACAATTTGAATCCGAACTGTAACCCATGAGGCCCCTCGCGGACTTGTTACACCCTCCGAGAGATAAATCGGAGGCACCAGAGTACATGTTTGATGCCCTTCTATTGCATAGAGTGTGCGTTTTCATATACACTTATGTTGCATGCATGCCGCGCATCGTTATGATTCATGCATAGAATATGCTTGCTTTCGATTCTATGTCGAATATGTTTTGCTTTCAATATTGCATAGAGTATGTTTTCAATGCATAGAATATGCTCTTGTTTCATGCATAGAAAATGCATTCTTCCATACTTGCATAGAAAATGCTCGTATCTTTTGCATAAAAAATGCACTCTTCCATACTTGCATAGAAAATGCATTCTTCCATACTTGCATAGAAAATGCCCATATCTCTTGCATTAAAGATGCATTCTTCCTCATTTGCATAGAAAATGTATTTTATCGCACTTCTTTTGTGCACCTTCCTCGCACTTTCTTGTGCATTGTATCTCACTCGCATTGTCTTGTGCATCTTGTGGTTGTGTTTCACTCGCACTATCTTGTGCATCTTGTGGTTGTGTTTCACTCGCACTATCTTGTGCATTGCATTACACTCGCGCTGTTTAGCGCATCGCACTGTTTAGTGCATTTCAAATCACTCGTGCTGTTTAGCGCATCGCACTGTTTTGTGCAGTTTACACTCACGCTCCCTTGCGTTTTGTGCAGTTTACACTCGCGTTCTCTTGCGCATCGCACTATTTTGTGCAGTTCATTACATGCTCTCATCTTGCATATAAAATGCTTGTATCTTTTTCATTGAACTTGCATCGCGCTATCTTACGCACCTTACCTGCACTTGTTAGTGCATTGCATCGCGCTTTCTTGCGCACCTTACCTGCACTCGTTAGTGCATTGCATCACGCTATCTTGTGCACCTTACCTGCACCTGTTAGTGCATTGCATCACGCTTTCTTGCACACCTCACCTGTACTTGTTAGTACATTTCTCACGCTATCTTGCGCACCTTACTTGCATTTGTCGGAACTTGCATCGCGCTATCTTGCGCACCTCATCTGCACTTGTCAGTGCATTACATTTCATTCACGCTATTTTGCGCATCGCGCTATCTTGCGCACCTCATTTGCACCTGTTAGTGCATTGCATTTCACTCGCGTTGTTTAGCGCATCGCACTGTTTTGTGCATTGTATCACTCGTGCTGTTTAGCGCATCGCACTGTTTTGTGCATTACATAGTATCATTCACGCTATCTTGCGCATTTCACATGCACTTGCTAGTGCATTGCATTGTTCGTGCTATCTTACGCACCTTACCTGCATTTGTTAGTGCATTGCATTGTCATGTACATCTCTAACTTGCGTTGTTATGCACACTTCACTCATGTTGTCTCGCACTTCTCACTTACATTGCTATGCATGTTTCTAACGATATTGTACCTGTTAAGTTTCTTTCTTTTGTAAGCACGATATTGTATGTACGGTTCATTTAAGGCTGGTGCAACCAGACGGCATTGCAGTTCATTAAGAGGAATTTTAGGTGAAACCTTTCCAGCCCTTTGAGTTCATTTTATCTCAGCTATGAACACTCGGGTGCACTCGGTGTTTACGCTGTATCCTTGTAGGAAACATTGGGACTCGATCCGATGTTTGCTTTCCTTCTCTTGCATGTGATACGCTAAGAATTGTTGTTTCTTCCTTCTCTTCTGTGTGATACGCTGAGAATTGTTATTCCTTCCTTCTCTTGCGTGTGATATATGCTGAGAATTGCTCTTTCCTTCTCCTGCTTGTGATACGCTGAGAATTGTTTCCCTTCTCTTACGTGTGATACGCTGAGAATTGCTTCCCTTCTCTTGCGTGTGATATACGTTGAGAATTGCTTTCCTTCTCTTGCGTGTGATATACGTTGAGAATTGCTTTCCTTCTCTTGAGTGTGATATACGTTGAGAACTGCGTGTGATACGCTAAGAATTGCTCTTTCCTTCTCTTACGTGTGATACGCTGAGAATTGCTTTCCTTCTCTTGCGTGTGATACGCTGAGAATTGTTGTTCCTTCCTTCTCTTGCGTGTGATATACGCTGAGAATTGCTCTTCCCTTCCATTGCGTGTGATACGCTGAGAATTGCTTCCCTTCTCTTGCGTGAGATACGCCGAGAATTGCTCCTTACTTCTCTTGCGTGTGATACGCTGAGAATTGTTGTTTCTTCCTTCTCTTGTGTGTGATATATGTTGAGAATTGTTTCCCTTCTCTTGCGTGTGATACGCTAAGAATTGCTTCCCTTCTCTTGCGTGAGATACGCCGAGAATTGCTCTTTCCTTCTCTTGTGTGTGATACGCTGAGAATTGTTGTTTCTTCCTTCTCTTGCGTGTGATATATGTTGAGAATTGTTTCCCTTCTCTTGCGTGTGATACGCTGAGAATTGCTTCCCTTCTCTTGCGTGTGATACGCTGAGAATTGTCGCTCCTTCCTTCTCTTGCGTGTGATACGCTAAGAATTGCTTCCCTTCTCTTGCGTGTGATACGTCGAGAATTGTCGCTCTTTCCTTCTCTTGTGTGTGATACGTCGAGAATTGTCGTTCTTTCCTTCTCTTACGTGTGATACGTTGAGAATTGTTGTTTCTTTCTTCTCTTGCGTATGATACGCTAAGAATTGCTTCCCTTCTCTTGCGTGTGATACGTTGAGAATTGCTCTTTCCTTCTCTTGCGTGTGATATACGCTGAGAATTATTTCCCTTCTCTTGCATATGATACGTTGAGAATTGCATCCCTTCTCTTTCGTGTGATATGCTAAGATTTGTTGCCCTTTTTCCTTCTCTTGCATGTGATACGCTAAGAACTGTTGTTCTTTTCCTCTCTTGCATGTGCTACGTTGAGAGATGTTGTGTTTGAGACTCCAAGTTTTCTCGGTAGTCGCTTTTAGACTTCTCTGCATGAGATGCAGTGAGAATTGCATCATTTCCTTACATCCTTTCTGTCGGAATGTATAGGACTGTTATTTCTTGTTCACTTGCTTAAATAGTTGCATGTTATGCTTCATTACAGCTTTCTTTGCATGATCATAAGTTATGCTCAGCGTTGTGCATGTCATTTGCATCCTGTCCCTGCCTGCGGGTGCATATCTTTGTTATCTTGTATGTTTGTCTAAGTCTTCGGCCTTGTCGAAAATGGGTCGTCTCTGGGCTTTGACATTCACTCCCGTCATTTTTATGACTTTTGAGTTCTGTCAAATAGGGGCAATTGTAGACACCCCATTTTTTACCGTCCTCAAGGCTTGGACGTCATCGTTTGAACACTCGAGCATCATCCATGCTTGTGTTTGTTTTGAGTTCTCGGAGGTCTCGGCTACGCGTCTTGCCTCAAGATCTCTCAACTTGTTTGTTTTGTGCTTGGTTGTGGACCAAACACTTGTGTTTTTGCTTCTGAGGGAAGAGGGTGGCTTGTTTGCCATCCCCTCAACCCATCGGCGAAGGCATGGAGCCATCGGCCTTGTTTTCTTTCCATCGGCGGCACTCCTTTTGGTCGGTCAGCCCCTATGTTGGTCGATCGGCCATATTTTCTGGCTGAGCCCTGTTCAGCTGCTTTATGCAGATATTTTGTGCCAGCTGGCACAGCTGGCATCCACAATTAATCCCCTCCATACACGTGTATGGAGGGATTTGCCTCTTGTTTAACTTCTCTTAGAAGCTTTGGAATTTGATTTCCTATAAGAGGGGAGGCCCTCCTCCCTTCTTAGGGGTTCAGCAATTTGATATAGAAGATATATGTATCTCTCTATATCTCCCTCTCTCTATATATTTGTGTGTGTGTTTGTGACCTAAAGTATGTTTTTGTTCATACTTTTGCACTAGAGCACCTAGTAGAATACCTTCCTTTGGTTGTTGAGGCACTAGGAAGTTGGTTTCAGAGTTCTTGGGCTGGTTTTGATCCAAGGGAGTGGCTGGAGTTGTGTTCTTGAAGGTGTTCTTCAAGGGTGAGCAACTAACCTTTTGTTTTCCCATTTTGGCTTAAGCTTTTAGACCTATTTGCAAATTCTTTCAAGCTTGACTACAAACTAAAATTTTTTTTTGCTTTATATGCTTAAGATGATTGTTTAAGGTCTCTTTTGGGTTGGGGGCTGTCTACTCCCTCTTAGGCCTTGTTTGGCATTATCTTGGGTCATCCTTTTTGGCCTTTGTTCTTGCTTTGGCTTGGCCTTTCTACCACTGAAATTCAGAGAATTTTTAGTGGTGGAAAGGTGGTTTTAGAGTCTTGTATAGGAGAGGGACACCCCTCTCTCCTTGTGTCTCATTTTCTTGTGTTAATGGCTTGTAATGGTAGCATGTTTGCTTAACATGTTTTTTCTTCATTTCAGCAAGTGTTTGGTGTTATTTGACCATGCTATACCTCTGTTTTAAGTTGGTTTAGTGGTCTCTTGCATGCATCATACACTTGCCTTGCAATCCTCTCATTTGTCTTAACATGCATCATGCATTTGGACCATCATGCTTGCATATTTTGGCTCAACTCAAAGGAGCTTTTAGTCATGTTTTACCATGTTTAAGCTCTATTTGGTGTTGTCTTGGTTATACATGCATTGTTTTGCATAACCTTGGTTCATTCTAGCTTGTAAACTTTGTGCCTTGAGTTCATTAGCAAGTGTTACTTGAAGTATTTTCATGATTTGGCATCATGTGAAATGTGATTTCAGTCCATGTTTCATGGTCACACACTTGCATTTATCACCTATTCCATGCTTTGGATAGTTTGTGTTTTATGCCTTAAGAATAGGTCATTGTGCAGGCCACCATGCTTAGGCCTTTGGGATGCCATCTCAGTGGGTATTTGGGCTTATTTTGACATGTCATAACTCTGATTTTCATTGGATAAATCATGCCATGTTTGGTTGTAATAGGTGTAGTATAACACCTCTTTGTTAGCTTTGCATACCTCATGCCTTATGCCCTTTGTGTTGGTTTGTTTTAGCTTTGGCCCTTGCATGTTTTAGACTCCTTTTAGCATGATTTAGGACTATTTTGGTTGTCCTTGGCTCTTTGGGGCTTGGTTCGTGTGGCCTTAGTATAAGCTCCTTGGCTAGCCTTAAGCCTTGAGCCTTCTTTTATGCCATGCTTGCATTGTTTGGTTGATTTGGCATCATTCCATGTTTATTTTCAGAGCTTATAGTGTTGTTACACTTCCACTTTTGTCACTCTTTGAGCACTCTTGAGAGTTGTGCTTTTAGGCCTAGGTGATGGACCAATATGTGTGCATGTTTGTCTTGCGTTTTGGTGCCTTAGTCTTGGTGTTTTGGCCACTGTTTTGGTATGGCTGAGGCCTATCCATTTTCAGTATAAGTCTATGGATCATGCGATTTGTATATTGTTGTATGCTTATCGCATTGCATGTTGTTGCATACTCATTGTTGGTATCAATGTTGCATGCCTATCACATTGTATGTTTGCATATCTAGGTTGCATAGTCGTATTGTATACTTGTTGCATGCCATGTTGTTTACATGGTAGGTTGCATTGCATTGCATTTGGCATGCTCATGTTGCATTACATTGTATTGCATTTCCATGTTGCATTGTATTTGGCGTACATGCATTGCATTCTGTTTGGTTTGGGTGATAAGCCAAACACGAGGGTCGAGGAACATTCGTACTTGAAGTTACGAAACGTGCCTCAATCCTCGGTCACTGACGCTCTTGATCCAAAATGATAGAGTTTTAGGCATTCATGTGTTTTTGTGCATTCATTTTACATTGATTTGCACACTTGGCTCCTTTGGCCATCATGCATTGAAATGCGTAATTGCTGGTCCGAGGGTCGAGAACCATACTCCCTTGAGTTCTTGACATGATAGGAAGGGTGGTTGTGCAAATATTGTCTTGAAAATGCATTGCCATGCCCTGTTTGTCCTCTAACGCAGCAAAACAGCATTCTGCAGGAAGATATGGCCGGCCGACCATTTTCAGTGCCGATTAACTAAACATTGTTGGCCGAGATCCTCACAAATGGTCGATGACCAATTCCACATGGCCGATGTTCCTATATTTTGGCCGATGACATCGCAAAGTGCTCAGGGAGTGGTTCGGAAGCATCCTTGGGACTTGTGCAGTTTTCAGAGGTGTAAAACAGTGCAAACAGAGGCAACATGTGGCATGGCAACAGGTTTCCGAGTGAGGCGATCGAGCATGCATCATTCAATCATTTCGAGGCGGAGCTGCGGCGGCCTCTTTAGTTTCATAGCTTAGTTAATTTGTTTAAATTGGTTAAGGGTTTTGTAATATTTAATTAGCTAGGATAGTTGATTAATTATTCAGTTTGTATTATTTATTCAGACCCTCCATCGAGAGGGCGAATTTTGTAATAAGTGTGCGTGAGTGTGTGAATGTCTTCCAACCCCACGTCTTTCTCCTTTTTTTATTTAACCGCTTACGATGGTTAGTTTTAGGGCATATTTCATTTAGCATCGTTATGCTCGCATGTTTGCATCATTCACCTGTATTGCATGCATCAGGCTCGGCGCATTATACTAACTGCATAGTATTTCAATTCCAACTTGAATACGTGTATTGAGTTGTCACATTTCATATGCCATCTTAGAATAGCCGAGCCTATTTCTAGTTGCACTTTGCATGCGATGCATTAGCCATTTTAACATGAACTAGGATCATGCATGATTTCTAACTAGTTTCTTGTTTTGGCTCGGAATACACTGTAAGTGTTTATGCTTTAGCATCTTGCATGTGTGTGGGTGTTAACATGACAGCATGCTTGCCGTGAGGCTAATTGCTTATGTAGTATAACTGCCTGAATGCCTGTGGGTGAAGGTTAGATTGCTTGAATTGGGACAATTCATTGAAATCAGTGTTTTAGCCTACTCGTGAGTAGCAAACTTCAAACCATTTCTAAACAAACGGATATGCGATGCTTTGTTCCAAATTAGGCGATCTAGTCTATACTTGTGTGTTGTGCGCATCACATAGTAATTCTAGCTAATTAAACAGAATAAGAACACATGTGTTTTCAAAAATAAGATATCATGCTTAGTACAGGCCGATCTTTGATCGGGCGAGCGGGGGTGCTCATAGATGACCTTCCCCCATCGTACCCAAGTTCCCGAGCTGAGGCAACTTTGGTGATGACGGACACGTGGCCTTAGGCAACGAGTCAGGGTTTCTTAAATTTCCCAAAATAAAACATTTAGGTGGCGACTCTGTATTTGGCAAAGCAGTCCATGTTTGGCACTTCTTTACAAAAATCAGTTTTCCAAAACGATTTGCCGGATTTGGACTCTTTGGTGATTTATCGGTCCCGCATTGCACTTTGCGGGATTAGATTCAGAACCGTGACATTTGAGTCCGAACTGCAGTAGCAAAGCCCGAGGGCGCGTCTACAATCGGCTCCGACAACTCTGTATATTTCTTGTCCGCGCGCCTGATGCGTCTACTATCCACTTGAAGTTGTTCATTAGCCCGTTGTGGACATTGGTCATTTGATCGGCGTGAATCTCGTCTTTTGTCTTGTTTATCCCGATTTCGTGGTTCAGGGCTCCACTAGGGTACAGAATTTACCAGTCGAACGATCTCAGATGGGGCCGTCTTGTTGGCCTTGTGCCCAGATTTAACCCGCAGGGCGTCATCCTCCACTTTGCAGTATTCCTCGACTTTCTTCATTAGCGACCAGACTGTTTTGGGGGGCCTTCTGGTCAAGGAGCCGCGGAGGGCACTATCAGGGTGCAACCCCATTTTAAAGGCGATGATGGCCATGGAGTCATTGCAGGCATCATCTACAAGATCAAAGCATTCCCAATAGCGCGCCGAATAAGCACGTAGAGTTTTCCCTGGTTGAATTTGCATTGCCAGAGAGAATTGGCCTTCTTCGGTTGGACCTCATTGGTGGTGAACCTTGCCCTGAAGGATTTTTGGAGTTGATGGAAGCTCTTGATTGATACCGGTTCCAATTTATAATACCATCTGACGGCCAATGGTCCCAAACTACTGGGAAATATTCGACACATAAGGGCCTCATCGTCTTCATGTAGTGTCATGGCTTGCTTGTAATGACGGATGTGATTGGTCGGGTCTAATTTTCCATCATATAGGGTGAACGATGTAGGTTTGAACTTTTTGGGTAGTACCGCCCTTGCGATCTGTCGCACAAACGGGTCATGTTGATCCTCTTCATCTGAATCATTTCTTCTTCGTTTAGTCCTTGCACGCGGACTCCCTTCGGAAGAACTGAGAGACTTCGACTTGTCCCTTCTCTTTGGATTCTGGGGATAACGAGTCAGAATCACTGCTACTGTCTTGTCTCTGAATTCTAGGTTGTTGACCATCCTTTCTCAGAGGTCGTCCTAGATCTTGGCGTGCAGCTTGTTGGGATTTTGCCACCTCTAAGGCCAAATCCTGTCGAAGGCGCTCGTTCTCCGCCATCATATTTTCCAACCTCTGTTCGTTTTGCTTCGCCTGATCCATAATTACTTGCATTGTCTCATGTGCTGATGTCGAGGGTAAGGTCTGGGCAGCTGAGTCGAAGTTCAAGGCTCTTCGTGTGGTAATGTTTTCTGGTCCAAGCAGGCTGCTTGTAGTGGTATCAACTTGTGGTGTAAGGTCGTCAGCAACTACCGGAGGATCTTCCGTCACACTCGCCATGGATGTGCTGGAGTATTTCCACAGACGGTGCCAATTGTGGAGAAGTGGTTTGGAAATACTCTTTGGATCCAATGGGACGCTTGAGATCCTCAGCTAGTCACCTGAAAAGGAATGAACACTCCGATCGGGGGTGCCGGAATTAGTAATCCGACGGATAAGTCAGTATATACTCTCTTGGTTGCTTATATCTTAAGTTAAACTTGTTCTCACCTATCTTCCTCTGGCCGATGCTCCTCTATTTATATTATTTCCTTTGGGCTTTAGGGTCGGGCCCACCATTGATCCATTGCACGTCTATTTATTCGGCTTTTGTTCTGCTAGTTGGAATGCTGATTATCCTATTCAGCTCTGTGGTCGATTAGGATCAGTGCCGAATACAAATTCCATCCTTGACTGATCACATACCTATATTCGGCCTTATTGCCCCGGAATATTCGGCTCCCACAATAGTGCATATTGGTTTTTGATTCATAAGTTAGAACATTCTGAAATACATGTAAATACTATTATTGAATCTCAAAATGCATCATTCTTTGAACATATATTTCCAAATAAGACTGGACAAGAAACTAGTACTAACAAAAGATCTTATGATGCTATTACTAGTCATGATCAAGAACAAGATCAAAAACAAGGGCAAGAGATAGATCAAAATAAGGAAGAGAAACCTAGGTGTAGTAAACGTGCTAGAACCTCAAAATCTTTTGATCCAGATTTTCTAACTTTTTTGTTAGAAAATGAGCCTTAACTTTTAAAGAAGTTATGTCCAATCCTGAGGCTCCTTTATGGAAAGAGGTTGTAAATAGTGAAGTTGAATCCATCTTACAAAGTCACACTTTGGAATTGGTGGATTTGCCAGCAGGTTGTAAACCTCTTGGGTAGAAGTGGATTTTCAAAAGAAAAATGAAAGTGGATGGATCAATTGACAGATACAAGGCAAGACTTGTGGTTAAAGGATATAGACAAAAAAAAGTCTTGATTACTTTGACACATACTCATCAGTTACTAGAATAACATCCATTAGAATGGTAATTGCCATTGCATTTTTGAACAATCTAGAAATTCATCAAATGGATGTGAAAATAGTGTTCTTAAATGGTGAGTTAAATGAAGAAATTTTCATGGAACAACCAAAAGGATTTTCTATTCCAGGAAAAGAAAAGAAAGTGTGTAAATTGGTTAAATCATTATATGGTTTAAAACAAGCACCAAAGCAATGGCATGAGAAATTTGACAAGACAATGATGTTAAATGGATTTAAAATTAATTAATGTGACAAATGTGTATATATTAAAAATGCAAACAAAGGTTATGTAACAGTATGTCTTTATGTGGATAATATGTTCATCATATGTAGTAATAATGACATGATTAAAACTACCAAGAAAATGTTGAATTAACATTTTGACATGAAGGACATGGGGATTGCTGATGTAATTCTTGGTATGAAAATTACCAAAACATTAGAAGGATATGCTTTGTCACAATCACATTACATTGAGAAAATACTTGAGCAAAGATGATAATCATCTTGCTAGAACACTTGTGGATATTAATTTAATCCTTTCTAAAAATGTACAGGAAAGTATTTCTCAATTAAAGTATGCCCAAATTATTGGAAGCTTAATGTACTTGATGAACTGCACCCACCTGGATATAGCTTATGCAGTAACTAAATTAAGTAGATATACGAGTAATCTAGAAGTAGAACACTAGAAATCAATTATAAGGGTTTTAAGATATTTTCGATTTCCTCGTAACATTGGGCTTAATTATACTACATACCCAGCAGTACTTGAAGGATACTGTGATGCAAGTTGGATATTGGATACTAGAAACTCAAAATCTACCAATGGGTATGCCTTTACTCTCGGTGGGGCGGCTGTATCTTGGAAATCTTCCAAACAAACTTGCATTGCTAGGTCTACTATGGAACCAGAATATAGCATTAGATAAAGCTGGAGAAGAAGCATAATGGCTTTATCATTTCCTTAAAAATATTCCAATGTGGCCAAAACCGGTGCCTGTTATATGCATACATTGTGATAGTCAATCAGCAATAAGTAGAGCACAGAGTCATATATATAACAATAAGTCACGACACATTCGTCGTCAACATAACACTGCGAGACAACTACTCTCTAATCGAATTATTTCCATTGAATATGTGAAGTCTAAAGACAACATAGCAGATCTACTAACCAAAGGGTTAGTAAAAGAGTTAGTTGAGAATTCATCATGGGGAATGGGACTTAAGCCTATTAAATAAGAGTTACCACAACAGCAACCTAACCTAGTGGACTAGAGATCCCAAGATCTAAGTTCAAAGGGACAACCGAGTTGTGTATGACTCACAAGGATCATTGGGGAGTCAAACTCCTACCCATTTCTATGATGAAATAGTGATGTCTGCAGCGTTTTAGGTTAAGTAATACTTTTAATGATTCTTATATCTAGGAATACCTAGTGGAGTATGGCAGGATACTCTTCAGAAGAATCACCTATATGAGTGTGAAATGGGCCGGTTCTATGAGATTTGTGAAGGGCTACAATTCTCTAAAGCACTCATGAAAGACTAGGTTGTTTAGGGCCAAAATGAACACAATAGTGAGAACTAAATTGTGTCTGGTAATATACTGTGTGAGTTCTATTGTCTTGGTTTACACAAATGGTTGAACAATTCAAGACATCATGTTCACTGGTTAGCTAGTAAATTCGATAGTATCTTGCAAGGGAAGGTTTAAAGCCAAATGCTACCTATCCTTTGCAGAATATTTTCAATTTCTGTACTCTCTGTAATTACATCATGTTGTTGCATTTTCTCTCCATCAAATTCTATTCATGTTGGGGATTGTTGGAAATTATCGTTTTTATAGGCTTATTTTGGGCCAACATTGAGCCCAAATTTGAGTGAGGCCCACATGTCTTTTGGGGTGGGTCCAAAGAGGTGACGTGTTCCTTGTCACATTCGTCAAAACCATTTATGAGTGAATGGAAAGTTGACGTCATTTTCGGGTTCATGGACTGGACAATTAAAGAAGTAAAATGTGTGTTTCATTGAAATGGATTGTCCCACATTGAAACTTAAAGAGAGCTTGTATGTGTTTATAACCTCTAGGTAAACAAACTTGGGTTGGGCCCCAAGGGGCACCCCAAGTTTGGGGCCCAACCCAAGTTTGTAGAAGGGAGGAGTTATGGACAAAGTGAGCCTTGGCTCAAACCACCACACACGCGCGCCGTTGCTGCCATCCATCCGACCGGCTGGGCCAAGTACGGGTGTGGTGGATTGGTACTAATATTAATTTTTTGGACAAAATGTTTTTGAATTTTTTCCAAAAATTCTTGCGGGAAAATTATTATTATTTTTTGAATGAAATTAATTCAAATTTTGCGCCAAATTTGAATGCAATTTTCTATCTAAAATAGTGTCTCCTCCGATCCAGCAGGTTCAAACAGATTGACAGTTTGCACCAAACAGATTTGGTTTCTTCCAGATACATTCAAACTATTTCAAACATATTTGAATTTCTTTCTGCATGTATTCAATTCATATTGCTCCTGTTCGGTTCAATATTATACCTATTTTGCCCTTTCTAATAGTCACGACTTAGCCTACAAATACAAGGTTTCTTCCAGCGGTCAAATGATTCCGAAAATTCTCTGGTTGCCTTCCATTTTTGCTCTCTTATAATGTTATTCTTCATATTAATTTTTTGGAAAAATTTTGAGAGTATAGAACACAGGTTTTGGTTTGCCGTACAAATTATTTGGAGTGCTACTATAATCTGTGGGGATCATTGTATCCTGCGAGATAGACGCCATTTATCCGTAAGCACCAAGGCGAGGCGAATCTGTTTTAAGGACAGAGTGCATACACTCGACTTGATCAATTTTGTACTTTTTTGTTTTGGTAAATAAATTCTGTAAGTAATTTATTTTTATTTGTTTGATTTGTTTCAAATTATTTATTTTACACAGAAGATTGTTCCAACATATATTTGGATGAGTGATAAAGCAAAGCATGTGAGATAGAAATATGAATAAGATTTCCTTTTCTTCCTTTTGATTTTATGGAACAATTTTGTTATTATAAATATTTTTATAGTTAATTAATTTGTTTGTCACCAAATCTAATAATTCTTTGTGAAAAATGAAATATGTTTAGTAAAAGATTTATTTTTTTCTTACTATTTCTTACTCAGTTTATAACCCAAACATGAAAAAGGAATTATGTTTCTTATCATTTCCCACTAAATTGTTCCATCCAAATGGAGTGCTACTAAAACTATTTCATTTTTTTTTTAAAACCAAAATCTATGAGATTTGGTATATAAAAAAAAAAAGAAAAAAAAAATTTACAAATTTACAAATTGATGAGCTGTTAAATATTTATAATACCAAGATTACTTCCTAAAATACAAAGGAAGAAATAGAAATCTTATTCATATTTTTCCCTTATATGCTTTACTTTTTTACTCATTCAAACATCGTAGTGAAAAGTATCAAAATTATTTCTTTGTTTTTTCTTGAGAAAATAATAATCCAATGTATTTTTTCAAAAAAATTTCAATTTAGTGGTAGTATTCTAGAAAAATTTATAGAATTAGAGGATCTCTTCCTCATGGAGGAAATGATCAAGGAATACACGGAGACACATCTACAAATACAAAAGTTTCGTATTGGAATCCACAAAGAAATGATCTAGTTAATCATGATATATAATGAGGAGATGCAGCCAAGGTGTCAGCCGGGGTGCTATGTGGGCGAGGCATGTTGCCGAGATAATTGCAGCATGGCCAAAGTATGGCGCGGCAATACCGGGATTATGAGATATCTAGATAGAGGACAAGAATCCTAGATAAGAGGAGGCTCTTAGTCTATAGAAGGATAAGGCTCTTGAGGAGTTTATCCTTAGCTAGATGAGAGTCCGCAATGAGCATTATGCCTGAGTCCTATGAAGTAAGACTTCTAGGGAACTAGGTCAATGCTGGCTACAAAAGTAAGGCACCCTCGTGGGTCTAAGGTATGCTTTAATTTGGGCATTGAGTACTTGTGTGATATTTTTTAGAGATTGTTTGACTGACTTGATTATCGGAGTGCCTCCAGGTGGACGAACCACTGCGGCATTCTCATTTTCTTGTTGGCAGGTTGTTGGCTTAATCTATTTTGCCACATGCTCTCCAGCTAAGTTCCCTGTTTGGTTGTGTGGTTAGAAATCAACAACCACAATTTTGCGCCGTCTGTGAGAATTTAGCATAGAATAAATGGCCAACAACGGATAGGAAGTGAGGATCAAGGATGATATTTATAGTGAGGAAGACGAACACATGGGTCCTAATAATGGGAACAATAATAAAGAAGTACAGGAGGTCGACCCCGAAGCAAACAATGTGGCCAAGGGTAGAAACGAGAACAAAAAGGGTAGTCGAGATAAGTACTACCATGAAAGCGATCTCCAAGTATGGAAGGATAGGTGCCTGAGAAGAGATGAGGAACTAAAGGACATGGCGAACAAGTTGACAGTGGTCAACTTCATGACATAGAACAACATGATGCAACCAGTGTTTCTTTACAAGACACACCGGCACCAGCAGCCAAGGCCGATGTCTGAAAGGGAGGACAAAAGGCTGTATGAATTGTCCCATAGCATGCCAAGGGATAGAGAAATTCACATGAGCAATCACGGGATGTTGGGCGAATCGAATCAGTATCGAGGAGTCATAGAGGACACCACGGACCAAGGGGACCTATGTCAGGGGATCTCGGTAGATCCAAGGGCAATGCTTCTATTTTGATGATGTAGTCGACGTGCAGAAGTACAAGAGAACGCGCCTTACACCGGAAGTAGCGCGCCGAAAATGTTGAAATTGACTGACTATTGAGCTCCCGAACGAACGAATGAGGACTTAAGAGATTATCTCCAGAAGAAGAGGTATGATACCGAAATCGCATCCAACGTCTAGCCAAAGACATCGTTCTCAGTGGAGTTGGATGCGTTCGAAACGCCAAAAAGATTCAACATCCCAAGGTTTCAGATCTATGATGGTAAGTCTAATCCAAACTTGCATGTCAGTTTATACTTAAATTCAATAGCTTTGTGGAGTGGAAACGAACAACTATCGTGACAGGTGTTCCCGTCGTCATTCGGGAAAATAACATCAGATTGGTTCTGCAAACTCCCGAAAGGATGTGTGAAGAGTTGGGAAGGCCTGGTCAAGATGTTTGTGGCTAGATTTGTTATAAACAAATTGCAGCCACTAAGGGCAGACTCCCTATTGGCTTTAAAGATCAGCAATGGCGAAGGCTTTAGGGCCTACGTACAATCGAATTCTGGCTTGTAACCAGGAAATTGAAGTGGTATCTTTTAAGAACGGCTTAGATGATGATTGCCCACTACAGCAGTCGCTTGTGAAAACACTTCCGAAGAACATAGAGAAGTTAATGGCGCGATCGAAAAATATGCCAGGGAAGAGGAAAATAAGAAAGCAAAAAAGATGAGTATAGCGAATCAAGAAAAGAGAAACGGTTTGCCAAAGCGAGGCTGAGGAAATATTGGTGTTGATAAGCCGGTGTTGGGATTGAGATCCATGTAGGCAGTGAGTACAATTTTCAAGATCTCCATTTATAAGATCTTGGAGAGAATAAAAAATCAGCCATACTACAGGACACCATAGAAGGTCTCGGGAAAATACATGGGCAGGAGCCTTGAGAAGCGATGTGCCAACCATGAGGAAATGGACATATGACCTAGGGATACCAAACTCTAAAGTCACACCTGGAAGATTTGGTCAGACAGGGGCACCTGAGAGACCTAACTGACGAAACTAAAACAAGAGAGGAGCAAGAGAAATTGGCCAAGGCATTGGTAGCACCTCTGCCACCACCATTCCCGCATACAGAAGGACCACAGATAATCAGCGTAATCCACTCAAAGGTCAACGAGAATGAAGTTTGAGGAGGGTAAGGCATCTGTAGCATGTTTACCAGGTCTAGCAGAAAAAGCACAGGACAAACGGATATTGGAGGCTGATGATATCTTTCACTAAAGAGGACCTAGATATGGTACAATATCCGCACAACGATGCTCTGGTGGTGACATTAAAAGTTGGTGACTGTCAAGTAAGGCGCATCCTAATTAATCAAGGTAACTCTAGTGACATCATGTATGTCAGATGTTACAAGGAGCTCAGCCTCTATAAGGATGATCTAGAGCAATTCGATAGCCCTATGGTCGAATTCAATGGCACGCCGACATGGCTGCTAAGAACCACAAGTCTAGAGGTGCAAGCAGGGACCAAGAAGGTAACTACAAAATTTATTGTAATAGATACTCCCTCCCCATACAATATCATTATGGGAAGACCTTGGCTACACGCAATGAGGGTTGTTCCCTCAATGCTGCTCCAACTGTTGCGATTCCTAACAAAGCAAGGGATATAAGAAGTAGGGGGAGACCAAGTACAATTGAAAAATTGCTCTATGACAGTAATGAAGTGCACCTGCAATATGAGGAAAGTAGAGACAATAGAGATTGAAAGCAAAGACTAGAAGTTCTTGGATAATGTCTGCAAAGAACCTGCTGACAAGAGGGAAGAACCCTTGAAAAAGGTTCTTGTACAGGAAGGCGATGATGAGTGATTCTTCCTCCTTGACTCTGGCTTAGTCAAGGAATGAGATAGAAAACTAGAGACTTTTTTTAGAGAAAACATTGAAGTGTTCGCTTGGACACCCTATGAGATGCCTGGGATCAGTCCCGAGGTCACCTACCACAAACTTAATGTGGACAGGTCGGCCAAGCCTATGATCCAAAGAACAAGAAGACCAACTTTGGTCCATGTGCAGACAGTAGAAGAAGAAATGGAGAAGCTACTAGAGGCACAGGCCATCCAAGAAGTGGACTACCTCACTTGGCTGTCCAATACAGTGTTGATAAAGAAGAAGAATGACAAGTGGAGGGTCTGTGTAGACTTCACGAGTTTGAACAAAGCATACCCGAAGGACTGTTTCCCCCTGCCCAAGATTGATCAGCTTGTTGATGCCACTTCGGGGCATGGATGAATGAGCTTTCTAGATACATACAGAGGATACCACCAGATAGCAATGTATACCCCAGATAAAGAGAAGATAGCATTCATCAACTCAAAGAACTTTACTGTTATAGGGTAATGCCCTTTGGGCTGCAAAATGCAGGAGTGATGTACCAAAGGTTGGTTACCAAGATGTTCAAGAACCTAATTAGGAAGACAGTGGAAGTCTACATTGACGACATGGTTGTCAAGAGTAAGGAACCAAGAGACTATATGATTGACCTTAAGGAAGTTTTCGACATGTTGAAAGCACACCAGCTTCGGCTGAATGCTTCGAAATGTGCATTTGGGGTAGGATCTGGTAAGTTCATGGGGTACTTGGTAACCAGGAGAGGAATCGAAGCAAGCCTAGATCAAATCAAGGCTATCCTTGATCTAAAAAGCCTGACAACAGCGAAAGAAATCCAGATTTTGACCAGCAAGGAAGAAGCCCTGAACAAATTCATCAGCCAAAGTTCAGATAAATTTAAGCCATTTTTTCAGTTCTTAAAGAAGGCCACAAACTTTCTATGGACAAAAGATTATGAAGTCGCCCTGGCCGACTTGAAAAGACACCTGACAATGGCACCAGTATTGTCAAACCCGGTACCAGGGAAAAGTTGTTCTTATACCTAGTAGTTTCTAACCATGCTGTTAGTGTCGTGGTAATTTGAGAGGAAGGAGGAGAACAGAGGGCTGTTTACTGTGTAAACAAGATCCTGGCTAGTGTAGAAACCAGGTACCTACTCTTGGAAAAGTTGACACTTGCTCTGATAATGGCTTCAAATAAATTAAACCATTATTTTCAAGCCTACAAGATTGTGGTACTAACAGAGCACCCACTAAAGTCTTTGTTGCAACATGGAGACTTGACAAGCAGAGTAGTGCGATGGGCTATAGTTCTAGGTCAGTATGACTTAGAATTTAGGCCAAGAACAGCAATAAAGGGTCAGGTGTTGGCCGACTTTGTTGCAGAATTCACGCCAGGAGGTTGCCCAAGACCGACATAGGCGAACCTCAGCCTAGGGCGCTTGGACAGCCTGAACAAACTCAGTTGGGACCACATAATCCCACGTCGGCCAGAGTGAAGAACGGCAAAGACAAGTAAAAGCTCTGTGATATTTACATCGGCGATTCCTTCTGTCTCTTTGTCGATGGTAGTTCAAACAGAAAAGGAGCAGGGGTAGGAGTGGTTTTGGTTTCGCCAGATGGACGGATGATAGAAGAGTCCATCCATTTGAGATTCAAGGCCTCAAACAACGAAGCAGAGTACGAAGCACTAATTGTTGGTTTGAAACTTGCAGCAGCAGTGGAAATCGATGAGGTTTTAGTCTTTTGTGACTCCCAGCTTATTATAAATCAAGCGACAAGCGAATACATAACTCGAGATGAAAGGATGGTGGCCTGCGTGAAGGAGGTCATTAAGCTACTTGCACAATTCCAAAGTTGCCGATTGCATCAGGTCAGTTGAGATGACAATAGTTACACTGACGCCCTAGCGAATTTGGCTAGTGCTATAAAGTCAAGTGAGCTAAGAATAATTATAGTGGATTACCTGTTAGGCCCAAGTATTGAACCCCTGATAACAGAGTATAAAGCATTGTGCATGGAGTTGGGTCCAAGGTGGATGGACACCATAGTTATGTTCCTTAGAGATGGTAAGCTACCAGAAGACAGAAGGCAAGCTCACAAGATCAGATTAAAGTCTGCCAAGTTCTGCCTCTTAGCAGAAGGCCATCTGTACGGCGATCATTTACTAGACTTCTATTGTGATGTGTATACCCATCTCAAGTAGAGGACTTTTTGTATGAGATTCATGAGAGAGAATATGGAAGCCATGTAGGGGGCAGATCACTTGCTCATAGAGCTTTATCATAGGGATACTGGTGGCCCTATATGTAGACAGTTATCGAAGCCTATGTAAGAAAATACAAGAAGTGTCAGAGGTTTGCACCTTTGATACACTACCCAGTTGGAGATTTGAACCCAGTATCTAGTCCTTGGACGTTTGCTCAATGGGGCATGGATCTTGTTGGGCAACTGCCCCAGGTAACTGGACAGAGAAAGTTCTTGCTCGTAGCAATTGATTATTTCACAAAATGGGTAGAGGCTTAACCTCTAGCCAAAATTCGAGATATATATGTGAAAATTTTCATCTGGAAAAATATAATCACTAAGTTTGGGATCCCCAGAGCAATTATCGCAGACAATGGTACCTAGTTTGATAGCAAGCTGATCAAAAACTTTTGTGCAAAGTACAAGATTAAGAACTATATTCAACTTCCAGCTGTTCCCAGAGCAACAGTCAAGCCAAAGCATCAAACAAGTCCATCTTGGATGGAATCAAGAAAACACTAGAAGCTACCAAGGGCAAATGGGTGGAAGAATTGCCCAATGTTCTATGGGCATATCGTACGACACCGAGAAGATCTACTAGAGAATCTCCTTTTGCCATGGCTTATGGCACCGAAGTAGTCATTCCCCTTGAGATCAGCTTCCCTGGGATCGGAACCCAGGGAGTGGAGAATCGGACAAATGAGGCATTCCTTGCCCAGGATTTGGACCTAATTGAAGAGAGAAGAAAAAGAGCAGCGATTCGACAGGATGCATACCAGCAATAACTTGCCAGGGTATATAACAAGAAGGTCAATCCTAGGGAGTTTCAAATTAAAGACCTCGTCCTTAAGAAAGTTGTCGGCAACAAGAAGGATCCTAGAGAGGGCAAGCTTGGCCCAAACTGGAAAGGACCATATCGCATCATCTCGGTCTCTGGCAATGGCGCATATCAGCTTGATGACATTGATGGCAAGTAATTGCCAAGACCTTGGAATACCAGCAATCTAAAATTTTTCTATCATTGATTTTTTATTTTTTCTTTCCCTATTTAATTTCAATCGATTTTTAGCTGAAGTATTAATAATATACTAGTACTGATTTTGTTCTTTTTATAAAATGTTGTTGAAATTCGTGATTGCGGGATACAACTAAGAAAGTCTTAAGGCGATGTTCCCGTGGTGAACAAGGTGATCAACTTACACTTACTGTGATAGTAGAGTTGAACTAAGTACAAGGTGATGTTTCAATGAGAAACAAGGCAATGTTCCCATGGTGAACAAGGCGATTAACTTATACTTGCCATATTGGTAGAGTTGAATTAAGTATAAGGCGACGTTTCAAAGTGAAACAAGGCGAAACTAGCCATGTTCTGGTCGGTTTGTGCAAAAAGTCGAGGTAGCTAGTAATCTCGTTACACTAAAGTCAAGCCCAAAGTGTTTAGTTTGGGCGAGCCAAATTCGATGACCTCGATCATGGATGTCTACATTAGACTCAAGCAAGAACCAAGCGATGCATCCTTAATGTGAACATAAGTAATACTTAGGTTCACATTAGGGGGCATGAAGCATGGGTGAATATAACACTTGTGAAAATTTTTAGAAAATTTTTACAAGTTGAAGTTATCCGAGATAAATGTTAGAGATATTATCCAAGATGATGCAGGAAACATAAGTGAGTATAACACTTGTGAAAATTTTTTAGGAAAAATTTTACAAGTTGAAGTTATCCGAAATAAATGTCGGTGACACTATCCGAGATGATTGATCAGTTCTAATCCGAGATAATTTATTTGAGGTATTGTGATCCTAGGAAAGGAACCAAGTTGTCAGACTTGGAAAGATAAAAAAATTCTAAGTATGAAAACATACAAGAGATAAAGATAATGAGCATACATGAAGAAACAAATAAACAACACTTAGAAGAAGAGGAAGAAAGGCATGCATTAAAAGAGAAAGCTTGTTCAAGTACATGAAAAAGGCACATCGGCCCAAGAAAACAACAATTGTTCAAAAGATTATGACTATTCAAAAGAACAGGAAAAATTCTCAGTGTCAACGTGGTTCTCTAGCTAGTCACCTCAGCGGTTGGCGTTGAGTTGGCCTTGGCGACTAGTGTGTTCTTCTCAACCGTTATCTCAACATCAATTTCTAATAAAGTTTGGTCCAAACTCTTCTTTGCAGCAACAACGTTGGCTTCAAAAGCGTCGGCCTTCTTAGGCGAGGTACTTTTGGATACCTCATCTCCGTCTTCTTTAGTCAAGTCCAGGACTTGATCATTAAGAGTTGGGGACTTGGCCCCGACAGCAACGTCGGCTTCCTTCTCAGCGTTGGCCTCTTCTTCTTCAGCCTCATCCTCAGATCAGTTTGGCGAGGGAGGAAAAGGCACGTTGAGTCGGTTGATATCGTGGAGAGGCAAATCCTCGAGGACGGACAGCTCCTTTATGGTCGCCATCCAGCTGAGGTAATAGCCTTTGTTGCAGGCCAGATTGACTTGTTGTTTATACCGGTCCCGAACATTAGCCTGCCCCCTCCCCCCGGTGCATAGGCCTTCTCGTCGACTTCTTTAAGCTGGACCTCTTTTGTATCTAGCGCTTGTTTGAGCTTCACCTCGACTTCTGCCACTTTAATCTGGGCAACATTGGCTTTGGCGTTGGCAACCTCGACGATAACCTTAGCAACTTTGGTTCTGGCCTCGGCCTGGCTTTGAACATTTTGGGCATCAAACTCCGAATGCGGGTTTCGGATTTGTTGAGTTAAGTAAGGAGACCTGCAACTTCTTGTGTCTTCTTTGTGAGGTCCTTTTTCACCAACTCGTCCTTAACTGCGTAGGAGTGAGCATGCTGGATGGCTTGCAAGAGAAAAAATTTGGCTAAGTACAAATGACTAAAATGGAAGTTGAATGGAAAGACAGAAGGTTGAAAATTTACCAAGATTGACTGTCGCATCGTCATTGCGAAGTTCTCATATTGGTTGAAGTCGGCGAGTTGGTTCATGTTGGGTGGAAGAAGAAGGACTATGGATAGCGCAATGGCGACTTCGCGACTCTCTATGGCAGTGTCGCCAACTTTAAGAGGTCGGTTACCTACCAAGACCTCAGGGCCCAAGTTTCCTCAGGGTGGAAACCACACCCACTGCCTTGACCTTCATATCTCGGCTTCTTTGCTGGGGGTGCGCCAGATGCCTTAACCT
Organism: Camellia japonica; assembly: GCA_030407325.1. NCBI lineage: Eukaryota > Viridiplantae > Streptophyta > Magnoliopsida > Ericales > Theaceae > Camellia > Camellia japonica. The sequence goes on along the minus strand of JAPPVO010000059.1, from coordinate 165,346,666 downwards.
TGGCCGGTCTCTTCTTAGAGTCGACTAGTTTGGATATGAGAAAAGAATCCTCTGGATCCTTTTCAGAGTCAGAGGGGATCTCAGTGATTATGGCCTTGGCCTTAGCCTTTTTTACCCTCTTTGGCTTTGGTGCAATTTACACTCGCGCTTTCTTGCGCATCGCACTATTCTTGTGCATTTCATCACATGCTCTCATCTTGCATAGAAAATTCTCGTATATTTTGCATAGAACTTGCTCGCGTTTTTTTGGGCACCTTACTTGCACTCGTTAGTGCATTACTCACGCTTTTTTGCGCACCTTACCTGCACTCGTTAGTGCATTGCTCACGCTTTTTTTTTTTTTTTTGCGCACCTTACTTGCACTTGTTGTTGCATTGTATCGCACTATTTTATGCATTTGCATTGTTCGCACTGTCTTGTGCAAACTTATATTCGCGTATCTTGCGCACCCTAATTGTTCGCGCTGTCTAGTGCATCGCACTATTTAGTGCAATTTCAAATTGTTCACACTACTTAACGCATCGCACTGTTTAGTGTATTTCAATTGTTAGCGCTGACTAGCGCATCATCAGCACTATCTTGTGCACATTGTGGTCGTGTATCACTCGCGCTGTCTTGTGCACTCACCCAGTCTAGGAGACCTTAAATCCTGCATCTTTGCTCGCGCTTTCTTGCGCATCACATTTTCCTGTGCATCACACTCATTCGCACTGTCTTGTGCCACATTTGCATCGCATTTGTCTTGTGCATACTTGCATCGTGCTGTTTTGTGCACACATGTATAACATTGTTTGTGCATTCAACCTCACTCGCACGTCTTGTGCACATTGTATTTTTGTATCATTCGCATTGTTCTTGTGCATTGTAATTCAATAGCGCTGTTCTTGCGCATCGCACTATCTTGTGCACCTGTATAGCACTGTTTGTGCATTCACTCTACATCGCACTGTCTTGTGCACTCTCTAGTCTAGGAGACCTTAAATCCTCTAGAGGTGCAATTCCTTTGGTGTTTGTCGTGCCCGAATGACTTCCAGTGGTCTGGTATATAGCCACCTGCCTGTGTTTGTAGTGAGTTCCTAGGAGATCAACTGAGACGGTGGAAACTAGAGTTTGAATGGTCGATGCCTAGAACGCAAAGGTTCGGGATTTCTGAGACTAAAGTCTGGTTTAAATACCCAAGGTGTATCCTCGGCTTGAAATCTATATGGAAGCCCCATAGGTTGAGGTAGAGTGTATGCGCCTCAATTCAAGATACTAAACAACCTAGTCTGTCACCCTGTTGGAGAATAGGGAAAGTTATGAGCATAGTCAAGTAGAAAAGTATTACTGTGGTTTGGAAACGCAAGATGCAGAGAGAAAGATCCCTAGCAGCATGAGGTGAGTTATTGCCAATTGCCCCTATGAGGTACCTTCACTTCTTAGCTACTACATCATCTATTAAGTCTATTGCATTGCATATAGCATTTATCGCAAGCATCTACTGCATTATCCATTTTATCGCCTGCATCCTTTCCATGTTAAGCTTAGTCTGGCATGTGCTCATACATTTCCTTCGTTGAGAATGGTTTTGTGATAATGTGAACGCACCTTTTCCACTAAGAGAATTGTGGTTTGAGGGTTTTAGAACCTTTTCTATGTTAGACGTGGTCTATTTTGTGTCCATACCTTTTCTAGGTAAAATGTGGTTTGGCCGCGGGCCATATTCACCATATCTATTGCATCTCTTGGCATTGTACTTTGTTTTGTGGCATTTAGCGTTTAGGATTACGATCTTTCCTCAGCAGATCATTTCTCACTCATATCATGCACCCAATTACTTGTATTCTTTCTACGAAACACACAGTTCTGTATGTGCACATACCTATTTCACTAAGAGAATTGTGGTTTGAGGGTTTTGGCACATTTTCTGTGTTAAACGTAGTTTGATGTTGCATCTCCATCCCTTTATGGTATTTGTGTGGTTTCGCACTGCTTGTGGTTTGGTGATTTAATTACATTGCATGTCATTTGCATTGTTTTGTTACATTGTATATCATTTACACTGTTTTGTTATATTGTGTATCATCTTGCATTTTGCCCCTGAACTACGCTGGTTTGATTCCTGCAAAGGGATACGTAGGCAACCCCCGGGTTCAACCACCTGCATCTGCATTTTGTTTGTTTGCCCAAGTCTTATGGCCTTGACAAAATGGGTCGTCTCTAGGCTTTGACATTCACTCACGTCATTTATGACTCTGAGCTCTGTCAAAGAGGGGCAAACCCCATTTTTGACCGCCCTAAGACTTCGGCGCCACTAATTGATTACTTGGTGATGAAAGTTGTGCAGTGCAAAGGTTCGATTTCTTCAGCAAGAGGAGCTTCAAATCCTAACCTCACACCCTTTTTGGACCAAAGCCTTTTGACTAAAATGATTTTTTAGACCTTAAAACCCTCTCTTCAAAATAATTTTTGAAAATCATTCTACGATGTTCCGAGGCTCGCATTTCATTAAATGTTTTCGGTAAACCGAGCAAGGACAAAGTGAAATGAATGAAAGGGAGGTGAAATCTCTAAAAAAATCTTTAAAAACACCTTATTTAGGGGGGGAGTTGAAGAAAATGGGAAAGGAGAGAGAAAACTAGTTTGGGAGAAGTTCGGCATGAATCCGGTTGGATCGAAACTGAGCAGTCTTCACTCAAATGAGCATAACTTTTTGCACAGTTGGAATTTTGATGTGAGGCTACCACCATTGGAAATCTTTTTCGAGGGCTTCAATTTAGACAAAAGAATGACCTGAAAAGGAGTCTAGGGGTGGCCGGCCGGCCATCAAAAGTGGCCGGTCGGCCACTAATGTCCTAAACTTAGATATTTTGCAGATATTTGCCTCCAATTGTCTTCACAAGCTCCAGCTGTCTCTAAAATTAGATATTTCGACCAAAGCTCTCTTTTTGCTATATATAGAGGCCATATCTCTCATTTTTGGAGGTTAGCAAGTTTGGGAGCCTCTCTATCTAAAATTCCTCTCTCTCTACAAATTTTATGAGCAAAAATTCTTTTCTCTCTCTAGAATCCTCTCTCTCTCTCTCTCCCTATATTGTGCTTGAAAGTGAGAATTCTCTACACTCTTGCAAAGAGACCCTTGACCAAACATCTTCACCTTGGAGCTGAGGTTCTTTGAGGCTTGGTTTTGGCTCAGAATTTTGGTTGTTTTGCTACTGTGCTTCAAAGGTAAAGAGTTATCTCTTTTAAGCTTTGTTTTAATTGATTGTTTCGCCATCTTTTACACTACTTTGACCTAGTTTTTCAACCATAAAAACTCTATTTTTGAGGTTCTAAAATGATGGTTTAAGTCTTGTTGAGCTAGGGGGGTTGTCTCCTCTTTTGCCCTTTCACTTGTGAAACCTTTTGCGCTATCCTTCAAAGCCTTTTGAAACAACTTTTTTGGCCTTTTAACCACTGAAGTCCAGGGGAATTTCAGTGGCAAAAACTTGGTTTTGAAGTCCAAAAATGGAGGGGTTAGCCTCCCCTCCTTGTCTCTCTCTTCCATGCCTAGTTAGCATTACAAAGTAGCATGTTTTTGTGGCTTGTGTTAGCTTATTTCAAGCATGTTTTAGGCCCTATTTTGACATGTCTTAACTCTTTTTTTGGTTGGTTGCTTTTTGTACTTGTAGTGCAATTGTGCTTACTAGTCTAGCATGCCTAATGAGTTAGCCCATTATTCTGGCTTGAGTTAGTTTGACTCCAGCACATTTTAGCGACTGTTTTGACATTCTTTAAATCTATTTTGGGTCGGTTAAGTCCTTGGAGGCTTGGTTTGCATGGCTATAGTGTAACGGTCTTCACTAGTCCATTGCTTTGAGGCCTTGAGCATGAAGTGTTAGGGTTATTTGCATGTTATAGCCTCATTTTGCATGTAATTTTAGCACCATAGCCTCTGTTATGTGCGCATGTATTTCACTCTTTCATTGCTTTTGAGAGTTGTGCTTTGAGCCTTATTTGTGAGCCAACATGTGAGCATGTTTTCTTGCCATTTATGCTTCCATTCTAGCATGATTTAGCCACTGTTTTTGCATGTTTAAGCTCTGTCCAGAGTTGGTTTGGTCATTTGAGCTTGATATTGCATGCCTCTAGTGTAATGCTCTTCACTAGTTTAATGCTTTTACCTTTGAACAGTTGTGCATGTGTTGCTTGCATGATTTAGCACTATTTTTCATGCCATTTCAGCACTAAAAGTCTGCAACCTCCCTCCATTCTTCATTTTTCAATTTGCTTTGAAAGTGGTCTTAAGCCTTTGTCAGCTTGAGCATGAAAATTAAGGCCCTCATGCCTAATGGTTTTAACTCTCTCTTGAGGGTTCCTCCAAACTAACAGCATGAGACCTCTTTCATGCTTAAGGTACTTGTGGCTTAGGCCATCTTTCCAATTAGAGGACTTTCACATTGGACTCATTCGGTTAAAGGACTAATCGGTAATATAAAATGTGTAAACAAGAATTGGACAAGTAAAACATGAACAAGATAAGCATTTGTGTTGCATTGCATGTGTTTGGATTGGACGTTATCCAAACACAAGAAATGCCGGACGTTTCATACTCAAAGTGATAAAACGTGTCACGTTTCTTGGTCGCCGTCACCCTTGATCATGCATGATAGGGGGTTGCCCTTTGAGTCTTATTTGTGCATTCATTAAGCTTGTACAAGCTTGGTTCTTTGGCCATCATGCATTGAAAATGCTTGATTGGTGGCTTGAGAACCAAGTGCCCACACTGTTTTGAGCTTGAGAAATGATAAGGAGGGCGGCAGTACTCATATTTCTCGAAAAATGCATTGCTTTGCCTTTGTTGTTCTCTGTTGCAGCAAAAATAGAAGCTTGGAAAAATGGGTGGCCGACCAGCCACTTGCACTAGCCGACCGGCCAGGTGAGTAGCCAACCGGCCACCAATGCAAAGGTTGTCCAATGTGTTCATGTATCAGAGCAGAGGCAATCTGGAAGTTTGTACAGTGTTCATAGATCACAGCGAGTGCAAAAAGGGCAACCGGTGGCAAGGCGATGGATTTTCGGGAAGAAGCCAACCGAGCATTCATATCTCCCTCGCCCGCAAGGCCACTTTATTGCTTTATTAGCTAGTTATAGCTAATTAATACATTTGTTATAATTCATTAGTTTAATCTATTTTGTAATATTTTAATTAGCTTAGCATAGCTAGTTATTCAATTGTGTTGTAATAATTAATTAGCTAAAATAGTTAATTAGTTGGTTTGTAATAATTAGCTTAGCTTAGTATGGCTTAGCTTATTCATTCGTGTAGAGAAGTGGTTTGGAAATACTCTTCAGGTCCTGGGAGACGCTAGCGATCCTCAGCTAGTCACCTGAAAAGATACAAACACTCCGGTCGGGGGTGCCGGAATTAGCACTCCGACGGACAAGTCAGTTCAGACACTCAAGATAGCTTGTTTATTAAGTTAAGTGAAGTGATTCTACATACATTTCTCAATCCATTGTTCCTATATTTATACATGTTCCTTTTGATCCTCGGGCCGCGGCCTACTTTTTAATCATTGTCCTTTCTCTTATTCGGCTCTAAGGATCTACACTTATTCAGCACATATATTATATGCAGCTTCCCATTCTCGTAGGATACAGCTGATTAATATCAGTCTTCTAAGGTACGCACCTTCTGATATCACCCATTATTCGGCTCCCACAATTGCCCCCCGAACTCCCCATTGACGGTAGTTAATCGGCGTGTTTGGTCTTGAATTGGAAAAGTCAAAATAAGTCAGGCGGCTTCGCGTACCCCAATACAGATGTCAGAATGCGCACACCTTTTCGGTCATCATTACACTTTCCCGCCTCATTCGTGCGTCTTGCATTTATTGTGATTTGAAATTTCAGTCCTTTCGAGTGCACATTTCGTCGAGTATTCGAGACTCTTGGACCGCCAGCGAGTATCCCTTCTCTGACTCGTATTTCTGCAACTCTTCTCCGTCTACCCTCGTCCCCCTTGCTCGTAAGTCTTCTTCTCTTTTCTTTGCAATCCTACTTTCTGTTTGTCATTTTAATTTTGGCGAACCCTTGATTCCCCGCGAAAATGGCTAAACACTTGAAAGACCTCTTTTTTGAGGGTCGTGTTTCCGGATTCCGGCGACACTTTTCCATCCCCGACGATGTTCATCTATCTCTAGTGATGGACAATACTCTAGATATGGAGAGAGAGGATCAAAATTCAATCGTCTTTTCTCTCTTATCCATTGCAGAGGGCGGGGTCCGTTTTCCCCTACATCCATTCCTTAGGGCCGTCCTCCACCATTGGGGTCTGATTCCTTCTCAGCCCAACGTGAACTTTTTCGAATCGTAATGGGGATCGTAGAGTTGAACCGGCGCCTCAGGATCGATCTTGGCATTCCGGCCATTCGACACTGCTATGCTTTAGCCAAATCTTCCGGTCGGCTTGGGTGGTACTTTCTTAGGGCCAAGGATACTGACCATCATTTGGTAACCATGCTTGCCAGTTCTGGTAAGCGTGTGGATGACGTAATGGTCAATGTCCGAGGGAACTGGGAATTTGGCGAAGGCAAGGATCGCCTAGACCCTATTCCCAGACGAAGGGTAAACCAGGTTGCCGTGTGTCTCCTTGGGTTTATTGAACTTTTCTTTCACTCGGCCTTCTCTCCATGTCTAACCCTTTGTCTTCGTAGGTAGTAAATTGAAGAAGATTCTGGTTTCTACTGACAACGCAGTCCTTGCGCAGATTGCGACTGCACTCGGATACTTCGGTCGTCCAAACGTACAGAAGTAAGGGAGAGCGGCCCACATACTTCTTCGATACGAGCCTACTTATACTACTTTTTCGGCCGCTAACAACATTCCGATTCCATCGGCGATCAACACATTGCGGCTCTTATCTTCCCTAGCTTTCAGGAGCCTTAGGCAAGTTGGTCTCGAAGCTTCTGATTCGGGGCAAGACGTGGAGCCGGTGGTAGAGGTAGTCACCGAACCAGCCAGAGAGTTCGCTGAGGAGGCCGAAGAGGTTGGCGAGGCCCTAAACTCGGCGTTTGAGACAGCCAGACTTAGTCAGCCTACCTCGCCGTCCACTTCGGGTCGAGCGGAGTTTTCTTCTAGAAATATTTTTGGAAGTTTTGGAGACCTACCGGCGATTTTTTGAGGTATGGCTGAAAAAAACCTCACGCAGATGGCTCGAAAGAAAAATGCCGAGCGAATGGCCGCTCGGAAAAAGGCCGAGGTCGCCCGTTCTGGGCCTGCCTTGATTGAGTCTTTCGAACCCGTTATTGAAGAGCCGGCTCAGATTGTTGCGACCGAAACGGCGAAAGAGGTTGAACAACCAGTCATTGAAGAATGGTTGATTCCGGAATAGCGAGGCAGGAAGCGTAGCACCGAGGGATGGGCCGGTTCGGAAGATAGTCCTGCTGACAAAAGGCCTCGCTTAGAAGAGTCGGACGTGGTTGTTCCTTTCATTGTTTAGCCAAAGATCAGAGACACACCAATTTCCTCTGACGCATCCATCATTACCGACCCAGCGGTAGCCTTGAGCCTGGCGACTTCAGTCTCCCTACCAGCTAATAAGGCATGCTTTCATGTCGTGCCGGATTTGGTGGCCGTAGCCCTATCTGTGCAGTCGGCCCTTTTGGTAGGTGAACTTGACTGTTTTGATTTTGGTTGTCTATTGCATCTAACGATCCCAACCGTTTTGCTGACGGTCGGCAGGATCACCGACTTGGGCCGTCGCCTACACGATGCCCTTGAGAGATTTAACCATTGTAGTTGGAAGTGGGCGATCAAAAGAGCGGGCCGAGTTTGAGATGATGAGAGCCGCAATGGAGACTGCACGAGCTGAAGCCGAAGTAGAAAAGGGCTCAGACTGCCAATCATCTCCGTTCTGATGCCGAAGATAGGGCGAACGCGAGCAAAGAATCACTTAGGCTAGCCGAGGAGGCGCTTAACTAGGTGGAGATGAGTTAGCAGAGTTGAAGGCGGCCAAGGAAAAGGTAGAAACTGAGGCTCTGCAGCATTCGAAGCAGGAAAACGCACCACCTTCGAGGAATACGTAGATGAAGTCCCAAGTTTGAGCATCAGGGATTCAAACATGGGTGGCTTAAGGCCCTTGATGCCGCTGGGGTTACATTGGTGTAGACACCCCATTTTTGACCGTCCTCAAGACTTGGACGTCACTGATTGAACACTCAGTGATCACCCTTGTTCGTGTTCGTTTTGAGTTCCCGGAGGCCTCGGCTGCGCGCCTTGCTTCGGGATCTCTTACTCGTTCGTTTAGTGTTTGGTTTTGCACCAAACACTTGTGTTTTTCCTTGGAAGGCAGGGAATGGCTTGTTGGTCATCCCGCACTCCACCGGCCCTCCCTTTATATCACCGGCCATTCCTTGTTGCTACCGGCCGTGGTTTCTTGGTATCAGTGGCCGGTCGGCACTCTGTGTGGCCGGCCGGCATCTTTTTTGGCCGATGATCTATTTTTCCGGCCAGTGACCCTTCTGCACCCCTTCAGGCTTAGTGCATGCCAGCTGTGCCAGCAGTGGAATACACCAACACACTCCCCATGCACGGGGATGGCTGTGTTTTGAGCCCTTGACCCCTTTTTCCTTCTAGAAGGATGACCCCTTTGGCCAAGCTTCTTGGGGAAGCTTGGCCAGCTGTCCTAGCTTCTTCAAGAAGCCATGGACCATTTGCACCCTTTGCCCCTTTTCATTTGGCTTCCTTGAGAAGCTTGGAGCCTTTTTTTGCTTATATAAGAGCCCTTCTTCCTCTTTTGTCTAGGGTTAGAAGTTTTGAACAAAAAGCCAGAGGTTAGATACATACACACCTGTTATACACTCTCTCTCTCTCTCTATATTCCCCTCTCTCTCATCCTTTGTGTGTGTTTATGGCCTAAAAGTGTAGTTTTACCTTAGTTTGCACTAACACACACACACACACCTTACTTCGACTTTGAGGGACTTAGAGGGTCTTTCTTGAGTTTTTTTACTTTTTTGATCAGAAGAGAGTGGCTGGACCTGCTGTTCTTGAGGTGTGTTCTTCAAGGGTAACTACTTTGCTTTAGTTTCCCCAATTTTACAATAGCTTTTTACCTATCTTGCATGATGATTTGAACTTTGTGTATAACTAGAAAAAGTCTTATATTTGCATGCTTTAAATACTTCATTAAGGTCATTTTGTGGTTTGGGGTTAACTCACCCTCTTAGGCCTTATTTGGCCCTTTTGGTGCTTCCATTGGTAGGCTTTATTTGCTTGAGTGTTTTGTTCTTTTCACCACTGAAATCCAGTGGATTTTCAGTGGTAAAGAAGAGGGGTTGAAGTCTTGTATAGGGGAGGGACACCCCTCTCCCCTTTGTCCCTCTTTTATCCTTGTTTTGGCTTAAAGAGCAACATGCATGTTTGGTTTGTTTTTGGTGCTATTTAGGTCACATGTTGTCTCTGTTTTTGGTCGGATTTGTGGCCCTTTGCATGCTTATATACTTGCTTTGTATTCCCTTGTTTGTGCCTAGAAGTGCATCATGACTTTTGGCTACCATGCTCTCGTATCTTGGCTTTACTTTGTGAAGTTTTGGCCATATTTTATCATGCTTAAGGTCTGTTGGCCACTGATTTGGTCCTGTTTAGCATGTTTGGTATAGTTGTTTCACATTTTGACTTGTGAGCCTTGAATGTGTGAATCATAAAACATGCATTGGTTAGGCTATTTCAATGATTTGGAATCATCTAATATGCTATTTCAGTCCCTATACCATGCTCACATGTCTCCATTTATCATCTCATTCATGCCTTGAAGAGTTGGCCTTTCATGCCTAGGAATAGGTCATTGTGCATAGCCCTATATTGAGGCTTTGGGGCTGCCATATCATGGGTATTTGGGGCTTATTTTGCATGGTTAAATTCTGTTTTTGGTCGTGTGGTTCATGCCATGTTTGCTTGGGGTTAGTGGTAGTAGAATGCCCCTTTGTTATGCCTTAGCTTTGGGCCTCTTTGACTTGCATGTTGGTCGTGCATTTTGCCCATCATTTGGGATGCTTTTGGCCACTGTTTTGGGGTGGGCTGAGGTCTGCCCCTTTATGGTTTAAGCCCACCATTGCTTACTTGTCACATGTTTGTTGCATGTTTGATCCATGATGTGTTGTCACATGCTAGTTCTTTTGCATACTTGCCATGACATGTTGCATTGCATTTGGCATGCCTTGCATCTTAATCTTATGTTGCATCTTTGAGCCATGTTTGCATAACATGCATTACATTGCTTGGTTGGGGTGTCAAGCCAAGTCTGAGGATTGAGAAGTGTTCATACTCCAAGTGATGTAACACACCTCAAATCTCGGTCACCGAGGCCCTTGACTTTTGACATGATAAGGTCTTGGTATTCATTTGTGTGTTGCATGCATTTTCATTGAAATTGCAACCTTGGCCTCTTAGGCCATCATGCATCAAAATGCACAATTGATGGCCCGAGGATCGAGGGCCATGCTCCTTGAGTCCACTGCATGATAGGGAGTGTGACCATGCTTACATTTGCTTGAATTGAAATTCGATGCCATACACTGTGTGTCCTATGTTGCTGTCAAAAACTAGTTCTGCAGGAATTTTTGGCCGACCGGCCGTTTATAGTGCCGACCGGCCATGGATGAATGGCCGATGACATGAAGTCCAGCGATGTACAGTTTCCATGGCCGGTGGGTATTTCCTTAGCCGATGGTGCTCTATATAGTGTGCAGGGAATATGTCCCAAGACTTTGGCAGTTTTTCAGAAAAGCAGGGCAGTGTAAACAGAGGCAGCGGTGTGGCATGGTACGGGTTTTCCGGGCGAAACGGACTCAAGCATGCATCATTCGCGCATTCCAAGGCAGGGCTGTGGCCTTTTCCCTTCTGCATTTATTTTGTAATTAATTAGGAGTTTTGTAATATTTAATTTGTAATAATTAATTTAGTTACTATTTATCCGGACTGTAATATTTATTTGGACCCTCCGGGGTGAGGGCAATTGTGTAATAAGTGTGCGTGAGTGTGTGTATGTCTTCCAACCCCACGTCTTTTTCTTCTCTTTTATTTACTAGCTTTCGATGGTTAGTTTAGGGCATATTCAAATTAGCATACAGTATGATAGCATGTTTGCATTCATTCATTTGTTTTTGCATGCACCGGGCTCGGCGCATCATTCTAAATGCATTGTATTTCAATTCCAAATTGAATACGTGTTAGTTGTAGCATTTCACATGCCATTTTTTTAGGATAGCCGAGCCTATTATAGTCGCATCTTGCATGTGTTGCATTAGCCACCTTAACATGAACTAGGATCATGCATATGATTACTAACTAGTTTCGGTTTGGCTTGGAGTACTCTGTAAGTTCTTTTGCTGTAGTCCTTGCATCCGTGTGCATGCGTGTGAGTGTTGCCATGACAGCATGATTACCATGAGGCTAACTGCTTATGTGATATAACTGCTTGAATGCCTGTGGGTGTGAAGGTTGGATTGTTTGAGTTGGAACAACTCATTGAAGTCCGTATTTTAGCCTACTTGCGAGTAGCAATCCCAAAGCGTTTTCCAAAACAAACGGATATGCAATGTTTGTTTCCCAGTTAGGCGATCTAGTCTGTACTTGTTTGTGTGCGCATAACATAGTAACTTAGGCAATAATGGGAATAAGAACACATAACGTTTTCAAAATTGGATATCACGGTTAGTAGAGGCCGATCTTCGGATCGGGCGAGAGGGGGTGCTCATAGCTGACCTTCCCCAATCGTACCCAAGTTCCCGAGCCGAGGCAACTTTGGTGATGACGGACACGTGGCCTTTGGCACCGAGTCAGGGTTTCCTAAACTGCCCCATTAAAAAAATATATTTAGGTGGTGACTCTGTATCTGGCAAAGCAGTCATGTTTGGCACTTCTTTTCTAAAAAATCTGTTTTCTCAAAACGATTTGCCGGATTTGGACTCTTTGGTTCAGATTTAGAACGTGACACAAAATCGAGTCCGAAATGTAGCGCGAGGTCCCTTGCGGGCTTGTTACAGTTTCTTGACTCTGCTGGGGAATTTAGAGAGCTTGACTCGAACTCGTGATATCCTGTTTTGATTCCATTTATGTGTCTCTTTGCATTGCATGTGCATTGGTGCGCCTAGGACACCGTGTTGGCCATCTGCTATTCCTGAGCGGTCTGCCGGAGGCATGACTTTGTCAAAGCATGCCATAAGGCTGACCGGTTGCGGGCTCTGCCAGTATGGGAACACAAACCCCGGTTCTACCGGGGCACCCTTTTCGACCATTCGACCTAGTGCATATTCAGAATCCATAGCGACCATTCCAAACTAGGACAGGTTGCTTACCCGATGTTAGGTTGTTTGAAACCGCTGCGTGCGTAGTGAAACCCTAGCTCCTGACAAAATAGGACAGGGAAACCCTACCCCAACATAGGGGTGTTTTGCTCTCTTTACTTGCTATGTGCTTTCAGAGTGTATCTCTACAGGGACACCCGTACTGGCCTGTAAGTTTGAGTATCAGGCCCGCGGGCATCAGTGTTTTTTTTTTTGGGAATCAATTATCTGCGGGTATCAGATTCAGATTTAGGGGCAACGATTCGGGAACAGAGATCAGTGTTTGAGAAACAGTGTATCCAACTCATTGGCAGTACATTATAATACTCAACCGTGTGTTGAATGTTTATTTTATGCTATTACGATATCCGATTGTCTGTTTTTTATACGCTTTATTTATCTTTTTACTAGGTAGTTGAGCACAATTGCTTCTGACCCAGTAGATATTCCCCAAGCACTCTGGACTAGAGGTCGTCGACTCCATCGATCTGAGGATCTGGTAGACGGACAACCAGTGTACCACTCTCTAAACTGCGATCATAGTCATTGCATCATAGACATGTCATGCATTTTCAAAACCAAAAACAACAAAAAAACACATGCATATGTCATGCATATCATCATTGTAGTATAGTACATATGTCATGCATTTTCTGTAAATATCCATCCCATTGCATGCATCCACTGCATCATCTTCCATCTATGGCTTGCGCCTTTCCAGGTTGAGCTTGGTCTGGTATGTGCTCATACTTTTCACGTCTATACACTCATAGTTCTGTGTGCGCTCGCGCCTTGAGGGCTTCGACACCTTTTCTATGTAGACATGGCTTGTACGTGTACATGCCTTTCCTAGGCAAGATTTGGTTTGGCCCGCGTGCCATATCCATTGTATCCATATCCACTTCATTGCATTTAGTTGCATGCATCCACTGCATCATCTTCCATCCATGGCTTGCGCCTTTCCAGGTTGAGCTTGGTCTGGTATGTGCTCATACTTTTCACGTCTATACACTCATAGTTCTGTGTGTGCTCGCGCCTTGAGGGCTTCGACACCTTTTCTATGTTAGACATGGCTTGTACGTGTACATGCCTTTCCTAGGCAAGATTTGGTTTGGCCCGCGTGCCATATCCATTGTATCCATTTCCATCGCATTATAGTGTAGTATTGTTGCATCCGGCATTGGGATCATTATTCCCTCATCAGCGGGTCGTTTCCCCACTTATGTCAATCACCCAATACTTGTCCTTTGTCTGTCTACATTACTCATAGTTCTGTGTGCGCTCGCGCCTTGAGGGCTTCGACACTTTTCTATGGTAGACGGACTTGTTACTTCCATCAATCTATTTGACATTCGTGTGGTTTCGAACCGCTCATGATTGAATCATGATTCAATTGCCCTGCATGTAGTTTGCATATAGTTTCAATTGCACTACATTTTCATTTGCATTATTCATACATAGTATTGTATATTTTGCATGTCATTTTGCATTCATTTGCACTATCATGCATTGCAAACAATATTGTACTGTTAAGTTTGCTTTCTTTTCAGGCACGATATGTAGTACGGTTCATTTACCGCTGGTGGAACCAGGCGAGCCGCACAGGTATTGTATCTCCCGAGTGAGACGTTTTGAGAATTGCATAATTCTCTTACATCCTTTCTGCATTGAGGTGTAGACTGTTGCATGTTAGCTTAAAGTTGTGCATGTATGCTTCATTACAGCTTTCTTTGCATGATCATAAGTTATGCTCGGCTTCTTGCTTTTCAGTTGCATTTTGCCCCCGCCTACGGGCGCTATCTTATCTTTCGCATGTGTGCCTCCTGCATGAACTACGCTGGTTTGATTCCCTAAGGGATACGTAGGCAGCTTGCGAGTTCAACCACTTGCGCTTTGTATGTTTGTCCAAGTCTTCGGCCTTGTCAAAAATGGGTCGTCTCTGGGCTTTGACATTCACTCCCGTCATTGTTATGGACTTCGAGTTGTCAAGAGGGGCAACTGTAGACACCCCATTTTTGACCGTCCTCAAGACTTGGACGTCACGTTGGAACACTCGGTGATTATCCATGTTTGTGTTCGTTGGAGTTCGGAGTTCTCGCTGCGCGAGCCTTGCCTCAGGACCTCCGAACTCGACCGTTTGGTTTGGTTTTGCACCAAACACTTGTGTTTTGCCTTGGAAGGGCAGGGAATGCTTTATGAGGCATCCCTACACACCACCGCTGGGGCTAGAGGCCACCGGCTGGCTAGAGTTTCCATCGGCACTATATTGTGCCGGTCGGCACTATTTTGGCCGGTCGGCACTCTTTTTGGCAAAATGACCATTTTGCCCTGCCGACTACTGTGCACTTGCTTTTTCTGAGATATTTTCAGAGCTGTGTGCAATTTGATTCCCCTCCATACACGTGTATGGAGGGATGAGCCCTTAGTTTGCTTAGCTTGTAAGTCTTACAAGTTCTATAAGAGGAAGGCTCTTCCTTTGGCTTAGGGTTGGACTTCTTGAGAGTTTCAGCCATTTTAGAGAGAGACCAAGCTCTGGTTTTAGGTTAGATCATATATCTATCTTATCTCTCTCCTTTCTTGCTTATTTAGTACACTAGGTGCCTTAGTTCCACTATTGCACACAAGCACCTAGTGTCTCACCTTCTCCTTGCAACTGAGGTTCTAAGGACTGATTTTGAGTGTTCTTGATGGTTTGGAGCTCAAGGGACCAACTACTCCAACCTTTGTGAAGAAAAGCTTCAAGGGTAAGAAACTTACTTTTATTTACCCCATTTTTGCACTCCATTTTTGCTTGCTTTAAAACAATTTTTGTGCTTGGTCTATAACACAAAAAAGTTCTGTTTTTTTAGCCTCTTCATTGTATATTAGAGTGTTTTGTGGTTTGAGCAAGTTTGACACCCTTAGGCCTTGAAAAGGTCACTTTTTGTGCTATTTGTGAGAGATCCGGGACTTGTGTGTTGGACCTCTCCACCACTGAATCTTGAGGGATTTCAATGGTGGAGATGGTGCCTTAAAGTCCTAGAAAGGGGAGGGCCACCCCCTCTCCTTGATGTCCTTGAAAAGGGCAAGTTTTGCTTCCTTATGTGGCTTCATGCTTGAGTGTGCGTTGAGCATGTTTGACTTGTTATCCATGCTTATATTGCCATGTTATAACATGATTTCAAGTTGGTTTAGGTCTCTTATGCATGCCTAGCATAGTTGCCTTGAAATGTCTTGATGCCTTACATGCCTAGGTTGTATGCCTTAGCTTTGAGCATGTTTTAAGCTTGCATTGTGAAGCTTGTATGCTTATTTTGCCATGATCTAGCTCTGTCCATAGCCATTTGGGTCGATCTCATCATGCATTACATAGCCCCTTTGTATTTGGCTTGTTGGCCTTAGGAGTATGCATGTGTAGTATGCCATGCTTGCACTATTTTCAATGATTTGGAACCATTTAGCATGGTATTTCAGACCTTGTAGTGCACTTGATGCACGCTTTAGTTGCTTCTTTAATGCTCTAAAGCTTGTGTTAAATGCTCCATGTTTTGGTCATGTTGTATGCCTTTGTGCTTGAGCCCCTTAGATGCCATCTAGATGCTCCTTAGGCTTTGTTTAGGTCTGCTTGTGACTGTTTTGAGTCCCTTCAGCTTGTGAGCTTGGTAGACTTGGCCTTAGTTTAAGCCTTAATGGCTTGTTTCAAGACTTGGACCATTTGTTGCTTGCTTAGCCTACTTTAATGCTTGGTTTGGCACTAGTTTGGCATGAATTTCAGAGCTTTCAATGCATGCAATTGTCCATGTTTAACTCACTCAAGTGTGCTTGAATGTTGCTTGTTTATGCCTTGAGTTGGTACCTTAACATGTGTATGTGTGCATGTGTATTTGGGCCTCATAATTTAGCATTTTGGCCACTGATTTTAGGCCTTTTATTTTAGAGTTGCCTAATTCATGTATAAGTCCATCCCCCATTGGTTTGCATGTTTGCTTGAATGCTTTGCATAAGTGCATCACATGTTCACTTTGCATGATAGATAACAATGCTTAGGATTGCATCATATTGGCATGCATGTTAGCCTCTTGAAGTGAAGTATGATAGAGGTTTGGCACTCTTGTTTGTTTATGTGGTTTGCATGTATGTGAAATCAAAATTGCACTCTTGGTTTTCGGACCATCATGCATGGAAATGCGTGATTGGTGGTTCAAGAACCAAGGCACACCCTCCTTTGAGTCATCAACATGATAAGGATTGTGTTTGGTGCATACATGCCTTGAATTGCATTGCCATGCATTTTGTTGCCTGCTGCTGTGAGTTGCAGGTTTTGCAGGCATTTTGTGCCGACCGGCACTATTTAGTGCCGACCGGCAATGAATTGGCAGCCGATGGCTTCACTCAGTGCCGGTGGCCTCCCCCTTTAGCCGGTGGTGCTCTACCCCAGTGCCCTGAGAGGCACTCCTGGGACTTTGGTAATTTTCTAAGGAGGATAGCAGGGAAAACAGAGGCACACTTGCATGACAGTGCGATTCCGAGCCAATTCCGAGCGCGCGCTGCATTTGGGCCCTCCTCCCGAGGCATTTACTGTTTTAGTTAGATTACTTATTTGTCTAATTAATTTAGTGAATTTGTAATAATTAATTAGCTTGCGTAGTTAATTATTTGTATTATTACTTTGGTCCCTCCGAGCGAGGGCAAAAATTGTAATAAGTGTGTGTGAGTGGGTGTATGTCTTCCAACCCCCACTTCTTTCCATCCCTTTTATTTACCTGCTTACAATGGTAGATTAGGGCATGTTCAGTTAGCATACCTTATGCAATGCATGTGTGCATTCATGCATTTGTTTACATGCACCGGGCTCGGCGCATCATACAAACTGCATCGTACTTTCAATTCCAAATTGAATATGTGATAGTTTTAGCATTTCACATGCCATGTCTAGGATAGCCGAGCCTGCCTAGATTACATCTTTGCATGTGTTGCATTAGACATTTCAGTATGCTTAGGTCCATGCATGGATTTCTAATAAGCTTCTGTTTTGGCACGGAGTACAATGTAAGTGTTTTGCTTTAGCATAATCACATGTGTGTGAATGTTTGCCATGACAATAGGATTGCCATGCGGCTAAATGCTTACATGAGATAAACTGTTTGACTGCCTGTGGGTGGAGGTTAGATTGCGTGAGTTGGAACAACTCATTGAAATCCGTATTTTAGCCTACTTACGAGTAGCAAAATCCAACACGTTTTTCGAGACAAAACGGATATGCAATGTTTATTTCCAAATTAGGCAATCTAGTCTATACTTGTTTGCTGCGCGCATGATATAGTAATTCTAGGCTAATAATTGGAATAAGAGCATGTAATGTTTTCAAAAAAGGATATCACGGTTAGTAGAGGCCGGTCTTCGGACCGGGCGAAAGGGGGTGCTCATAGCTGATCTTCCCCGATCGTACCCAAGCTCCCGAGCCAAGTCACTTTGGTGATGACGGACACGTGGCCTTCGGCACCGAGTCAGGGTTTCCTAAATTCCCCCATTAAAAATATTTAGGTGGCGACTCTGTAATCTGGCAAAGCAGTCATGTTTGGCACTACTTTTCAAAAATCTGTTTTTCTTCAAAACGATTTGCCGGATTTGGACTCTTTGGTTCAGATTTAGAACCGACACAAATCGAGTCCGAACTGTAGTCGAGGTCCCCCGCGGACGTGCTACAAAGGGCAATTGTGTAATAAGTGTGTTTGAGTGTGTGTATGTCTTCCAACCCCACGTCTTTCTTCCTTTTTATTTACTAGCTTTCGATGGTTAGTTTAGGGCATATTCAAATTAGCATACAGTATGATAGCATGTTTGCATACATTCATCTGTTTTGCATGCACCGGGCTCGGCGCATCATACTAACTGCATTGTACTTCAATTCCAAGTTGAATACGTGTTATTTGTAGCATTTCACATGTCATTGTAGATTAGCCAAGCCCATTCTAGTGACATTCGGTATGTGATGCATTAGCCATTTTTAACATGAACTAGAATCATGCATGATTACTAACTAGTTTCTGTTTTGGCACGGAGTACTAGGTAAGCTTTTATACTTTAGCATACCGCATGTGTGTGAGTGTTGCCATAATAGCGTGATTGCCATGAGGCTAGCTGCTTATGTGATATAACTGCTTGAATGCCTGTGGATGGAGGTTGAATTACCTAAATTGGAATAATGCATTAAAATTGTGAGTTTTAAGCCCACTAGATAGTGGCAAAACCACATTTTCTAAAGCCCACTCAAGGGTGGCAAAACCTGTATTTTAGCCTACTTGAGAGTAGCCAACCATTTTCAAAACAAACATGAAATGTTTTATTCCAATTTGGGCAATTCGGTCTATACTTGTTTGCTGTGTGCATAACATAGTAAATCTAGGCTAATAACCGGAATAAGAACACATAAACATTTTCAAAATTGGATATCACGGTTAGTAGAGGCCGATCTTCGGATCGGGCGAGGGGGGGTGCTCATAGCTGACCTTCCCCAATCGTACCAAGTTCCTGAGCCGAGGGAACTTTGGTGATGACGGACACGTGGCCTTTGGCACCGAGTCAAGGTTTCCTAAATTTCCCAAAATAAAATATTTAAATGGCGACTTGTATTTGGCAAAGCAGTCCATGTTTGGCACTTCTTTCAAAACCTGTTTTTCTCAAAACGATTTGCCAGATTTGGACTCTTTGGTTCAGATTAAGAATCGTGACAAATCTAGTCCGAACTGTAGTAGACCCGCAAAACGAACGGAACGGGACTCACCCCCCCGGTTACTAGACGGAGGACCGTTAGGCAGAGGCATCAGTACAGCAGTCAGTTCAGAGGGCCTTATCTACCCCACCTGAGTTCAGTAGAGATCAGGGTCTGTTTCACCTACAGAGAGGGAATATATACCGGTAATTCAACCAGAGCAGAATAGTATGGCTAGCTTAGAGGAGATGGTGCGCCAGCTCCAAGAGAGCATGAAAATGATGCAGCAGATGCTGTCCGAAGCAGAGTTCGCCAAGCAGCAGGCCACGGTTATGAATGAACAAGCAGAGTTAATTGTAAGGTTACAGCAGCAAGCCGGAGCCTCTGCTTCGCAAGTTCCTCCCCCACCAGGAGTTCCAAACCTCGGGGAGACAGCCAATGCTCAGAATGATACAGAACTTCCCACAGGACCACCTCCACCCCCGATCCTACCCCAAATCCAACCTCAACTATCAAAGACACCCACCAACCTACCAGACTCTCCCTTTGAGTTTGAGACTGATCCCACCGCACTAAAGTTGAACAAGCTTGAAAAGCTGTTCAAGAGATCCCAAGGGAGTCAAGACCATCCCCGACATTGAAGATGGCTATACCGACACAGCTGTGACGCTGCCGACAGATTTAAAATGCCCCATATTGATCGATTTGACGGGTCCGGGGACCCCATGGTGCACCTGAGACTGTTTTCAGATATCTTAAGGCCAATGGGCCTCAGTAGACTGCAGAAGATGTCTTTGTTCGGCCGGACCCTGTCAGGTGTGGCGGCCATATGGTATGCCAAATTAGAAGATGATGTCAAGAGAAACTGGGACGAGATGGCTGAGGCCTTCATTGCGCAGTACTCATACAATACACAAATCGAGATTACAACCCGTGATCTCGAGACAACAAGGCAGGAACCTAAAGAGAGTTTCTCAGAATTTGTAACCAGATAGAGGGCCAAGGCTTCGATGATGATCTTAAGGCCTACAGACAAAGACCAGATTCGGATGATTGTGCGCAATCTTCAGCCGAAGTTGATGCAAAAGATGATTGTACTCCCCTTTCCTACTTTTTCTGACCTGCATGAAATGGGGGTGCAGATTGAGGATGCCTTGAAGCAAGGCTTAATTGATAATGACCGGGAGCAACCCCGAAGAACTTTCAACCGCAACACTAATGCGGGCCCGAGCGGCACTACAACTACAAGAGCCTCCGAAGTGAGCATGGTCACCACCAACCCCCCTCCGAGAACCACGGCAGCTGCACCATTCTCCGGTGCGTCCGGAAGTAACCCACCAACAGCCAAATACCCACCCAAAAACACCAGAACCTTCGCTCCACTTTATATGCCCCTGTCCAAAGCTCTGGGGGTGCTAATCAGAAAAGGGCACTTGAAGCCCCTAGAGCCGCGGCCCTTACCAGAAAGACTCCCCGCTACCCACAACCCAGCCAAATATTGTGCATTTCACCAACAGCACGGTCATGACACCGATCTGTGCTTCCGATTACGTCATGAGATTCAAGATCTCATCGATAACGGGGTGATTCTGCCGCGAGAAGCCCAATGTTACTACAAATCCTCTCCCCGCACATAACCAAGCTCCACCACCCAAAAGAATCAATTTCATCCATACTGGGGTCGTGTCCTACGATCCTAGTATCTATATCACACCTTCCCACCTGCCTAAGCCGGAGGTGTTTCCTTCCCGATTGCCGATTTGTGCATGATGGACATCTCCATAACCAACCAAGCCAGCGGTGGGACTGTCGAAGACAGGAGAGAGGAGGTCCCAAAGGAGAAGAGGATTGTTGAGCCAGAGTCTGCGGAATCTGGAGTTGTGTTGAGAAGACATATAGTCCGGTGACTACATTTCATCAATAGGCCAGGATGGGCCAGATGTGGAATTTCCACAGGAGGAGAGCTGTGTGTGATCCAAGGGGATAGTCTGGGACAGGGAACAGATGATTTAACAGCTGTGGAAGAGGACCTTGCCAATCTCCAGTTTTACAGTGACCAAGACCAGGGGACGTGGCAGTCAACTGGTATGATTATGAGGAGTCGACAGAGGCTACGGATGGTTAGACGATCAACCAGATGTGGTAGAAGAGTTTCAGCTAGAACAGGGCCCGGCAGGGGCAAGAATGTCAGTGACAGCGGAAGGGTCGAAGAACAGAGTGCATCGCCGGAGAGCGCCGGTGTCAAGAATTTCGCTCGGGATTGGAGCATTTCGAGTACGGGAATTATTGAACAGTCGGTTGTATTGACACCAGAACAGGAAAAGATTCGAAGATTCCGAGAGAATCAGGAAGGCAAAGGCCCATGTGGGGACTGAAACTGCTGTGTGCACAGGAACTGAGAATGCTGCGAACATATGGATGGAAGGTGCTGCGAGTACAAGAACAGTCATACCAGAGCCGGACAGATGTTTGTCAGCTGCTGATGGAATGTGGTGGGAAGATGAGGACTTGTGTCTTGCCCACACAGATGAAGATTAACAACAACCAACCGATGACACCTGGTACCTTGGAGAGGTCGACCATATGACGGAGTGCGGGGCGGTACTTCAAACCCCGCACCTAGATCAACCAGAGGCCTCGGGGAAGGATAGAGAGGCTGAGAAGCAAAAGGAAAGCAACTTGAGGAGGAAGCTGTACTCAAACAGCTAAAAAAGATACAAGCAGACATCTCCATCTGGGGACTGCTCATGGCATCACGAGTGCATAGACAGGCTGTCTTATCAGCCATGGACAAAGCGAAGCTTTCAATAGAAACCACGCCAGAGCAGCTGGTGGGATTAGTCTTTCCGGGAGGAGCTACCCCGACGCTGACTTTTTCCGACAAGGAATTGCCACCCGAGGGGGCAGACCATAACAAGCCCTCTACATTTCCGTGGAATGTAGGAATAAATGGATACCGGTGGTTCTCGTGATACCGGATCCGCCATCAACGTCTGCCCGGCAAGGACGGCGTTTGCAATCGGCTTGAAACGCGGATTTTGTACCAACAGCCCAGTCATCCGGGCGTATGACAATACAAGTAGAGAAGTGATGGGAACGTTAAAGTTCAGACTAAAGTTGGGCCGGGACAGCATGAGATAGATTTCCATGTCTTAGAGGTGCCGCAACTTTCAACTTGCTTTTGGGGCGGCCGTGGCTGCATCAGGTGAAGGCGGTGTCATCCACTTTGCATCAAATGGTGAAATACCCCTATGGGAAGGGAGTAGCCATTGTTTTCGGGAATTCATCAATCCATCCGCCACCGGAGGTATCCACGCCTGTTCTAGAAATCGAGCATGGCATGGAGGATGTGTTCATATCAGGTTTTACCCTAGCTGAGGCTCAGGTTGTACAGAACATCATGGCTGCTAACGAGGGGATATATGTCAGTGCCCAAGCAGTGTATCTCATGAACAAGCTCCAATACATCCCCGGGATGGGATTAGGAAAGAGCGGCCGCAAGGGCGTCGCAGCATTGGCCGAAGTGCCACACAACCCCCATACCTTTGGCTTGGGTTATCTGCCCACCAAGGAGGATTGGGTAAGAAAGGAAAGAGATGGCTGGAGAGCCAGAGCGAAACAATGGGAAACCTTTGACTTAATGCACCGGCCCATCAGGGTACCCTAAACGGACGCTTCGTCCGGGAGGGGGAGGATTTTCCATTTGTGGTTTCCAGAGCCGTGGTTGAACGCAGAGGAAGCGCGTACCAGGGTTCGAGATTTTCTTTGACCTACAGTTACCTGGGGATGATGTTGCTGAAGAGCAGACAGACCCAACAGTTGAGGTTGAACAGAACAGGAAAGTGGAGTCTGAGGACACCGAACTTGAAATGGGGGTAGCACTGGCATGTCTACTTTCAGATCCTTCGATCGACCAGCTGTGCTTGGGGGATAACTTCTCGGTGTCCATGATCGGGAATGAAACGGCTGCGGGCCTACCTCAACTATTTTGGATGCATCCATCGCACTCCCTCACCTGGCAGTACGAGGAGGGATTTTTTTCAGCAGCACCGGGTCAGGTAGTGAGCCGGAATCTGATTCCACCGAGTCTTTGAGTCGGAATCAGGTTCCAGCTCGACTGAGTCTGAGTCCGGTATTCTGGGGGTGATAACCCGGATGCCACAGTCCTGTCCAGGTCGTCTTTTTCTTTCTCTTTTGAGTCTGTTGTAACAGAAGAATCGGACGGTTTGGAAGTACATAATGAGAATGATATGAATGTGGTTTCCGAGTACTTTTCTGTGCCTTTGATTTATTGCTTAAATCAGGACTTTCAAAATTTTGATGAAAACGACGAGGACGAAATTCCTCCGGTTTTACAACGTTTAATTGAACAAGAGCAGGAGAGGTTTGTCAAACCTTTAGTTGATGAAATCATTACTGTGAATGTTGGTACTGAGAAGGACCCGCGGCTGGTCCAGATCGGGTCCACGTTGTCTTCAGAGGAACGCGAGCGCTTAGTCGCTTTATTAAAAGATTTCAAAGATGTTTTCGCGTGGTCCTACGAAGACATGCCTGGAATCGATCCTGAGATTGTACAGCACCGGATCCCTCTCGACCCGAGGCCCGACCTGTCAAACAGAAACTCAGGAGGATCCGCCCTGATTGGGCCATTAAGATCAAGGAAGAGGTCACCAAGCAAATCGACGCAGGCTTCCTGCTGGTATCCGAATACCCGACTTGGTTGGCCAACATTGTTCCAGTGCCGAAGAAGGATGGCAGAATTCGGGTATGTGTAGACTTCAGGGATTTGAACAGAGCCAGTCCGAAGGACGACTTTCCCTTGCCACACATTGATGAGTTGGTAGATTTCACAGCGGGGCATGCTTTGCTTTCGTTTATGGATGGCTTCTCAGGCTATAATCAGATAGTAATGGCACCCGAAGACCGGGAGAAGACTGCATTCACCACCCCGTGGGGTACATACTGCTACAGAGTAATGCCATTTGGGTTGAAGAATGCTGGAGCTACTTATCAACGGGCAGCGACCACAATATTGCACGATATGATCCACAAAGAGGTTGAGGTGTACGTGGACGACATGATTGTCAAATCCAAAGAAAGAGAGGGTCACTACACCGCCTTGCAAAAGTTTTTCCAAAGGATCAGAGAATTTCGGCTGCGGTTGAATCCTCAGAAGTGTACATTCGGTGTTACAGCGGGAAAAATGCTAGGGTTTCTGATTACGCAAAGGGGCATCGAAGTCGACCCTTCCAAAATCAAGGCCATCTTAGAAATGCCACCACCAATGACTGAAAAAGAGGTGCGAGGCTTTCTGGGTAAAGTGCAATTCATAAGACGGTTTATCTCAAAATTAACCTTAACTTGTGAACCACTTTTTGGTCTCCTGAAGAAAGGAAAGAAATTCCAATGGGACGGCCGATGTCAAGCAGCTTTTGAACAGATCAAAGAATATTTACAAAACCCCGTGTTGTCACCGCCAGAGCCAGGGAAACCGTTGATATTGTACCTTTCAGTAACTGAGACTACAATGGGCTGTATGCTCGCACAAGATCAGAGGAAAGTGGAAAGGGCCATCTACTATCTGAGCAAGAAGATGTTGGATTACGAGACCCGCTACACTCCGCTGGAGAAGGCTTGTTTGGCCTTGGTATGGGCTACCAGGAAGCTGCGGCACTACCTGTTAGCTCACTCTGTAATGTTGGTTTCACGACTCGATCCCATCAAATATCTTTTCGAGAAACCGGCACTTACGGGTAGGCTAGCTCGTTGGCTGCTGTTGCTTTCCGAATTTGATCTAAAGTATGTGACGCAAGTCGTAAAGGGAGAGCAGTGGGAGTTCCTTGCCGACCACCCGGTTGAAGGGGATGAAGCAGTTGAGTACCTATTCCCAGATGAAGCCATTTTGTACGTCGAAGATGAAACTTGGACGATGTACTTTGACGGAGCGTCAAACCAGTACGGGTATGGGATAGGGTGTTGCTGATAGCGCCCGACAATTCCCGTATCCCTTTAGCATTCAAGCTCCGGTTCAAAGTCTCGAACAACGAAGCGGAATATGAGGCATGTATTGCGGCTTAGAAGGCTCTAGAACTAGGGGCAAAACGGTTGGACGTCATTGGGGACTCGAACCTTGTTGTGTCTCAAGCAAAAGGAGATTGGAAGTCAAAGAAGAAAAGATGATAATTTACCACCAGACCTTGGATTTGTTAATTCCTCGGTTTGAAAAGCTAAACTTCACTCATCTAGTAAGAGAGAACAACAGGTTCGCAGATTCACTAGCAACTCTATCTTCCATGATAGACATCCCGTCCGGAGTCCGGATGCGTCCAGTCATCATTGACCAGACGTTTGTGCCAGCGTATGAGTCAATCTCTGCCATAGATGAGGTGCAGGACGAAAACCCCTGGTATTACGACATTTGGAACTTCTTGGAGAAGGGGACGTATCCACCAGGGGCAAATGCCAAAGATAAAAGGGCAATCAGAAGAATGGCTGTTCAGTTCATCATCTGGGGGGTAAGTGTACAAGAGAGGTCATCTGGGAATGCATAAGCTGTGTGTAGAAGCTGAGGAGTCGAAGCGCCTGATGGAGGCCATCCATGGAGGAGAATGTGGTGCACATATGAATGGGGTAATGCTGGCGCGGAAGATCCTCAGACAGGGTTACTATTGGTCCACCATGGAGGAGGATTGTATTGGCTTTGTTCGACGATGCCACAAATGCCAGATCCATGCAAACCGCATGATACATCCCGCCGTCAAAGCTATACAACATGACTTCGCCATGGCCATTTTCAGTATGGGGAATCGATGTGATGGGGCTGTTACTCCGAAGGGTCGAATGGGCATGAGTTATCCTGGTCGCGATAGATTACTTTACGAAGTGGGTCGAGGCCCAATCTTATGCGGTGTTGAAGGCTTCGCATGTGCGAAGTTTATCAGAAACAACATCATCTGTCGCTATGGAGTCCCGAACGAGATTATTTCAGACAATGGTTCCCACTTCAAGAAGGAGGTGATTGATTTGTTGGAGAAATACAATGTGGCTTTTCATAAGTCGTCCACATACCGGCCGCAGACCAACGGAGCAGTTGAGGCCGCCAACAAAACATCAAACACATATTGCAGAAGATGGTGGAAACCTACCGGGATTGGCCAGATAAGTTGCCGTTGCTCTGTGGGGCTACCGGACTTCAATTAGAACTTCTACTGGGGCGACTCCGTATTCATTAGTTATGGGATGGAGGCCGTTCTACCTATGAGATTGAGGTTCCGTCATTACGAGTATTGGCTGAGTGCCAAATAGCCGAAGCAGATTGGCAGCAGAGCAGGTTTGAGGAACTCATGCTCTTCGATGAGAGAAGACTGAAAGCACTGTACCATGTTCAGGGTTATCAGCGCAGAATTGCCCGGGCTTTCAACAAGAAGGTTAAGTCCAGGAATCTAAAGGAAGGAGATTTGGTGCTCAAAGACAACCGAGCTCCCATCCATGACCCAAGGGGCAAGTTCAGACCCAATTGGACTGGTCCCTACATCATCAAAGCTATCTGGTCGGGTGGAGCTGTGGTTCTGATGGACCTAGATGGCCTGGAGTTCTCACAACCGATCAACATGGACAAGTTGAAGAAATATTACCCTTGAGAGGCTCGCTAGGCCGAAAACCCGAAAGGGCGACCTAGGCAAAAGTTAGAGCACAGAAAATTAGAAAATAGAAAAACTGAGCTCGCAAGGTTGAAAACCCGCAAAGGGCGGCCTTGGCAAAAGTTAGAGCGTAAAAGGAGAGTAAAAATACTCGAGTGAACCAAGCCGAACTACGTAAGGCTTGATTCCCATCTTTGGGATACGTAGGCAGCTTCATCCTGAAGTTCAGCCAAACTTTTTCCCCGATCAACTTTGTCCATTTGATCATCTGTCATCTTTGTCTATCAGCATCATCGTGATCTCCGGTGCAGTGCTTTTCAGACTAGGGGCAACTTTCCGTTGCTGTGCAGTGCGGTGCTATTCAGACTAGGGGCAACTTTCCAGTTGCTGGGATTCGGGATTGTGCATCTCAGTGACAAATTTCAGGCATGTCCAGTTCTGATCCATATCGAAAATGGTTTTGAAAAGTTTTAATAAAAGTTGACTTTGTTCAAATTAATCTTTTTACAACTAAGACCATTTTTGGACCAAACGGAAAATTTTCAGTACCACAATCTTCAATTTCATTGATTTCAATACAGAGTTCTCCTGCTCTTGCATACAATTGAAGTTGCTTTTTATTACATCATAAGAAAACTTGAAAGTTCTAATAAAGCAATAAATCCGGGGCATAGTCAAGTCAGGTGCCCTGCGCCCCCTCCCAGAGCTGGTCGAAGCCTCTGATGCCAAGCTAGGCCCGATCTGTGCCTCCTCGTTGAGCCAATCTACGCACTCATCAGACAAAGTGCAACTGAAAGTGGGAGCGGGGGCCAGGAGCTCTCTAGTTCTCCATGCTGTAGCATACCGGGCAAGCTGTGCGCCTCGGATCGGGAATGCAGCCGGGTATTCTATCTCTTCTGGTGGACAAGTCTGGTCATGACCGAATTGACGTCGGATCCGGAACGGAAAATAGAAGACGCAGTGAGTCAAGCCAATCAGCTGAATCCCAGGTTGGCGAGTCATACTGTAGCTCATTGCCGGTAGATTGAGCCAAGGACATCGCCAAGCAATGCGATCCGCGGACAAGCTACACATCCAGTCAAACCACCAACCCTCATCGAGGGCGTCGACTAGGCGTTGCCTGAAGAAGTAACCACGGGCTGAGTATGTTGGGCAAGAATCCACAACCTGCAATTTGTCCATCAACCACACCTGGGAAGGGATGAAAAATGAGAGAATAAAGAATAGAGAGGTGTACGATGAGAGAAAAGTAAGAAAAGGGTGTTGTGAGAAAAAACCGGCTTGAGGGCCGAGTGATGTGAGCAATACATGTAAGAAGGAGTGGAAAACTTCACCTGCTAGTAATGGACTCCCCAAATTTGGTTGTTTCGCGACAATAGAAAGCATCCAAGCCCATCAACGTCTCAGCCAAAGTCATGACGATGCAACTCTTACCCTCTTCCAAACCTTGGGCGACTTCAATCAGACGAATGCTAGATCCACCGGAGCCCGAGACAAACAGAAAATGAGATAGCAAACACAAACAAAGTGCGTGTTGTCGAAAACCTTGCCAATGACGGTCACCGCGGTCACCGGTGCCAGAAAAACGATAAATCAAACTCGGAATATTCAGCATTCCGTCACAAATCAGAGATCGAGCGTCAGGTATGGAGAACCCGCACATTTGTCCTAAGGCTTGGGCATGGCCAAAACGGGGTTGGGCAGGATCTCTTCATTGCGCTCAAACTCCATTAAAACTTGAAAATCTTCAAAGGTGGGACATACCTCTTGCCCGCCAAAGCTAAAAACATGTGTCACCGGATTCCAAAACCTTGCCGCGGCATGAAGAAACGGAAAGTGCAGCGGAGTACGACCCAAAGTGAATAGTGCATTTATGCCAAAACCCCGGAAATTCAGCTTTTCCGAACCTTCCAAGTTGTTAATCCAAGACAAGAGATTTTGGGCAAGAAATTCTTCCATTTGGAGCAAATCAGTGTTGAAACGAGAAAAACTACGAAGCTGGGGCCTTTTGTAGGGGATAAGGTTGACTAAAGGACAGGTGTCAGCATTCTGCTGGTTTCTTCCATTTTTGGCCGGCCGGCCAAGTATGGGCCGACCGGCCATTACTTCTGGCTGGTGGAGTTTTCTCATGGCCGGTGGCTTTTCCCTGGGGCCGGTGGTCTTCCCCCTGGTTCCCTGAGTTGTTTATGCTCAGAAGTCGGGGAATCCCACCATTTTCAATACCCTCCAGTGATCAATTCTTGCGGGGCCGCGCCCACTTTCTTATCGAGTTGTTGTACATTTGCTTATCGAGTTGTATTTCACTCCCTTTAAGTCTTTGATTTGCTTATCGAGTTGTACTCGCACTTGGTTGGTTATGTCGAGTCTCTCTTCTTTGCTTATTGAGTTGTAAGTGGGTTCACTACCTGATTATTACGATGCGAATGCTCTATTTTCAAACGAATCTCATTCACATTGTTATGTGATGTCTTGCGATGCGATGCATAGAACGTGCAAATGTAACATCTTTTGAACAAAACAGCAGTTTCATTTCCATCATGTGTTTTGCAAAAATGCGCAGCTTTGAAAAATGATAACAAACCTTGCCGGAGGCAGTGCAATGTGCTTAAACCACCAGTAAAAAAGGAAAGTAAAGCAGAAGGAAAGTAGGGCAGCAGAGTATCGGGATTGTTACTAATAACCCCCTCCCTCTTCTTGAGGTCGATACACCACCTGCGCCCTTGTTCAGGGTCAATTATATGGTTTGGCACCTTTATTATTCAGGATATCGCAAGAAAGCGCACTTTTAAAATCTTAGTAGGCTTTCGAGTTGACCTCAGGCCGTATCTTTTTGAGCGACACTCTGTACGAGCGAGGAACATCCCTTCCCATATCCTTTTGCATCTTGTGAGCTCCACAACACACTTCGCTTGTACTGTGTTGCAACGCTTTACTTGCAGGTGTTCAAGTCTCTTTTTATACATATTACTTGCGTAGACCGCATGTGTATATTCAATTTCATTACTTGCGTAGACCGCATGTTTGTAATCAATTTCATTGCTTGCGTAGACCGCATCAATTCCATTACTTGCATAGACCGCATGTTTGTAATCAAACTCATTACTTGCGTGGACCGCATGCCTATGTTCAATTTCATTACTTGCGTAGACCGCATGTTTTGCTTGCGTAGACCGCATTCTTATGTTCAAATTCCTTACTTGCGTAGACCGCATGTTTTACTTGCGTAGACCGCATGTTTATAATTAATTACACTACTTGCGTAGACCACATGTTTGTAATCAATTTCATTGCTTGCGTAGACCGCATGTTTATGAACAATTTCATTACTTGCGTAGACCGCATGTTTTGCTTGCGTGGACCGCATTCTTATGTTTAATTTCATTGCTTGCGTAGACGGCATGCTCATGTTCAATTTCGTTGCCTACGTAGACCGCATGCTCCACTTACATGTCTGTGCCTTCACAGCATTATTATGCTTCCCACTTGCTTTGTGTTGTCACGCATTTTCAAGTACATTAATATGCATGTTGCTAATCACATTGTACCGGTTAAGTTTGTTTTCTTCGCAGGCACGATATTGTATGTACGGTTCATTTGTGACTGGTGGAACCAGACGAGCCGGATAGGTATTGTATCTTTCGCGTGAGACACATCGAGAATCGCATAATTCTCTTACATCCTTTCTGCATTGTAGTGTAATTTGGTGTATGCTAGCTTAAAATTGTTGCATGTGTGCTTCGTTACATCTTTCTTTGCATAATCATAAGTTATGCTCGGCTTCGTGCATTGTCTTGCATTTTGCCCCTGCCTTCGGGCGCATATCTTGTTTGTCTTGCATGTTTGTCAAAGTCTTCGGCCTTGTCAAAAATGGGTCGTCTTTGAGCTTTGACATTCACTCCCGTCATTGTTATGATTTTCGAGTTCTGTCAAAGAGGGGCAACTGTAGACACCCCATTTTTTACCGTCCTCAAGACTTGGACATCACTGATTGAACACTCAGTGATCACCCTTGTTCGTGTTCGTTTTGAGTTCCCGAAGGCCTCGGCTGCGCGCCTTGCCTCAAGATCTCTTAACTCGTTCGTTTAGTGTTTGGTTTTGCACCAAACACTTGTGTTTTTACCTTGGAAGGCAGGGAATGGCTTGTTGGTCATACCCACACTCCACCAGCCCTCCCTTTACATCACCGGCCATTCCTTGTTGCTACCGGTCGTGGTTGCTTGGTATGAATGGCCGGTCGGCACTCTATGTGGCTGGCCGGCACTTTATTTGGCCGATGACCTATTTTTCCGGCCGGTGACCCTTCTGCACCCCTTCAGGCTTGGTGCATGCCAGCTGTGCCAGCTGGAATACACCAACACCACTCCCCATGCACGGGGATGGCTGCTTTGAGCCTTTAACCCCTTTTTTTCCTTCTATAAGGATGACCCCTTTGGCCAAGCTTCTTGGGGAAGCTTGGCCAGCTGTCCCAGCTTCTTCAAGAAGCCATGAACCATTTGCACCCTTTCCCCCTTTTCATTTAGCTTCCTTGAGAAGCTTAGAGCCTTTTCCTTGCTTATATAAGAGCCCTTCTTCCTCCTTTGTCTAGGGTTAGAAATTTTGAACAAAAAACCAGAGGTTAGGTACATACACATTTGTTATACACTTTCTCTCTCTATATTCCCCTCTCTCTCATCCTTTGTGTGTGTTTTGTGGCCTAAAAGTGCATTTTTATCTTAGTTTTGCACTAACACACTACCACACCTTGCTTCGACTTTGAGGGACTTAGAGGGTCTTTTCTTGAGTTTTTGGACTTGTTTTGATCAGAAGAGAGTGGCTGGACCTACTGTTCTTGAGGTGTTCTTCAAGGGTAACTACTTTGCTTTAGTTTTCCCAATCTTGCATTGGCTTTTGACCTATCTTGCATATTGATTTGAGCTTTGTGTATAACTGAAAAAAGTCTTATATTTGCATGCTTTAAATACTTCATTCAGGTCATTTAGTAGTTTGGGGTCGAACTCACCCTCTTAGGCCTTATTTGGCCCTTTTGGTGCTTCTATTGTTAGGCTTCATTAGCTTGAGTGTTTTGTTCTTTTCACCACTGAAATCCAGTGGATTTTTAGTGGTAAAGAAGTGGGTTTGAGGTCTTGTATAGGGAAGGGACACCCCTCTCCCTTTTGTCCCTCTTTTATCCTTGTTTTGGCTTAAGGAGCAACATGCATGCTTGGTTTGTTTTTGGCTCCATATCAGATGTTTTTGGTGCTATTTAGGTCACATATTGTCTCTATTTTTGGTCGGATTTGTGGCCCTTTGCATGCTTAATATACTTGCTTTGTATTCCCTTGCTTGTGCCTAGAAGTGCATCATGGTTTTTGGCTACTATGCTCTCATATCTTGGCTTTACTTTGTGAAGTTTTTGGCCATATTTTATCATGCCTAAGGTCTGTTGGCCACTGATTCGGCCTTGTTTAGCATGTTCGGTATAGTTGCTTCACATTTTGGCTTGTGAGCCTTGAATATGTGAATCATAAACATGCATTGGTTAGGCTATTTCAATAATTTGGAATCATTTAACATGCTATTTCAGTCCCTATACCATGCTTACATGTCTCTATTTATCATCTCATTCATGCCTTGAAGAGTTGGCCTTTCATGACTAGGAATAGGTCATTGTGCATAGCCCTATATTTGAGGCTTTGGGGCTGCCATATCAGGGGTATTTGGGGCTTATTTTGCATGTTAAAATTCTGTTTTTGGTTGTATGGTTCATGCCATGTTTGCTTGGGGTAGTGGTAGTAGAACGCCCCTTTGTTATGCCTTAGCTTTGGGCCTCTTTGATTTGCATGTTTGTTGTGCATTTTGTCCATCATTTGGGACACTTTTGGCCACTGTTTTGGGGTGGGCTGAGGTTTGCCCCTTTATGGTTTAAGTCCACCATTGCATGCTTGTCACATGTTTGTTGCATGTTTGATTCATGATGTGTTGACACGTGCTAGTACTTTTGCATACTTGCCATGACATGTTACATTGCATTTGGCATGCCTTGCACTTTAATCTTATGTTGCATCTTTGAGCCATGTTTGCATAACATGCATTACATTGCTTGGTTTAGGGTGTCAAGCCAAGTGTGAGGATTGAGAAGTGTTCATACTCCAAGTGATGTAATACGTCTCAACTCTCAGTTACCGAGGCCCTTGACTTTGACATGATAGGGTCTTGGTATTCATTTGTGTGTTGCATGCATTTTCATTGAATTGCAACCTTGGCCTCTTAGGCCATCATGCATCAAAATCCACAATTGATGGCCCGAGGATCGAGGGCCATGCTCCCTTGAGTCCATTGCATGATAGGGAGTGTGACCATGCTTACATTTGCTTGAAATTCCATGCCATACACTGTCTGTCCTTTGTTGCTGTCAAAAATCAGTTCTGTAGGAATTTTGGCCGACCGGCCTTTATGCCGGCGTGCCGGCCATGAATGGCCGATAACATGAAGTCCAGCCGATGGACATTTTCCATGGCCGGTGGGTATTTCCTTTAGCCGATGGTGCTCTACAGTGTGCAGGGAATATGTCCCAAGACTTTGGCAGTTTTCAGAAAAGCGGGGGCAGTGTAAACAGAGGCAGCGGTGGCATGGTACGGGTTTTCCGGGCGAAACGGACTCAAGCATGCATCATCCGCGCATTCCAAGGCGGGGTTGTGGCCCTTTCCCTTCTGCATTTATTTTGTTAATTAATTAGGAGCTTTGTAATATTTAATTTGTAATAATTAATTTAGTGTTATTTATCCAGACTGTAATATTTATTTGGACCTTCCGAGTGAGGGCAATTGTGTAATAAGTGTGTTTGAGTGTGTGTATGTCTTCCAACCCCACGTCTTTCTTCCTTTTTATTTACTAGCTTTCGATGGTTAGTTTAGGGCATATTCAAATTAGCATACAGTATGATAGCATGTTTGCATACATTCATCTGTTTTGCATGCACCGGGCTCGGCGCATCATACTAACTGCATTGTACTTCAATTCCAAGTTGAATACGTGTTATTTGTAGCATTTCACATGTCATTGTAGATTAGCCGAGCCCATTCTAGTGACATTCTGTATGTGATGCATTAGCCATTTTTATCATGAACTAGAATCATGCATGATTACTAACTACTTTCTGTTTTGGCACGGAGTACTAGGTAAGCTTTTATGCTTTAGCATACCGCATGCGTGTGAGTGTTGCCATAATAGCGTGATTGCCATGAGGCTAGCTGCTTATGTGATATAACTACTTGAATGCCTGTTGATGGAGGTTGAATTACCTAAATTGGAATAATGCATTAAAACTGTGAGTTTTAAGCCCACTAGATAGTGGCAAAATCACCTTTTCTAAAGCCCACTCGAGGGTGGCAAAACCTGTATTTTAGCCTACTTGAGAGTAGCAAACCATTTTCAAAGCAAACATGAAATGTTTTATTCCAATTTGGGCGATTCGGTCTATACTTGTTTGCTGTGTGCATAACATAGTAAATCTAGGCTAATAACCGGAATAAGAACACATAAACATTTTCAAAATTGGATATCACGGTTAGTAGAGGCCGATCTTCGGATCGAGCGAGAGGAGGTGCTCATAACTGACATTCCCCAATTGTACCCAAGTTCCCGAGCCGAGGCAACTTTGGTGATGACGGACACGTGGCCTTTGGCACCGAGTCAGGGTTTCCTAAATTTTCCAAAATAAAATATTTAGGTGGCGACTTTGTATCTAGCAAAGCAGTCCATGTTTGGCACTTCTTTCAAAATCTGTTTTTCTCAAAACGATTTGCCAGATTTGGACTCTTTGGTTCAGATTAAGGACCGTGACAAATCAAGTCTGAACTGTAGTAGACCCGCAAAACGAACGGAACGGGACTCACCCTCCCGGGACGTTCGGGGACGTCTACAGTCGCCACTTAAATATTTTATTTTTGGAGAAATTTAGGAAACCCTGACTCGTGACATAGGCCCTGTGTCCGTCATAACTAAAGTTGCCTCGGCTCGGGAACTTATGTATGAGAGGGGAATGTCCTAAAATGAGCACCCCCGCTCGCCCGATCAAAGGATCGGCCTCTACTAATCATGATATGTTGTTTTATAAACCTCATGTGTTTTTATCTGGTTATTAATCTAACTTTACAACGTGACACACACAAGCAAGTATAAACTAAATCGCAAGAATTGGAACATTTCAAGTCATGTTTGTTTTCGAAAATGGTTTGAATTTGTCACCCTCAAGTGGGCTAAAACGCGGATTTGCCACCTCAAGTGGGCTTAAATCATGATTTGCCACTTCGCAAAGTGGGCTTAAAACATACATTTGTTGAATTGTTCCAATTCAAGCAACAAAACCTTCATCCACAGGCATTCAAGCAGTTTAAGCAAATAAGCACATAGCCTCATGACAAGCATGCGAGGTAAGCATGCTAAAGCGTGAAATCTTACCGAGTACTCCAAGGCAAAACAAAAACTAGTTAGAAAAATGTATGATCCTAA
Organism: Camellia japonica; assembly: GCA_030407325.1. Classification (NCBI taxonomy): domain Eukaryota; kingdom Viridiplantae; phylum Streptophyta; class Magnoliopsida; order Ericales; family Theaceae; genus Camellia; species Camellia japonica. The sequence goes on along the minus strand of JAPPVO010000059.1, from coordinate 165,311,537 downwards.
CCATATAAGATGCCTAATGCAACACATGCGATAATGCAATTAATAGGCTCGGCTACTAATATGGCATATGATTTTCAACACTTTGATAGCATGCTTTGAAACACGTATTCAAAGAAGTATTGAAATTGCAATGCAGTTTGAATGATGCACCGAGCCTCGATGCATGCAAGACAAATGAATAGATGCAAATATGCAAGCATAAGGTATGCTAATTGAAAATATGTCTCTAATCTAACCATCGAAAGTGATTAAATAAAAGGGAAAAAAACGCGGGGTTGGAAGACATACACACACTCACACATACTTATTACAACATTGTGCCCTCAAGAAGGAGGGTCCGACTGAATAAGCTAACTAGCTACGCTAATTATTAATTTAATTAGACTAATTATTACAAATCAAGTGAATAACTAGCAAACTAATTACTAATTATTACAACACTTTAGCAAGAGAGTTAGTTGAGAATTCATCATGGGAAATGGGACTTAAGCCTATTAAATAAGAGTTACCACAATGGCAACCTAACCTAGTTGACTGGTGATCCCAAGATTTAGGTTCAAAGGGACAACCGAGTTGTGTATGACTCATAAGGATCATTAGGGAGTCAAACTCCTACCCATTTCTATGATGAAATAGTGATGTCTGCAGCGTTTTAGGTTAAGTAATACTTTTAATGATTTTTATATCTAGAAATACCTAGTGGAGTATGGCATGATACTCTTCATAAGAATCACCTATATGAGTGTGAAATGGGCCGGTTCTATGAGATTTATGAAGGGCTACAATTCTCTGAAGCACTCATGAAAGACCAGGTTGTTCAAGGCCAAAATGAACACAATAGTGAGAACTAAACTGTGTCTGGTAATATACTGTGTGAGTTCTGTTGTCTTAGTTTATACAAATAGCTGAACAGTTCAAGACATCATGTTCACTGGTTAGCTAGTAAATCCGATAGTATCTTGCGATGGAAGGTTTAAAGCCAAAAGCTACCTTTCCTTTGCAAAATATTTCCAATTTCTATACTCTCTGTAATTACATCATGTTATTGCATTTTCTCTCCATCAAATTCTATTTATGTTGGGGATTGTTGGAAATTATGGTTTTTCTAGGCTTATTTTGGGCCAACATTGAGCTCAAATTTGAGTGGGGCCCACATGTCTTTTGGGGTGGGTCCAAATAGATGACGTGTTCCTTGCTACATTTATCAAAATCATTTATGAGTGAATGGAAAGTTGACATCATTTTCGGGTTCATGGACTAGACAATTAAAGAAGTAAAATGTGTGTTTCATTGAAATGAATTGTTCCACATTGAAACTTACAGAGAGCTTGTATGTGTTTATAAGCTCTAGGTAAACAAACTTGGGTTGGGCCCCACGGGGCACCCCAAATTTGTAGAAGGCAGGAGTTATGGACAAAGTGAGCCTTGGCTCAAACCACTACACACGCGCGCCGTTGCTGCCATCTATCCGACTAACCGGGCCAAGTACGGGTGTGGTGGATTGGGTACTAATATTAATTGCGGGAAAATTATTATTATTTTTTGAATGAAATTAATTCAAATTTTGCGCCAAATTTGAATTTTTCTATCCAAAACAGTGTCTCCTCCAATCCAGCAGGTTCAAACAGATTGATAGTTTGCACCAAACAGATTCAGTTTCTTCCAGACACATATAAACTATTTCAAACAGATTTGAATTTCTTTCTGCACCTGTTCAGTTCATATTGCACCTATTCAATTCAATCTTATACCTATTTGGCCCTTTCTAATAGTCACCACTTAGCCTACAAATACAAGGTTTCTTCCGGCGGTCAAATGATTCCGAATATTCTCTGGTTGCCTTCCATTTTTGCTCTCTTACATTGTTATTCTTCATATTAATTTTTAGAAAAAATTCTGAGAATAGAACACAAGTTTTGGTTCGCCGTACAAATTGTTTGGAGTGCTGCAATAATCTGTAGAGATCATTGTATCTTGGGAAATAGACGCCATTTATCTGTAAGCACCGAAGTGGGGCGAATCTGTTTTAAGGATAGAGTGTCACACACTTGACTTGATCAATTTTGTACTTTTTTTATTTCGGTAAATAAATTTTCTAAGTAATTTATTTTTATTTGTTTGATTTGTTTCAAATTATTTATTTTACATAGAAGATTGTTCCAACATACATTTGGATGAGTGATAAAGCAAAGCGTGTGAGATAGAAATATGAATAAGATTTCCTTTTCTTCCTTTTGATTTTATGGAACAATTTTGTTATTATAAATATTTTATAATTAATTAATTTGTTTGTCACCAAATCTAATAATTCTTTGTGAAAAATGAAATATGTTTAGTAAAAGATTTATTTTTTTCTTACTATTTCTTACTCAGTTTACAACCCAAACATGAAAAAAGAATTATGTTTCTTATCATTTCCCACTAAATTATTCCATCCAAATGGAGTGCTACTAAAACTATTTCATTTTTTTATACCAAAAACTGTGAGATTTGGTAAAAAAAATTTAAAAAAAAAAAACAAATTGATGAGCTGTTAAATATTTATAATACCAAGATTACTTCCTAAAATACAAAGGAAGAAATAGAAATCTTATTCATATTTCTCCCGTATATGCTTTACTTTTGTACTCATTCAAACATCGTAGTGAAAAGTATCAAAATTATTTCTTTGTTTTTTCTTGAGAAAATAATAATCCAATGTATTTTTTTCAAAAATAATTTCAATTTAGTGGTAGTATTCTAGAAAAATTTATAAAATTAGAGGATCTCTTCCTCTCGGAGGAAATGATGAAGGAATACACAGAGACACATCTACAAATACAAAAGTTTCATATAGGAATCCACAAAGAAATGATCCAGTTAATCAAGATATACAATGACGAGATCCAGCCGAGGTGTCGGCTGGGGTGCTATGTGAGCGAGGCATGTTGCCGAGATAATTGCAGCATGGCCAAGGTATGGCGCGGCAATACCGGGATTATGAGATATCTAGATAAAGGACAAGAATCCTACATAAGAGGAGGCTCTTAGTCTGTAGAAGGATAAGACTCTTAAGGAGTTTATCCTTATCTAGGTGAGAGTCCGCGATGAGCATTGTGCTTGAGTCCTATGAAGTAAGACTTCTAGGGAACTAGGTCAATGCTGGCTACAAAAGTAAGGCACCCTCGTGGGTCTAAGGTATGCTTTAATTTGGGCATTGAGTACTTGTGTGATATCTTTGAGAGATTGTTTGACTGACTTGATCATCAGAGTGCCCCCGGGTGGACGAACCACTGCAGTATTCTCATTTTCTTGGTGGCAGGTTGTTGGCTTAATCTATTTTGCCGCATGCTCTCCAGTTAAGTTCCCTGTTTGGTTGTGTGGTTAGAAATCAACAACCACAATTTTGCGCCGTCTGTGAGAATTTAGCATAGAATAAATGGCCAACAATGGATACGAAGTGAGGACCAAGGATGATATTTACAGTGAGGAAGACAAACACATGGGTCCTAATACTGGGAACAATAATAAAGAAGTATAGGAGGTCGACCCCAAGGCAAACAATGTGGCCAAGGGTAGAAACAGGAACAAGAAGGGTAGTCGAGATAAGTACTACCATGAAAGCGATCTCCAAGTATGGAAGGATAGGTGCCTGAGAAGAGATGAGCAACTAAAGAACATGGCGAACAAGTTGACAGACTTGCAGACAATGGTCAACTTCAAGACGCGGAACAACGTGATACAACCAGTGTTTCCTTACAAGACACACCGACACCAGCAGCCATGGCCGATGTCTGAAAGAGAGGACAGAAGGCTGTATGAATTGTCCCATAGCATGCCAAGGGATAGGAAAATTCACATCAGCAATTACAGGATGTTGGGCGGATAAAATCAGTATCGGGGAGTCATAGAGGACATCACGGACCAAGGGGACCTATGTCAGGGGATCTCGGCAAATCCAAGGGCAATGCTTCTATTTTGATGATACAGTCGACGTGCAGAAGTACAAGAGAACGCACCCTTACACCGGGAGTAGCGCGCCGAAAAGTTGAAATTGACTGACTGCTGAGCTGCCGGGCGAATGAATGAGGACTTAAGAGATTACCTCCAAAAGAAGAGGGATGATACCGAGATCACATCTAGCGTCTAGCCAAAGACACCGTTCTCAGTAGAGTTGGATGCGCTCGAAGCGCCGAAAAGATTCAACATCCCAAGGTTTTAGATCTATGATGATAAGTCTGATCCAAACTTTCATGTCAGTTTATACTTAAATTCAATAGCTTTGTGGAGTGGAAACGAACAACTATTATGAAAGGTGTTCCCGTCGTCATTCGAGAAAATAGTATCAGATTGGCTCCGCAAACTCCCGAAAGGATGTGTAAAGAGTTGGGAAGGCCTAGGCAAGATGTTTATGGCTAGATTTGTTATAAACAAATTGCAGCCACTAAGGTCAAACTCCGTATTGGCTTTAAAGATTAGAGATGGTGAAGGTTTTAGGGCCTACGTACAACCGAATTCTGGCTTGTAACCAGAAACTTGCAATGGTATCTTTTAAGAACAGCTTAGATGATGATTGCCCACTATGGCAATCGCTTGTGAAGACACTTCCAAAGAACATAGAGGGGTTAATGGCGCGGATCGAAAAATATGCCAGGGAAGAGGAAAATAAGAAACCAAAAAAGATGAGTATAGCAAAGCAAGAAAAGAGAAACGGTTCACCAAAGCAAGGCTGAGGAAATATTGGTGTTGATAAGCTGGAGTTGGGATTGAGATCCATGTAGGTAGTGAGTACAATTTTCAAGATCTCCATTTATAAGATCTTGGAGAGAATAAAAAATCAGCCATACTACAGGGCACCATAGAAGGTCCCAGGAGAATACATGGGCAGGAGTTTTGAGAAGCGATGTGCCAACCATAAGGAAATGGACATATGACCTAGGGATGCCAGACTCTAAAGTCACACCTGGAAGATTTGGAACAGGGGCACCTGAGAGACCTAAATGACGAAACTAAAACAAGAGAGGAGTAGGAGAAGTTGGCCAAGGCATTGGTAGCACCTCTGCCACCACCATTCCCGCATACAGAAGGACCACAGATAATCAGCGTAATCCACTCAAAGGTCAACGAGAATGAAGTTTGAGAGGGTAAGGCATCTGTAGCATGTTTACCAGGTCTAGCAGAAAAAGCACAGGACAAACGGATATTGGAGGCTGATGATATCTTTCACTAAAGAGGACCTAGATATGGTACAATATCCGCACAACGATGCTCTGGTGGTGACATTAAAAGTTGGTGACTGTCAAGTAAGGCGTATCCTAATTAATCAAGGTAACTCTAGTGACATCATATACGTCAGATGTTACAAGGAGCTCAGCCTCTATAAGGATGATCTAGAGCAATTCGATAGCCCTATGGTCAAATTCAATGGCATGCCGACATGGCTGCTAAGAACCACAAGTCTAGAGGTGCAAGCAGCGACCAAGAAGGTAACTACAAAATTTACTATAATAGATACTCCCTCCTCATTCAATATCATTATGGGAAGACCTTAGCTACACGCAATTAGGGTTGTTCCCTCAATGCTGCTCCAACTGTTGCGATTCCCAACTAAGCAAGGGATTGAAGAAGTAAGAGAAAACCAAGTACAGCTGAAAAATTGCTCTATGACAGTAATGAAGTGCTGCTGCAATATGAGGAAAGTAGAGACAATAGAGATTAAAAGCAAAGATTGGAAGTTCTTGGATAATGTCGGCAAAGAACCTGCCGACAAGAGGGAAGAACCCTTGAAAAAGGTTCTTGTACAGGAAGGCGATGATGAGTGATTCTTCCTCCTTGACTCTGGCTTAGTCAAGGAATGAGATAGAAAACTAGAGACTTTTTTTAGAGAAAACATTGAAGTGTTCGCTTGGACACCCTATGAGATGCTTGGGATCAGTCTTGAGGTCACCTGCCACAAACTTAATATGGACAGGTCAGCCAAGCCTATGATCCAGAGAGCAAGAAGACCAACTTTGGTCCATGTGCAGGCAGTAGAAGAAGAAGTGGAGAAGCTACTAGAGGCACAGGCCATCCAAGAAGTGAACTACCCCACCTGGCTGTCCAATACGGTGTTGGTAAAGATGAAGAATGACAAGTGGAGGGTCTGTGTAGACTTCACGAGTTTGAACAAAGCATGCCCGAAGGACTGTTTCCCCCTGCCCAAGATTGATCAGCTTGTTGATGCCACTTCGGGCATGAAAGAATGAGCTTTCTAGATACATATAGCGGATTCCACCACATAGCAATGTATACCCCAGATGAAGAGAAGATAGCATTCATCACACTCAAAGAACTTTACTATTATAGGGTAATGCCCTTTGGGCTGCAGAATGCAGAGCGACGTACTAGAGGTTGGTTACCAAGATGTTGAAGAACCTAATTAGACTGTGGAAGTCTACATTGACGACATGGTTGTCAAGAGTAAGGAACCAAGAGACTATATGATTGACCTTAAGGAATTTTCGACATATTGAAAGCATACCGGCTTCGACTGAATGCTTCGAAATGTGCATTTGGGATAGGATCTGGTAAGTTCGTGGGGTACTTGGTAACCAGGAGAGGAATCGAAGCAAGCCTAGATCAAATCAAGGCCATCCTTGATCTAAAAAGCCTGACAACAGCGAAAGAAATCCAGATTTTGACCAGCAAGGAAGAAGCCCTGAACAAATTCATCAGCCAAAGTTCAGATAAATTTAAGCCATTTTTTCAGTTCTTAAAGAAGGCCACAAACTTTCTATGGACAAAAGATTATGAAGTCGCCCTGGCCGACTTGAAAAGACACCTGACAATGGCACCAGTATTGTCAAACCCGGTACCAGGGAAAAAGTTGTTCTTATACCTAGTAGTTTCTAACCATGCTGTTAGTGTCGTGGTAATTTGAGAGGAAGGAGGAGAACAGAGGGCTGTTTACTGTGTAAACAAGATCCTGGCTAGTGTAGAAACCAGGTACCTACTCTTGGAAAAGTTGACACTTGCTCTGATAATGGCTTCAAATAAATTAAACCATTATTTTCAAGCCTACAAGATTGTGGTACTAACAGAGCACCCACTAAAGTCTTTGTTGCAACATGGAGACTTGACAAGCAGAGTAGTGCGATGGGCTATAGTTCTAGGTCAGTATGACTTAGAATTTAGGCCAAGAACAGCAATAAAGGGTCAGGTGTTGGCCGACTTTGTTGCAGAATTCACGCCAGGAGGTTGCCCAAGACCGACATAGGCGAACCTCAGCCTAGGGCGCTTGGACAGCCTGAACAAACTCAGTTGGGACCACATAATCCCACGTCGGCCAGAGTGAAGAACGGCAAAGACAAGTAAAAGCTCTGTGATATTTACATCGGCGATTCCTTCTGTCTCTTTGTCGATGGTAGTTCAAACAGAAAAGGAGCAGGGGTAGGAGTGGTTTTGGTTTCGCCAGATGGACGGATGATAGAAGAGTCCATCCATTTGAGATTCAAGGCCTCAAACAACGAAGCAGAGTACGAAGCACTAATTGTTGGTTTGAAACTTGCAGCAGCAGTGGAAATCGGGGAGGTGTTAGTCTTTTGCGACTCCCAACTTATTGTAAATCAAGCGACAAGCGAATACATGACTCGAGATGAAATGAAGGTAGCATGCGTGAAGGAGGTCAGCAAGCTACTTGCACAATTCCAAAGTTGCCGATTGCATCAGGTCAGTTGAGATGACAATAGTTACACTGATGCCCTAGCGAATTTGGCTAGTGCTATAAAGTCAAGTGAGCTAAGAATAATTATGGTGGATTACCTGTTAGGCCCAAGTATTGAATCTCTGATAACAGAGTATAAAGCAATGTGCGTGGAGTTGGGTCCAAGTTAGATGGACACCATAGTTATGTTCCTTAGAGATGGTAAGCTGCCAGAAGACAGAAGGCAAGCTCACAATATCAGATTAAAGTCTGCCAAGTTCTGCCTCTCAACAGAAGGCCATCTGTACAGGCGATCATTTACTAGACTTCTACTGTGATGTGTATACCCATCTCAAATAGAGGACTTTCTGTATGAGATTCATGAGAGAGAATGTAGAAGCCATGTAGGGGGCAAATCACTTGCTCATAAAGCTTTATCATAGGGATACTAGTGGCCCTACATGTAGAAAGATGTCGAAGCATATGTAAGAAAATGCAAGAAGTGTCAGAGGTTTGCACCTTTGATACACCAGCCAGTTGAAGATTTGAACCCAGTATCCAGTCCTTGGATGTTTGCTCAATGGGGCATGGATCTTGTTGGGTAACTGCCCCAGGTAACTGGACAGAGAAAGTTCTTGCTTGTAGAAATTGATTACTTCACAAAATGGGTAGAGGCTTAACCTCTAGCCAAAATTCGAGATATAGATGTGAAAATTTTCATCTGGAAAAATATAATCACCAAGTTTGGGATCCCCAAAGCCATTATGCTAGACAATGGTACCCAGTTTGATAGCAAGCTGATCAAAAACTTTTGTGCAAAGTACAAGATTAAGAACTATATTCAACTTCCAGCTGTTCCCAGAGCAACAGTCAAGCCAAAGCATCAAACAAGTCCATCTTGGATGGAATCAAGAAAACACTAGAAGCTACCAAGGGCAAATGGGTGGAAGAATTGCCCAATGTTCTATGGGCATATCGTACGACACCGAGAAGATCTACTAGAGAATCTCCTTTTGCCATGGCTTATGGCACCGAAGTAGTCATTCCCCTTGAGATCAGCTTCCCTGGGATCGGAACCCAGGGAGTGGAGAATCGGACAAATGAGGCATTCCTTGCCCAGGATTTGGACCTAATTGAAGAGAGAAGAAAAAGAGCAGCGATTCGACAGGATGCATACCAGCAATAACTTGCCAGGGTATATAACAAGAAGGTCAATCCTAGGGAGTTTCAAATTAAAGACCTCGTCCTTAAGAAAGTTGTCGGCAACAAGAAGGATCCTAGAGAGGGCAAGCTTGGCCCAAACTGGAAAGGACCATATCGCATCATCTCGGTCTCTGGCAATGGCGCATATCAGCTTGATGACATTGATGGCAAGTAATTGCCAAGACCTTGGAATACCAGCAATCTAAAATTTTTCTATCATTGATTTTTTATTTTTTCTTTCCCTATTTAATTTCAATCGATTTTTAGCTGAAGTATTAATAATATACTAGTACTGATTTTGTTCTTTTTATAAAATGTTGTTGAAATTCGTGATTGCGGGATACAACTAAGAAAGTCTTAAGGCGATGTTCCCGTGGTGAACAAGGTGATCAACTTACACTTACTGTGATAGTAGAGTTGAACTAAGTACAAGGTGATGTTTCAATGAGAAACAAGGCAATGTTCCCATGGTGAACAAGGCGATTAACTTATACTTGCCATATTGGTAGAGTTGAACTAAGTATAAGGCGACGTTTCAAAGTGAAACAAGGCGAAACTAGCCATGTTCTGGTCGGTTTGTGCAAAAAGCCGAGGTAGCTAGTACTCTCGGTACACTAAAGTCAAGCCTAAAGTGTTTAGTTTGGATGAGCCAAATTCGATGACCTCGATCATGGATGTCTAAATTAGACTCAAGCAAGAACCAAGCGATGCATCCTTAATATGAACATAAGTAATACTTAGGTTCACATTAGGGGGCGTAAAGAATGGGTGAATATAACAATTGTGATAATTTTTAGAAAATTTTTACAAGTTGAAGTTATCCAAGATAAATGTTAGAGATATTATCCAAGATGATGCAGGAAACATAAGTGAGTATAACACTTGTGAAAATTTTTTAGGAAAAATTTTACAAGTTGAAGTTATTCGAAATAAATGTCGGTGACACTATCCGAGATGATTGATTAGTTCTAATCCGAGATAATTTATTTGAGATATTGTGATCCTAGGAAAGGAACCAAGTTGTCAGACTTGGAAAGATAAAAAAATTCTAAGTATGAAAACATACAAGAGATAAAGATAATGAGCATACATAAAGAAACAAATAAACAACACTTAGAAGAAGAGAAAGAAAGGCATGCATTAAAAGAGAAAGCTTGTTCAACTACATGAAAAAGGCACATCGGCCCAGGAAAACAACAATTGTTCAAAAGATTACAACTATTCAAAAGAACAGGAAAAATTCTCAGTGTCAACATGGTTCTCTAGCTGGTCACCTCAGTGGTTGGCATTGAGTTGGCCTCGACAACTAGTGTGTTCTTCTCAGCCGTTATCTCAACATCAATTTCTAATAAAGTTTGGTCCAAACTCTTCTCTGCAGCAACAACATTGGCTTCAGAAGCATTGGCCTTCTTAGGCGAGGTACTTTTGGGTACTTCATCTCCATCCTCTTTAGTCAAGTCCAGGACTTGATCATTAAGAGTTGGGGACTTGGCCCCAACAGCAACGTCGGCTTCGGCTTCCTTCTCAGCGTTGGCCTCTTCTTCTTCAGCCTCATCCTCAAATCAGTTTGGCAAGGGAGAAAAAGGCACATTGAGTCGGTTGATATCGTGGAGAGGCAAATCCTCGAGGATGGACAGCTCTTTTATGGCCACCATCCAACTGAGGTAATAGCCTTTGTTGTAGGCCAGATTGACTTGTTGTTTATACTGGTCCCGAACATCAGCCTGCCCCTCCGCATAGGCCTTCTCGTCGACTTCTTTAAGCTGGGCCTCTTTTGTATCTAGCGCTTCTTTGAGCTTCACCTTGGCTTCTGCCACATTAATATTGGCAACATTGCCTTTGGCCTTGGCAACCTCGGTGACAGCCTCAACAACTTTGGCTCTGGCGTTGGCCTGGCTTTGAACATTTTGGGCATCAAACTCCGAATGCGGGTTTCGGATTTGTTGAGTTAAGTAAGAAGACTTGCAACTTCTTGTGTCTTCTTTGTGAGGTCCTTTTTCACCAACTCGTCCTTAACTGCGTAAGAGTGAGCATGCTGGATGGCTTGCAAAAGAAAAAATTTGGCTAAGTACGAATGACTAAAATGGAAGTTGAATGGAAAAACAGAAGGTTGAAAATTTACCAAGATTGAATGTCGGATTATCATTGCGAAGTTCTCATATTGGTTGAAGTCGGCTAGTTGGTTCATGTTGGCTGGAAGAAGAATGACTATGGATAGCGCAACGGTGACTTTGAGACTCTCTATGGCAGTGTCGCCAACTTTCAGAGGCTGGTTACCTACCAGGACCTCGGGGCCCAAGTTTCCTCGGGGTGGAAACCACTCCCACTGCCTTGACCTTCGTATCTCGGCTTCTTTCCTAGGGATGTGCCAGATGCCTCAACCTCGGCCGGTCTCTTCTCGGCGTCGACTAGTTTGGATATGAGGAAAGAATCCTTTGGATTCTTTTCAGAATCCAAGGGGATCTCAGTGATTATGGCCTTGCCCTTAGCCTTTTTTACCCTCTTTGGCTTTGGCTTTGGCTGGGAAGAACACGTACTGTGATATCCCTGTTCCGTAATATGTTAATTGGTCCTTAATATGAGTATGATTATGTTTAATATGATTTTGTGTGCCATTATGTGAAAATATGTGGTTTTGAATTTCTATCTGTTCACCGTAGGAATATCTGTTTGATAATCTTCTTTGGAATTTAAATTGAAAGCCTTATCGGCCACATAGGGATGTTGATTGGGCAAAATTTTTGGAAATTTTCTACGACAAGTACTTCTCGCAGTGTATCCGGGATAGGAAAGTAGCAGAGTTCATCGAACTTAAGCAAGACAGTATGACTATAGCTGAGTATGAGACCAAATTTACTGAATTGGCCAGGTTTGCACCACACGTGACTGACACTGACTATAAGAAGGCGAGACACTTTGAAGGTAGGCTCCGAAGTGACATTTTAGAAAGAGTGAATGTCTTGAAGCTGGAGACTTACATTGGGGTGCTAGACAGGGCCATCATATCAGAGGCTAACATAGCTAGACAGGCTAAGCCAACGACAGAATGGAAAGGCAACAAGAGGCAAGGCTTCTTTTCAAAGAAGAAATTTCTGAAAAAGCAAAACACGGGCTCTTCAAATACTTTGAATTCTTCCCGAGACACAGCTCTCATGTGCAACATTTGTAGCAAAAGGCACCATGGACTTTGTTATCGTGCATCATGAGCTTGTTTCAAATGTGGAAAACAATGGCATATGGCCCGAGATTATAATCAGAATGGTGGAAAGATAGCTGCTAGTTCCACTGCATCGATCCCAAAGCCGGGAAATACCTTGAGATCTGCTATTACCGAGGATACCGTGAGACAGGGGAGAGTTTTTGCGCTTGTTCCGGCGATACAGAATGGAATGCCAACGCAGTTGTCTCAGGTACTATTTATATGTAATCAGGATGCTTTTGTATTAATTGATTCCGGATCCACACACTCTTTTGACATATGCATTTGCATCTAGACTGAATAGACCTTTAGAATTACTGCCATATCTGCTGTGTGTGTCGGCTCCATCTGGGGAATCTATATTGTGTGAATCTATATACCGGTTTTGTGATATGCGTGTTGAGGATGTTATCCTATATGTAGATTTGCTGCCCTTGAACTTTAGGCATTTTAATGTAATTTTGGGCATGGATTGGTTGACCAAGTATTGTGCCACCATTGATTGTGTGACAAAACGAGTTGTATTTAAACCACCAGAACATAAAGAGATTGTCTTTGTGGGTAATGGGGTAGTACCTCCACCTTATTTGATATCTGCAATGAAAGCATGTAAACTGATCAGGAAAAGGTGCCAGGGTTATTTGTGCTACGTGCTGTCTGAACAATCTGTGAATGTTGAATTGAATGATATCCCTATTGTTAGAGAATTTCTTGATGTGTTTCCAAATGAATTACCAGGGGAATTGGTAGACAGGGAGATAGAGTTTACAATTGAGACTATGCCAGGCACCCAACCTATTTCTAAAGCTCCCTACAGAATGGCTACTACTGAAATGAAAAAATTGAAAGAACAGTTGCAAGACTTGCTCGACAAGGGGTTTATTCGACCTAGCACTTCGCCTTGGGGTGCACCAGTATTGTTTGTGAAAAAGAAGGATGGAACTTTGCATTTGTGCATCGATTATCGGGAATTGAACAAGGTAACAATAAAGAACAAATATCCCCTACCCCGTATTGATGACTTATTTGACCAGTTGCTGGGATCACAGGTGTTTTCTAAAATTGATTTGAGATCCGGGTATCATCAACTGAAAGTTAAGGCAGAAGACGTTGAGAAAACCGCATTCAGAACGAGGTATGGACATTTTGAGTTTCTTGTTATGCCATTTGGAGTGACTAATGCTCCGGCAGCATTTGTGGACTTAATGAACCGAATTTTTAAAACCTACCTTGACTAATTTGTTGTGGTTTTTATCAAAGATATTTTGATATATTCTAAAGATAGACTTGAACATGAACATCATTTGAGAAATGTCCTACAAATACTTCGGGAAAGGAAATTATTTGCTAAACTAAAGAAATATGAGTTTTGGTTGGATGAAGTTGTTTTCTTAGGGCATGTAATCAACAAGGAAGGAATTTCAGTAGACCCGCAGAAAATAGAGGCTATTGTGAATTGGCCTACACCGACCAATGTGACAGAAGTCCGTAGTTTCATGGGCTTAGCTGGGTACTACAGGAGGTTTGTGAAGGACTTTTCGAAATTAGTTGTGCCTCTTACCCAACTGACACGCAAAGGGCAACCTTTTGAGTGGAAGATGAAAGAGGACCAGCCTTTCATGAATTGAAAACGAGATTGACCACTACACCGATTTTGACACTACCTTCAGGTACGGAGAATTTTGTAATTTTCAGTGATGCGTCTTATAAAGGTTTGGGTTATGTGTTAATGTAGAACGGAAAGGTCATTGTTTATGCCTCCCGACAGTTACGGCCACACGAGAAGAATTATCCAACACATGACCTAGAATTGGCCGCAATTGTTTTTGCTTTGAAAATCTGGCAGCATTATCTGTATGGAGCAAAGTGTGAAGTCTACACGGATCACAAAAGTCTGAAATACTTCTTAATGCAGAAGGAGTTGAATATGCGATAGAGGAGATGGCTGGAATTAATAAAGGATTATGATTTAGAGATTCAGTATCACCCCGGGAAAGCTAACACAATTGCTGATGCCTTGAGCAGAAAATCAACGGGAAGTATGGCTTGTTTGCTCACTGAATAGAAAGAAATCTTGCAAGATTTTGAGAAGTTTGAAATTGAAGTGGTAATGTGTGAACAGGGCGGATTGATAGCCACTATTACAGCTGAGCCGGCAACCATTGATGAAATCAAACAGAAACAGAAGGAGGATGAATTCCTTCAGAAAGTGATTAATGAATTTGAGGCAAGTCCGAAAGCAGAGTTTAGCATTGAGAATGAAGTGTTGAGATTTCGGAACAAAATGTGTGTCCCAAATATTCCGGAACTAAAGAAGAGGGTTTTAGATGAAGCCCACAGATCCGTATTTGCTATGCATCCGGGTAATAATAAAATGTACTGGGATTTGAAACAAACCTACTGGTGGCCTAAAATGAAGAAAGAGATTGCAGAATATGTGTCCAAGTGTCTTCAGTGTCAGCAAGTTAATGCTGAACATCAGAAACCAGGCGGTCTACTTCAACCTCTCCCTATTCCTGAATAGAAGTGAGAACATGTGACTATGGATTTTGTTGTTGGCCTACCTCGGACTTCTCGAGGTTGGATTCTATTTGGGTTGTAGTTGATAGACTGACTAAATCTATACATTTTCTGCCTGTCAAGACTACATTTAATGCTTATAGATTGGCTACTATTTATGTTGATGAGATTGTCCGTTTATACGGAGTTCCAGTATCCATTGTGTCGGATAGAGATCCAAAATTTGTATCCAGATTGTGGAAGAGTTTGCAGGAAGCTATGGGAACAGAACTAAGGTTCAGCACTGCGTTCCACCCACAGACAGATGGGCAATCAGAACGGACAATACAGACTTTGGAAGATATGCTTCGAATGTGTGCTTTGGATTTTCAGGGGAGTTGGGAAGACTATTTGCCACTTGCAGAATTTACTTATAATAACAGTTTCCACTCCAACATCAATATGGCACCATACAAGGCTTTGTATGGTAGAAGGTGTAGATCACCTATTTGTTGGACAGAAGTCAGGGATAGAGCTTTACTTGGGCCTGAAATTGTGCAAGGCACTTTTGAAAAAATCAAGATTATCCGGCAAAGGCTCAAAACAGCTCAGGACCGACAGAAGAATTATGCAGATGTTCGAAGAAGACCTCTTGAGTATGAGGTTGGTGACCATGTGTTCATCCGTGTGTCCCCAATGAAAGGCCAAGTCAGGTTTGGAAAGAAGGACAAGTTGTCGCCCCGTTACATTGGGCCGTTTCAGATTTTGGAAAGGCTTGGTCTAGTTGCCTATAGAGTTGCTTTGCCACCGAGATTCGAACAGATCCATAACGTGTTTCATGTGTCGATGTTGAGGGGTTACCTCCGAGACTCGTTTCATGTGATTGATTATCATTGGGTAGCTTTGGATGAAAATATGGAGTACGCTGAATGGCCGGAACGAATTGTTGATCGACAAGTGAAACAACTAAGAAGTAAGTCCATTCCAATGGTGAAAGTGGAATGGAAAGAACACTATGGGACAGATGCCACGTGGGAAAAAGAGGATGAAATGCGACTACGCTATCCACATTTGTTTCCCGACGAAGGTAAATTAAGTTTGGAGGACCAAACGTCCTAAAGGGGGGAAGATTGTGATATTCCTGTTCCGTAATATGTTAATTGGTCCTTAATATGAGTATGATTATGTGTTTAATATGATTTTGTGTGCCATTATGTGAAATATGTGGTTTTGAATTTCTATATGTTCACCGTAGGAATATCTGTTTGATAATCTGCTTTGGAATTTAAATTGAAGGCCTTATCGGCCACAAAACCCGAAATTGATTATGCCATGTTGATTAGCGTAATTTTTAGAGCCTACGGTGAGATTTAATTGAAAATTGATTTGGATCAAAATAATTAGATTCAGAACGATTAGTTAAGTGCCCAATTATTTATTATTGATATTTTTTATTAGTGGGACTTACCTTAAAGGCACTATACACTCAAAATCTCTCCTTCTTATCATTTGGCTGATTTTGGCTCCAAGAGAGAGAGGGAGAGTCGGCTACAGAGAGAGAGGAAGGGAGAGAATTGTGCAATTTAGCTCAAAGCTTGGTGATCTTGAAGATTATTCAAGAATTTGCTATTGATTGGAAAAATTGAGCCTCTAGGTAAGCAATTGATTCTTGAATTCATGAGTGTAATGTGTAATCTTGTGTGTTCAAAGTTGATTAACGGTCAAGAACAGGAATTGAAATGGAATTGAGTTGATCATGTTGAATTAAAGGTCAATGTTTGCATACATGTATGTAGTTGCTTTGAATTTGCATATTTGAGCACCAAATGCATGATCTATGTGAGTTTTTAGTTGAAGATCATGTTCTTGACAATCTCTTCATCATATAAGTTGAGAATGAGAATAATATACCACATGCATGTGCAAATTATAAGGGTGTAAGTGCTGAATGCATGAAATTGTTATATTGGTAATGAGATTGGTGGAAAATGAGCCATGCATGTGTTTGAGTCATGAAATTGAGCTCCATGTTGATGTGTTTTAGTTGAAGATCATGTTCTTGACAATCTCTTCATCATATAAGTTGAGAATGAGAATAATATACCACATGCATGTGCAAATTATAAGGGTGTAAGTGCTGAATGCATGAAATTGTTATATTGGTAATGAGATTGGTGGAAAATGAGCCATGCATGTGTTTGAGTCATGAAATTGAGCTCCATGTTGATGTGTTTTAGTGTTGGTACCATGTTAGTACAAGTATATATGAAATTGGAGCCATAATATGCAAGGAATGTGGTTGGAATGTCGAATTTGAGCTCAAGAACACATTCTGAAAAACCTAGAATTTTGATGTCCGCTCGAGCGGGGAAGTGCCGCTCGAGCGAGAAATTCGTGCTCCCAGTATTTTTGCAGACATGGATGTCCGCTCGAGCGGGGAGCCATGTAGGGAGGCCTTCCGCTCGAGCGCCAGAATGCACGATCGAGCGTGAATTCGACCTAACCAGTACTTTTGCAGGCCTCAAGGGTCCGCTCGAGCGGGGAAGTCCACGCTCGAGCGGGGACCCTGTTTTCTGAAATTTTGTTTGTGCATTCTATGTTTCGTTTTCCGCCCTCTTTCACTTCTAAGTACTCTTAGGCATACATTAAGCATTGTAATTGAGTTAAAGAGATAAGAATGAAGCCTAAAAAGGAATATGTGAATTTAGAACGGATCGAATTGTTTGTGACCCTTTTGTGTTCATGAAATATGTAGGGTCGAGCTCCAGGGCAAACCAACCAACCGATCACTGTGAGTAATATCGATATTTGAACCTTGGCATTTGTCCAATTGCTTATTTCCTTATAAGCCTTATAAGTTTGCCAGTTTGAATTATGGACAAATGTTTGATATGAATAAAAGAATGGGCCGAAGGCCGTTTTGACAAGAATGAATGGGCCGAAGGCCGTTTTGACATGAATGAATGGGCCGAAGGCCGTTTTGACATGAACGAATGGGCTAGAGGCCGTTTCGACGTGACGAATGAATGGGCCAAAGGCCAATTTGTCATCTGAATGGGCCAAAGGCCGTTTTGACACGAAGGAAAGTTTAAATGGGCCGAAGGCCAGTTTGTTCGGGACCCCATTCACTTGACCTAAATTGTGTATATATGTTAAATAGAAATATGAATTGGGCCTAAGGCCGTTTGAAGCATGCTGTTTTACATATCGTTTGTATAAGTTCTGTATTTGATATTATTCACTAGGCTATCGCTCACGCTCATTCATGTGTTTGTAGGTGAACCAAGAGAGGTCCATACCCAGCCTTAGTGAAGTCTGTGTGGAACAACCGAGTTTTGGAGAGTCAGCCCTTGTGTCTCACGCACGAGACTCGTCTTCACCTTTTTGTCGTACTATCTTATTTTTGTCTTGTTGGCGAAGTCTTTGTATATATTTGTATATAGTTCTCATGGGTTGACTTAATTTTGGATGATCCTGTTTGTACAGAACTTGATGGCACTGTATATTTGTTATGAGTTATTAATGTACATATGTATGGGTTATTTTGATGTGCCATGTAAGCACAGCTCTATGGACAAAGTTTTGAATTGCTTCCATTTGGCCCCCATTAACTCTGTTAAAATACATTTGTTTTGGTTTGAGGCCGTAAGTAATCTCCTGATTATTGGCCGGTTATGTCCTTAACCCACGAGGGCGGGTTCGAGTCATGACACATGGGCTGCAAGGACAATACATCGGGTAAACCAGCTAACAAGTCCTCGGTGATTTTTGGCTTGCAACCCATCTCTTCGGCGGTGGTGGTGACAGTTACTCCGATACCGAGTTTAAATGCTGGAGGGGCTAATTGAGGATTTGCTAGATCGTAGCTCGACATGTCCGAACCTCGGCGCTTTTGACTTCGAGTTTTAGTGGCTGGAGCGTTTCGAGGTCGACGGCAGCATTGACGTTGAGATGGTAGAAGATGTTGGGCTGGAGCCAATGTGGATGGCTCGTTGATAGGATCAGATGTTGAAGCCTGATCTAGGCGAGGTGAAGATGTAGCTTGTTAGAATGAGGCTGATGGTGGTGTTTTGCTCCTTGGGACATCGAGTAGAGGAGAGCGATAAGTGGACACGTAGTTCAAGATGATATGGGCCTTGCATTTTTCAATTGGCAAGTCTAGGAGCCGTTTGAGATCTCAGCTCGGGACATAAGACTGCCAGAAAGATTTGCTTGGCTGAGGAAAAGCTGTAGGAATCAAAGAAAACATTAGAACCAAAAAGACATATATGCATGAATGTTAAGAATATGGGACTTTGGATGGCCAAGTTTCCCTAAAGACTCCTCGGCGTAGAGGGTAGAGATGAAGATCATCGTCTGGCGCGAACTCCCAATTGCCTGAGACAATCAAGAAGTCATCTCCAGTGCATTTGTTGGAGTCTGGGAGATCGATTATCAGTTTGAATGTCGTGGATCTGGGTTTGTGGTAATAGGTGTAGCCACTAGTGGACTTGAGGCCACACATGGATAGTAGTATTAGATGTTGGTGAGGGTGATCCTAGCGTTTTCACAGCTTGACAACTCGGCTATGCTGTTGATAACCCTAAACATGTTAATGGCTAATTGCATGGGGTTAAGTTTGTAGAAGTGTAAAACTTCTTGGAAAAGAATGTCAAGGGGGAATCTAATTTCGCCGTCGATGATGGACACCGCTGTGAAATGCATATAGGTCTCTTTAGGCATGATGGAGTTCTCTTTTCCAGCCAACCTGAGATGAACGTCGGCTGGAATGTTGAACTCCTGGTGAAAATACTCTAGTTTACTGGACGAGTCTACCCTCTATTTAAACATACCCATGACCTCAGCTGGATGGAATTTGGTAAGGTTTACTGTTGGAAAGGTAGAATGTGTGGGTTAAAGGACCACGACGAAACCCTAATGAACACTAGGGCAAGGATTCTGGAGATCTAAGGGAGGTTTCGTTTCAATTTTTCCTAAGTATGGTTTCTAGCAAGTCCCAAATCCTAATTCTATGCAAGAATCACTGGAATGAACAAGACTCAGAGGCAAGAATCTAGAAACAAGCAAGAAAAATAGAGAAAAACAAGATTCAAAATCAAATCATTGATAGATTAAGCACAAGTACAAGGGCAAGCATTCAAGAACATGAAAGCACTATTCCAAACACATTGATAGACTCACATATGAAAACAAGAAAGGTTGATTCGTGATATTAGTGCCACAGCACCAAAGTGAGAAAAGATGTGCAAGAAACATGAACAAACACAACAAACATGAAGATGAGCATGAATAACAACAAATGAGTTAGGGAATTAAGGGAGGATTTTTATAGCTGTAGTGTGTACAACAATTCAGAAAAGGAATTTTTTCAAAGAATAACGAAGGAAAACTATGACTGAACTAGAAGGAAACAAGAACTTACCAAGTGGAGCCAATGAAGTAAACGTCGGAATGGGGTGTGCCAGAGTCAGACGATGCTCTTGGATGGAACGAAACAGTCGGAGGGTCACCGGAAGTGGAGAACAAAACAATTGCAAAAGGCTTCAACGGCAATTTGAGAGAGAAATTCTAGAGAGAGAAAGCTTGAGAGAGTTGAAGGTGAAAAAGTGAAGAGACGGAGAGAGGGGGAAGAAGGTTTTGTCAAAAAATGAAAAGGCAGCAAAAATTGAAATAATTGCCTAGGGCGAAGTGCCTACGCTGACGTTAGGCGGCGTGGTAGAATCGATGTGACTTGGTGACGTGTAACATGTACAAATCAGTAAGGTGACGACACGTATGTGAAACAGTTGGGGTAATAGAGCGTTATAGCTCATGTGCAAAGGGGACTCTCTAAATTCTTGAACTAGTGGGGTAATGACCTCGGCTAGCGAAGCAATCTTTGTTGAGACGTTGAAAGAACCAGATTCTTGTTCCTTGATTCTTGATAGAGTGGGCATTCGAATTCTGGTTACATGAAGTCAACGAGTCATGATCTTCATTGGAAGATTATTCTAACAAGTTCATTTAACAAACATGTTGGAAGATCAAACATGATAGGTTTCATCACCTCAAGTTGCTGAGGTAATAGAACCTAGAGGACAGTTATGGAGAAGTATTTTTGTGAATGTCGCCCCTTGGCCGAGATGCCGCCGAGGTGTCGGTCGGGGTGCCACATGGGCGAGGCACGTTGCTGTATAATTGTGGTATGGCTGAGAAATGGTGTAGCAATATCGGGATTATGGGATATCTGGATAAAGGACAAGAATCCTAAATAAGAGGAGCTTTTAGTTTGGATAAGGATAAGGCTCTTGAGGAGTTTATCCTTATCTAGCTAAGAGTCCGAAATGAGCATTGTGCTTGAGTCTTATGAAATGAGGCTTTTAGGGGACTGTAACACGTCCGCGGGGGACCTCGCTACAGTTCGGACTCCCTTTTGTTTGTTGCGGTTCTTAATCTGAACCAAAGAGTCCAACTCTGGCAAATCGTTTTGAGAAAACAGATTTTTGAAAAGAAGTGCCAAACATGGACTGCTTTGCCAGATACAGAGTCGCCACCTAAATATTTTAAAATGGAAAATTTAGGAAACCCTGACTCAGTGCCGAAGGCCACGTGTCCGTCATAACCAAAGTGGTCTTGGCTCGGGAGCTTGGGTACGATCGGGGAAGGTCAGCTATGAGTACCCCCTTTCGCCCGGTCCGAAGACCGGCCTCTACTAACCGTGATATCCGTTTTTGAAAACATTACATGTTCTTATTCCGGTTATTAACCTAGAATTACTATGTGATGCGCACACAAAAGTATAGACTAGATTGCCTAACTTGGAAATAAACATTGCATATTCGTTTTGTCTCGAAAAACGTGTTAGGTTTTGCTACTCGCAAGTAGGCTAAAATACGGATTTTAATGAGTTGT
This sequence comes from Camellia japonica, assembly GCA_030407325.1. NCBI lineage: Eukaryota > Viridiplantae > Streptophyta > Magnoliopsida > Ericales > Theaceae > Camellia > Camellia japonica. Next base: position 165,290,085 of record JAPPVO010000059.1, on the reverse strand, counting down.
TCCGACTCAGGCAATCCAACCTTCACCCACAGGCATTCAAACAGTAATATCACATAAGCATTTAGCCGCATGGCAATCATACTGTTATGTTAGCATTCACACGCATGCGATATGCTAAAGCGTAAAAACTTACATCGTGCTCCGTGCCAAAAACAAGAAACCAGTTAGCAAACATGCATGACCTAGTTCATGTTAAATGGCTAATGTATCACATACAGAATGTAATCTAGACAGGCTCGGCCAACCCTAAACATGGCACATGAGATGCAACAACTATCATGTATCCAATTTGGAATTGAAAGTACGATGAAGTTTGCATGATGTGCCGAGCCCGATGCATGTAAACAAATGCATGAATGCATACATGCATTGCATAAGGTATGCTGATTTGAATGTGCCCTAATCTACCAACATAAGCGGGTAAATAAAAGGGAGAAAGAAAAGGGGATTGGAAGACATACACCCACTCACACACACTTATTACAACTTTACCCTTGCTCGGAGGGACCGAAAGAATAATACAGATAATTAACTACGCAAGCTAAATAAATATTACAAATTTCACTAAATTAATCAAATAAATGATTAATCTAATTAAAGCAGTAAATCGCCTCGGGATGAGGGCCAGATGCAACACACACTCGGGACTGGCTCGGAACCGCACTGCCATGCACGGATTGCCTCTGTTTCCTCTGCTCTCCTCCTCAGAAAATTACCAAAGTCCCAAGAGCGCCTCTCAGGGCACTGGGGAGTACCACCGGCTGGGGTAGAGCACCACCGGCTAAAGAAGGAGGCCACCGGCATTAGGTGAAGTTATCGGCTGGCAATTGACTGCCGATCGGCACTAAATAGTGTCGGCCGGCACTTAACACCTGCAGAACCTGCAACCCACAGCAGCAGAGGACAACAACATGCATGGCAATATAATTCAAGCCATTTGTGCACCAAACATATCCCTTATCATGTTAGTGACTCAAAGGGGTATGTGCCTCGATCCTCGGACCACCAATCGCACATTTCCATGCATGATGGCCCAAGGAACCAAGGATGCAACTTTGATTTCAAATGCATGCAATGCAAACAAGCAAACAAGGGTGCTCAACCTCTATCATACTTCACTTCAAGAGGCCAAACATGCACAATACAAGTGCAACCCTAAACATGTCAACTAGGCATGCAACATGGACTATGCAATATGTTCATGCAAAGGGTTCAAGCAAGCATACAAGGTAAGCACGCAAACCAATGGAAGGATGGTCTTTACATGAATTAGGCAACTCAAATAGTCCTAAATCAGTGGCCAAAATGCTAAGTCAAGAGGGCCAAACACATATGCACACATGCACAAGTTAAGGCACCAACACTTAAGCACAATTAAGCAACTCTTAAACACATCTAAGAGGCACAAACATGGACTATTAGCATACATGAAAAGCTCTGAAATTCATGCAAAACATGGTGCCAAACTAACTAACAAAGCAAGCCAAACAAGGCATACAAATGTCTCAAGCATTAAGGCAAGCCCATGAGGCTTTGAACCATACTTAATACAACCATACATGGCAATACTTAAACACTTAAAAACAGAGTTTTAACACATAAAACTAAGCCTAAAGGACCACCTAGATGGCATCTAGATGACATGAATTCAAAGGCATGCATTAAGGCCAAGACATGGAGCATAAAACACATGCTTTTAAAACATTAAAGAAGCCACTTAGGCAAGCATACAAGCACACCAAAGGGACTGAAATAGCATGCTAGATGGTTCTATACCTCCAAAATGATGTAAGCAAGGCATGCTACACATACATACTCAAAGGCTAGCAAGCCTAAAATGCGAAGGGGCTATATAATGCATGCCAAGATCAACCCAAACGGCTATGGACAGAGCTAAAACATGTCAAAATAAGCACAAAACATTCACAAATCTAAGCCTAAAACATGCTCAAATTAGGGCTAACAACCTAGGCATGTTAAGGGACTAAAGAGGCATTACAAAGCAACTATGCAAAGCATGCAAGGAGTGCTAAAACCAACTTAAAAGCAAGTTAAATCATGGCATAATAAGCATGAAATGCAGCCAAGACATGCTCAAAACACAACCAAACATGGTGCTCCTTTGGAGGCCAAAACTTGTCCTTTTCAAGGATATCAAGGAGAGGGGATGGTCCTCTCCTTGTTGAGACTCTAAGGCATCATCTTCACCACTGAAATCCCTCAAGATTTCTGTGGTGAAGAGATCCTAACACCAAATTCTCGGATCTCTCACAAAATAGCACAAAAAAGGGCCTTTTCAAGGCCTAAGGGTGGTCAAACTTGCTCAAACCACAAAGCACTCTTAATAAACAATAAAGAGGCTAAAAAAAAACAGAACTTTTTTGTATTGAACACCAAGCACAAAAACAGTTCAAGAATAGGTCAAAATGGAGTGCAAGAATGGGGTAAATAAAGTAAGTTTCTCACCCTTGTTGACCCTCTTCACAAATATTGATGTTGTTGGTTCTTTGAGCTCCAAACCAGTCAAAAACTTCAAGAACAAGCCTTTGGACCCTCAGCAACCAAAGGAAGGTGAAACACTAGGTGTTGGTGAGCAAAATTATGACACAAACACCTAGTGTAAAAAACAAGAGAGAAGAAGAGAGATAAGATGTGTATCTATCCTAACCCTAAAAACCAGAGCTTGGCCTGTATAAAAATGTCTAAAATTTTGTAACCCTAAGCCAAGAAGAGGAGTGGTCCTCTTATAGACAAGCCAAGCTTGCAAAGCTTACAAGCTAAGCTAACTAAGAGGGTCATCCCTCCATACACGTGTATGGAGGGGAACCAAAACTATACAGCTGTCTGAAAATATCTCAAAAAGCAACTGCACAGTGTCCGGCCGGCAAAGAGTGTCATTTTGACAAAACTTAGTGCCGGTCGGCACAAAGGAGTGCCGGTCGGCACTATAAAGTGCCGATGGCAACACCAGACAGCCGGTGGCCTCTAGCCACAGCCGGTGGTATGTGGGGGTGCCTCACAAAGCATTCCCTGCCCTTCCAAGGCAAAACACAAGTGTTTGGTGCAAAACCAGACACAAGACGGTCGAGTTCGGAAGTCCTGAGGCAAGGCGCGCGAGCAGAGAACTCCGGAACCTCCAAACGAACACAAACATGGATAATCACCGAGTGTTCCAACGGTGACGTCCAAGTCTTGAGGACGGTCAAAAATGGGGTGTCTACAGGGACTAGGTCAATGCTGGCTATAAAAGTAAAGCACCATCATGGGTCTAAAATATGCTTTAATTTGGGCATTAAATACTTGTGTGATATCTTTGAGAGATTGTTTGACTAACTTGATCATCGAATTGCCTTCAGGTGGACAAACTGCTATTGTATTCTCATTTTTTTTGTTGGCAGGTTGTTGGTTTAATTTATTATGCGGCGTGCTCTCCAGCTAAGTTCCCTGTTTGGTTGTGTAGTCGGAAATCAACACTCACAGATCGTATCCATATGATTTTGCACTTCTCGATAAATATAATATGTTTCATTATTCTAAGTGGTTATTCTATTATCGATTTACAATTTTTTTTTTTTTTCTAGATACGATCCAGGGATTGGGGGATGTGTTGTGACTAAGGTCACAATAAGATTTTGTGGTTGGTGGAGAATTTTTCTAAATTTTTTTGATAATTTAAATCGTCTATATTTTTAGATTTGTCGAGTATATTATTTATGCAAATAATCAAATTAATAAAAAAAATCCTTAATCCCAAGGTTAAATTCTAATTGTTTTAAAAAATTATATAAAGATTATGCTAACCGTTTATTTAAAAAAATAAATAAATGTGGTATTGTCACAGAGCTATAGATGTATAATTAATTTTATATTCATATAAATGATTTATTTAATAAATTTTACAATATTAACGATTCAAATTATCAAAAAAATACTCAAAAAAAAAATCCACCACAACAACCTGCTAAGTCACGGCAGGATCCCTCCGTCCTACGATTCAAAGGGAGTGGTAATGCTTCAAATCAATTACGATTCATCATTGCGGGTCATATTTGTAAACCTACCATGTTTAGGGTCATTATTGAACGTCATTATTGAACGGGCGGGCTGTCTCGGTCGATAATTATTGTGCCCACGTTTTCATATATTAATATATTTTTTCAACAATGCTAGATATCATAAAAAAAAATTTTATAAAAATAATCATGAAAGCTTTGTGACCCTTAGATTACATTTAGAATAAAACACTACACACTAATTAAGGTAATCCAAAGATCATAAATTTTTTATGATCATTTTCATGACAAAATTTTCATGATCCCTAACTTTTCTCATATTTTTTGGATTGTACTTTGTCAACGGATTGATATAGGTTGAACTTATTTAAGAAAATTAAAATCACGTCTCACTTGTAAATGAAATTTTACGGGTCAAAATCAAATTAAATTAGATTATATATTTTTTATTAGACTTATATTATTAAGTTATACACGTTTATGTTTTTTTTTTCAACAATTCATATGATCAAATTAATTAATACTATTAAAACAATCAAATTAAAATATAAATTTACTAAATTAACAAATTATGACAATATTATATGTACACAATTGAGAGTTAAGAAGATATCACCGGTCACTGTCAGATTCAATTTTAACAAATTGTGTTTTGTGTATTTTTTTTTTAAAGTATAATTTAAAAGGTTAATATGGACCAGCAAATTTTTTTTTTAAAAATGGAACAGTATTGATTTTAGGAGAATTTGATCAAAATCTGTCATAATAAAACTTTAATGCATTAAGAACAAGTACCAAAAAAAAATCTTAAAAAGTCGAACACATACCACTATTACCAAAATATTAAATTTTAAAATAATATAACTTTTGATTTAAATGTCAATTTTTAATAAAATTAGTTTTTTTAGAATCTTCTCATCAAGATCTATCAAATAAGATCCATGTTGACAATGACTGTTGAAATTGATGTAAACAGTAACATATTACTCTGGCTTATTATCCAAGAAAAAAAATATATTTATTTTGCCCTTACTCAATTATGCACCTCCTCCTTGGGGAGTTTATGAAACAAAATAAACTGAGTTATCATTTTCACCAAACAAGGGTCCAATGAAGAGGTTTCAGCTAAATTTTTCTTGATTTTAATGGACTAAAATTGAATTTAACAGTGTAATTTTTTTGGATAATATTTTTTTTTTTTTTTTTTTTGGGATGAGATAGTTTGAATCTGGCTGATGAAATGGTCGGGCTGGATTTACCGATGTGGGCTTGTACAGGCCGAGTTCATGCATGGGCTTGGATTTCAAATCTTTGTCGAAAATCCTTAATGATCTTCTATAAGATAGAACAGGGTAGGTAGCCAAGCAAGCTAGAACGGGCCATAGAACAAGTTGAATGAATTAGGTAATACTGAATTTTTTGCCGCAGCCCATTTGAGGACCCTAATCATGTTGATAGATCAGCCTAACAACCATTGATTTGGCAGCATTATAGCAATGAAAAAATTATATTTCCCTTATTTTGTTTCATGGATTTTGATAGAATTTTTTTTTAAAAAAAGTGTAAAATGTAATTATATTGTATTTACTTTTTACAGATTTTTTTTTCTCTTTTCATTTTCAAATCTTTCACTAATTTTATGAACCAAACACAGTTTTAAGGAAAATATTATAATACACACTGTGTTATGTATTTTTGTAGTAAATTTTATGTAATTTGTTAGTAAAGTTATAATAATTTATGATTCAAAAATAAAATTATGCATTTTGTGATAATATTGTTTTACCCGGGAACCGTTTGTAGACCTAACCATAGTGATAGATCAGCCTAACAACCATTGATTTGGCAAGCATCATAGCAATTGAAAAGTTATATTTCCCTTATAAATGAACTTACCATGATAGATCAGCCTAACAACCATTGATTTAGCAAGCATTATAGCAATGGAGAAATTATATTTCCCTTATTTTGTTTCACAGATTTTGATAGAAATTTTAAAAAAACAATGTGCAAAATATAATTATATTTTATTCACTTTTTACACTTTTTTTTTTCATTTTCAAATCTTTCAGTAAATCTATGAACCAAACACGGCTTTACGGAAAATTTTATAATACAGATTATGTTATGTATTTTTGTAGTAAATTTTATATAATTTTTTAGTAAAATTACAATAATTTATGGTTCAAAAACAAAATTACACATTTTGTGATAATACTACACATTTTTTTAATCCAAACATTTGTTAAACAAAAATTGTATAATATTACTATAAAAATGGGTAACATTAATTATCACAAAATGTGTAATTTCATTTATGAACCTACAAAACATCATAATTCTACCATAAAAATACCTAATATTTATTATAAAAATACATAACATATCACAAAAATACATAATAAGAGTAGGAAAAATAACAATGCAGGGTAAAAGACCAAAAGAATTTTGTAAAATATGAGGGGTTCAACTTATTGTGTGGTGGGGTGTAACTTAAAAATTATAGTGGGTGCAAATTTGAGTTGCACCCTTCATCTGTATAAACAAAATTTATTTGCTTCATTGACATGTAATTCCCATAACAGTACACATAACACGTCATTTTGAGAAGTGTGTACTGTAGCCTTACCGCTTACGCCATGCTCAAATTGAGTTGAGTTTTTCACAAGTTAACTGAATAGTTCATTTCAAAAATTATGAGTGGAGATGTGAGCTCTATAGCAGTGGGCACCAGAGCCTTCTCATAGTTGTTGGACTGAATTATTCAAGTAATTGGGGAGAAGTTAAATTCATTTGAATTTAATTCGTTAAAATAGCACTCTGTTCCGCTTTAGAATTTTCAAAATGTTGGATTATGGACTCAATGTACATTCCTAATATAATTTAGATTTGATATTTTATTTTCCAATTGGAATATGATTTGTGAGTAGATTTAATCAAACTTAGATTTATTTTTGACTCTCATATTCGTTTGGATTTGTGAGAGACAAAATTTTGGATTTAATATTTCGTAATTGGTTTTGAATTGGATTGAAAGAAAATCTAGTTTGTTTGGGATTAACTTGTAATGCCTTCAAATAATAACAATGGATATTCTCATTTGATTGGACGGACTGGATAAGGGGGATTAGAATCTATCGGACTTGAGTCCTGCGACTGTGAATCTCCCGGACTATTTGGTCGGATTGGATATGTATCATGTGTTTGTTTTTTCATAGGATTAGGTCTGGAAATGACTTTTTAGTGAATCCAACGTTTGGTTGAATGGACTGGATAGGATAAATGAACAAAAGACTATTTTACTCTTTTCAATTGTTTACTAAGTAATGCAATATTAAAATATCTTTAATATTTTAATTTTTTTAGCTAGATTAAATAAAAATTTATTTTATTTTATTTTTTACACAATTAAATAAATTTATTTTTTTAAATTAAATAAAAAAATAAAAAATAGGGAAAATTTGATTACTGTGTAACCATTACTTTTATTAAAATTTGATTACTGTGTAAGCATTACTGTGTTAAAATTTTTTACACCATTACTGTTTTAAAATTTTACACAATGATTTATTAAATAAATTTTTTTTAATATAACAGAGGACACTATTTTTTTATATTATTTAATAAATCATTAAAATTTCATTTAAATACTGTATAACCTGTATAAAAATTTATATTATTTTAATTAAAATTTTAAATAAAACACCTATCAAATTTAAATAATGAAATTAAAATAATTATAAACAAAAATTTTAAAATAAAACATTAATAAAATATCTATAAAAATTATTTTAAAAAATTAAATAAATAAAACGTCAATAAAAAGTTAAATAAAATTATTTTATTTTTAAATTGAGACATTTAAATTTTATTGAATTTTAGTAAATATAATACATAATTAAATAGTAGAGGGTCAAAATAGTCATTTTAGCATCTAATCCCAACAGTGGATAGTCCCCCACATTCTGTCCCACCCCCCCTCCTCCAAGGACACAATAGTCCCCCATATGGGGGATAAGGAGTCCGGCCGGACTCCATGTCCGGCGGACTAAAAAAAAATCAAACGGCGAATTAGGAGCACTTTTGGATTGTAATCCAAATAATGGATAGTCCCCCCCTCCAATCCCACGAATCAAACACGCACATAATGCACACCAGATATATGGAAGCCAATAAGGTTTCAGTCTTTCATCAATTCTCTAGAAAACATTACAAAAGATGCCACATGCATTTATACATTCATAAATCCTAGAACCTAAATGTAGCATTCTGAAAATTTTCTTCATCGCTCAAGCAAAGGTTTGCTTGCTCGAGTGGTCTTTTGGGACATCCAGTACTTTTGTCTGTGGTTCAGATATTTTAAGAGAAGGTGATGTTTGCTCAATCGCAAAAGTATTTGCTCGAGTGTAACATGTCCGCGGGGGACCTCGGCTACAGCTCGGACTCTCCTTTTTTGTGTTGCGGTTCTAAATCTGAACCAAAGAGTCCACCTCTGGCAAATCGTTTTGAAGAAAACAGATTTTTGAAAAAGTAGTGCCAAACATGGACTGCTTTGCCAGATTACAGAGTCGCCACCTAAATATTTTTTAAAATGGGAAATTTAGGAAACCCTGACTCGGTGCCGAAGGCCACGTGTCCGTCATCACAAATGTCTCGGCTCGGGAGCTTGGGTACGATCGGGGAAGGTCAGCTATGAGCACCCCCTTTCGCCCGGTCCGAAGACCGGCCTCTACTAACCGTGATATCCGATTTTGAAAAATTACGTTCTTATTCCAGTTATTAGCCTAGAATTACTATGTTATGCGCACAGCACAAAAAGTATAGACTAGATTGCCTAATTTGGAATAACATTGCATATCCGTTTTGTCTCGAAAAACGTGTTGGTTTTGCTACTCGCAAGTAGGCTAAAATACGGATTTCAATGAGTTGTTCCAACTACGCAATCCAACCTCCACCCACAGGCATTCAACAGTAATATCACATAAGCATTTAGCCGCATGGCAATCATACTGTCATGTTAGCATTCACACTCATGTGCTATGCTAAAGCGTAAAAACTTACATCGTACTCCGTGCCAAATACAAGGAACTAGTTAGCAAACATGCATGACCTAGTTCAAGTTAAGCGGCTAATGCAACACAGGCATAGATGCAATCTAGAGTAGGCTCGGCTAACCCTAAACATGACATATGAAATGCAACAACTATCACGTATTCAATTTGGAATTGAAAGTACGATGCAGTTTGTATGATGTACCGAGCCCGATGTATGTAAACAAATGCATGAATGCACGCATGCATTGCATAAGGTATGCTAATTTAGATGTGCCCTAATCTACCATCGTAAGCAGGTAAATAAAAGGGATAGAAAGAAGTGGAGGTTGGAAGATATACACCCACTCACACACACTTATTACATTTACGCCCTCGCTCGGAGGGACCAAAATAATAATACAAATTAATTAACTACGCAAGCAAATTAATTATTACAAATTAACTAAATTAATTAACAAATTAATTAATCTAATTAAGCATTAAACCGCCTCGGGATGAGGGCCGGGTGCAGCGCGTGTTCGGGGCTGGCTCGGAACCGCACTGCCGTGCACGGATTGCCTCTGTTTCCTCTGCTCTCCTCCTCAGAAAATTACCAAAATCCCAGGAGTGCCTCTCAGGGCACTGGGGAGTACCACCGGCTGGGGTAGAGCACCACCGGCTGAAGGAGGAGGCCACCGGCACTGAATTGTTCCATCGGCTGGGAAAACACTGCCGGTCGGCACTAAAAAGTGCCGGTCGGCACAAAATGTTCTGCAGATCCTGCAACTCACAGCAGCAGAGACAAACTATGCATGGCAATGTAATTCAAGCATTTATGCACAAACACACCCATCATGTTTGACTCAAAGGGGCATGTGCCTCGATCCCGGACCACCAATCGCGCATTTCCATGCGTTATGGCCCTAAGAGCCAAGGATGCAACTTTGATTTCAAATGCATGTAATGCAAACAAGCAAACAAGGGTGCCAAACCTCTATCAAACTCACTTCAAGAGACCTAGCATGCATGCAAATGTGATGCAATCCTAAGCATGTTATCTAGGCATGCAACATGGACAATGTGATGCACTTGTGCAAGGCATACAAGCAAGCATGATTTATGAGCATGCAAACCAATGGAAGGATGGTCTTATACATGAATTAGGCAACTCTAAAAGGCCCTAAATCAGTGGCCAAATGCTAAGTCAAGAGGGCCAAACACACATGCACACATGCACAAGTTAAGGCACCAACACTTAAGCATAAACAAAACGACATTCAAGCACACTTGAGATGATTCAAACATGGACTATTAGCATGCATTAAAAGCTCTCAAATTCATTTCAAACATGATGCCAAATCATGCAACAAATCAAATCAAACAAAGCATGCAAATAGCCTAGGCTTAAGGCAAGCTAATAGGGCATTAAACCACACTTTGCACATGCACTAATCAACCTAAAACAGGTTTCTAGCATGTCAAAACAAAGCCAAATGGCTACTTAGATGGCATCTAAGAGTCATTAAATCAAAGGCATGTATTGAAGCCAAAACAAGGGGCATACAACACATGCTCCTAAAGCATTAACAAGGCCACTAAGGCGAGCATACAAGCACACCAAGGGGACTGAAATTGCATGTCAAGTGGCCCCAAACCACCAAAAACAATACAAGAAAGCATGCTACACACTCATGCTCTTAAGGCCAACAAGCCAAATGCAAAGGGGCTATATTAACATGCTAAGATTGACCAAAATACTTATGGACAGACCTAAAACATGGTAAATGAGCACAAAATCTTCACAAACACAAGTCTAAAACATGCTAGAAATGGAGGCATACAACCTAAGCATGTTAAGGCATAAAGAGGCATTACAAGGCAACTATACTAAGCATGCATAGGAGACCAAAAACCAACTTGGAGGCATGTTATATCATGGCAATATAAGCATGGAAAACAACCAAGGCATGCTCAACACACACTCAACATGTGCTCCTTTGGAAGCCAAAACTTGCCCTTTTCAAGGACATCAAGGAGAGGGGGGGCCCTCCCCTTTCTAGGACTTTAAGGCACCATCTCCACCACTGAAATCTTGAGGGATTTCAGTGGTGGAAAGGTCCAAGCACACAAGTCCCGGATCTCTCCAAAATAGCACAAAAATGAGCCCTTTTCAAGGCCTAAGGGTGGTCAAACCTACCCAAACCACTAAACACTCTTAATATACAACAAAGAGGGTTAAAAATCAGAACTTTTTTGTGCCAAACACTAAGCTCAAAAACTGTTTTAAAGCAAGTAAAAAGAGGGTGCAAAAAAGGGGTAAAAAGAGGACTAGTGTCTCACCCTTGTTGACCTCTTTAACAAAGTTGTAGTTGATGCTTCCTTAGGCTCAAAATCTGTCAAGAACTTCAAAAACCTCTTAGAACCTTAGTTGCAAGGAAGGTGAAACACTAGGTGTTTGTGTGCAATAGTAAGGCACTAAACACCTAGACACACAAGAGAAGGATAGAGATAGAATGTGTATGCAACTCAAACCCTAGAAAAACCAGAGCTTCTCTCTCTCTTTTTCTCTCTCCCTCTCCAAAAATCTAACCCTTGAGCCAAGAGAAGAGCCTTCTCTTGTATAGGCATGAAAACTTACAAGTTAAGCAAGCCTAAAGGCTCATCCCTCCATACACGTGTATGGAGGGGAGCAAAAAGTGATACAGCTGTCTAAAAATATCTGATAAAGCAGCTGCACAACAGTCGGCAGGGCAAATGGTCATTTTGCCAAAAAGAGTGCCGACCGGCACAAAATAGTGCCGACCGGCACAATATAGTGCCGGTGGCAACACCAACCAGCCGGTGGCCTTAGCCACAACCGTGGTATGTGGGGGTGCCTCACAAAGCATTCCCTGCCATCCCAAGGAAAAACAGGTGTTTGGTGCAAAACCAAACACCAAACGGTCGAGTTCGGAGGTCCTGAGGCAAGGCGTGCGTAGCCGAGAACTCCGAGAACTCCAAACGAACACAAACATGGATAATCACCGGTGTTCCAACGGTGACGTCCAAGTCTTGAGGACGGTCAAAAATGGGGTGTCTACAGTTGCCCCTCTTTGACAGAACTCGAAAGTCATAACAATGACGGGAGTGAATGTCAAAGCCCAGAGACGACCCATTTTTGACAAGGCCGAAGACTTAGACAAACATACAAAGCGCAAATGGTTGAACTCGCAAGCTGCCTACGTATCCCTTAGGGAATCAAACCAGCGTAGTTCAGGTAGGAGGCACACATGCCAAAGATAAGATATGTGCCCGTAGGCGGGGGCGAGATGCAACTGATGATGCAAAAGGCCGAGCATAACTTATGATCATGCAAAGAAAGCTGTAATGAAGCACACATGCGACAGTTATAAGCTAGCATACAACAATCTACACTATAATGTAGAAAGGATGTAAGAGAATTATGCAATTCTCAATACGTCTCACTCGGAGGATACAATACCTGTGCGGTTCGTCTGGTTTTGCCAGCGGTAAATGAACCGTACATACAATATCGTGCCTGCAAAGAAAGCAAACTCAACAGGTACAATATTGTTAGCAACATGCATGACATATGCGATGTGAATGCTAAATAATATGCAATATATACAAAACTATGTATGAATAATGCAAATGATAATGCAATGCAATTGAAACTATATGCAAACTACGTGCAGGGCAATTGAATCATGATTCAATCATGAGCGGTTCGAATCCACACGAATGTCAAATAGATTGATGGAGGTAACCAGTCCGTCTCCCATAGAACGATGTCTGATCTATGAGTACTTCGCACAGACACGAGAACAAGTATTGGGTGGATTGACATAAGTGGGGTAATGACCCGCTGAGGAGGGAATAATGATCCTAATGCCGGATGCAACAATTACACTACAATGTAATTAATGGATAGATTACAATGGATATGGCACGCGGGCCAAACCAAATCTCGCCTAGGAAGGGCATGTACACGCAAGCCATGTCTAACATAGAAAAGGTGTCGAAGCCCTCAAGGCGCGAGCGCACACAGAACTATGAGTGTATAGACGTGAAAAGTATGAGCACATACCAGACCAAGCTCAACCTGGAAAGGCGCAAGCCATGGATGGAAGATGATGCAGTGGATGCATGCAACTAAAATGCAATATGCAATGGAATGGATATTTACAGAAAATGCATGACATATGCACTATACTACAATGATGCATGACAAATGCATGTTCTTTTTTGTTGTTTTTTGTTTTTGAAAAATGCATGACATATGCGGTAATTACAAATGATGCATGACAAATGCATGTTTTTTTTTTTTTTGTTTGAAAATGCATGACATATGCAGTAATTACAAATGATGCATGACAATGCAGTATGATGCAATGACTATGATTGCAGCTTTCCCTATCTTACCAACAGGGCGATATACTAGGTTGGTTCAGTATCCAGAATCGAGGCGTAAACACGCCGCCTCAACCTATGGGGCTTCCATACAGATTTCAAGCCGAGGGTACACCCCCTGGGTATTTAAACCAGACTTTAGTCTCGGAGATCCCGAACCTTTGCGTTCTAGGCATAAGCCGTTCGAACTCTAGTTTTTCACCGTCCCAGTTGGTCTTCTAGGAACTCACCGCAAACACAGACAAGTGGCTTTACCAGACCACCGAAAGTCGTTCGGGCACGACAAACACCGAAGGAATTGCACCTTCAGAGGATTTAAGGTCTCCTAGACCGGGATGCACAGCGTATGCATTGAGATGCACATGATGCATGATGTTTGAAATGCGCGCCAACGCACGGCTTTTGAGATGCATGCTAAATGCAATGAGGTGCGCACCTTAATGCGCTGAAGGTCTTGCACCTCCCAAGGATTTAAGGTCTCCTAGACCGGGCGTGTTTAGGGTCCCGCCGGACCGGTGGGCGTGTTTAAGGTCTCGTCAGACCGTGCGTGTTTTCGGTCCCGCCGGACCCTCGTTGGGGCAATTTGCATAATGTGACACACGTGCCACACGGGATGCAAAACAATGCAAGTGAGGATGAAATGAAACATGAGGCACGCATACCTCATTGGATGGAAAATGAAGTGCAAAACGAGGCCTACATGCCTCGAGATGTAATGAAATGCAAGATGGGGCACGCGTACCTCATCAGACGAGGGTTTCGCACCTTCCAAGGATTTAAGGTCTCCTAGACCGGGCGTGTTTAGGGTCCCGCCGGACCGTGGGATCGAAATGCACGTACAGTGCAAACAGGCGGGGTGCGCAAATAGCGCGAACAATGTAAATGATACAAATGAGGTGGCACACCTCATAGGATCTGAAATACAATGCAAATGAGGCCTGAATACCTCATAGCATCTACCGGAATGCAAATGATACAAATGAGGTGGCACACCTCATAGGATTTGAAATACAATGCAAATGACATGAACACGCGAGGTGGCACACCTCGCGCGAATGAAAAGCAAAGGAAACACGGGAGGTGGCACACCTCGCGCGAATTGAAATGCAAATGAAACACGTGAGGTGGCACACCTCGCGCGAATTGAAAATGAAATGAATGCTAAGTGCGACATGAGCAACACGAAGTACAAAATGATGCGGGTGTGACACGCATGTCGCGCAAAATACAAAAACAGTACAAGTCGCAGAGGACGTTTAAAACGGCGCGACGTACCGCACTAGACAAAGTGATGGATGCACGCAGCGCACATAGGGCAATTTTGAATCTTATGAAAGATAAAAAGGATACGAAAGGATACAATCTTGCTTGAATTTGAGCGCCATGCACAGAAGACACGGTCCGAGGTCGAAACGGAGACCGGTTGAGCATCGGGGATGCACTTTCTTGCACTTTATTGATCTATGGAGACCCAAGACCCCTCATCTTGCCTAAAAACATCCTTGGGAGCACCACCGGCTGGGTGGGGTGGTCACCGGCTTCCACCGGCTGCCTAAACTCATCCATCGGCACAAAAAGTGCCGACCGGCACAAAAGGTGCCGACCGGCAAAGAAAATGCCTGATCGGGGGCAGTTCTGCCATTTTGCTTCGGGTCTTTTAAAAATAGGGCTTGAAACCCTATTTCCTCACTTTGCCTCCGCCGAAAACCTCACTTTCTCTCTCTAGTGCTTCTTTTCCTCCTCATTCGCTCATTTCCTCGAGTTTTCGCGCCATTTTCGTCGTCCGATTCGCGAAGTTCACCGCGTTTCGGACATTTTGAACCGAACAAAACTTTGTTTCGGCGCCTCTTTTGCTATTTCCACTTTTTCGGGACTTGTTCCCCTCGATTTCACCTTCCTTTCCGTGCATTTTCCTCTTCCGGCCTTCCCGGCCATTTCCGACCCTCTCGGGGTTGACTTCCCAGTTGACTTTTCACCTTCTTGCTCGGTTTTCCTTTTCCGGTCATTTTTTCACTACCACTACTATGGCTGACGACGTTCCACATGTCGGGACTCCCCCGGATCACGAGATGGATCCCGGGTCGAGCTCCTCCCGCTGAGCGAGCGACCATTCGACCCGGCGACCTACCGCCCGGCCATTCACGTACTTCCGCCAGATGGACTCCGCCACTTCCGCGGTTTTGACAGGGCTCTGGACCCGGAGCTTCTCCTGCGCGCCGGCCTCTCACTTTCTTCGGCGCTTCCGAGGTAACTTCTGCTGCTTTACTCTGCAATGTAGGACCTTTAACTGTCAACTGCCGTAGCTAACTGAACCCATTATCTGTTTAGTTCTGATGTACTGTACTGTAGTTGATTGTAGACAAACTCATAACTGACATCTGTTTAGGACCGACGCACATGCACACACACTGCACTAGTCTGAATCACCCAAACACACGGCACACATTGCACTGCCAATTCGCCGACACCCGGTGCTTATTTGAATCTGAAAACTCGCACGCATGCTAGATTTGCACAAAACTACACCAACACGCGGACACATCACACGTTGTAGTTCACTGAAACATACCGAGACCTGGCTTCTATTTGAACTTTGAAAAACACGCACACATGCTGTTTACACTGATCCTCATAGGAGCACTGACATATCACAGGCCGTAGCCCACCCTGGTACGCTGAAACCCGATATCTGCTTGAATCTGAAAAATGTGCACACATGCACCAAGTTTACACTGGAGCATCCAAAACACACTGACGCATCACGCGCTTGTAGTTTACTGTAAGCACACCGGTACCCGGTTTCTGTTTGAATTTTAAAAATCTGCACGCATACCAGATTTGTATCGACTTTAACATGTTTCCTCAGAACTGTACATCTCATATTGCTTTGCAACTATTTGCTTGAAACAGGGAGATTCCCATGCCATCCGCGGGTATGGGAATGTCGCGGCTCGAGACTGGTATTGGATCTTCCCGAGGCGGTTCGACGCATCGTGGACCAGGCGGGCTTTGGTACCTTCTGCAGGGGACTTCCAGGCTCTCGCTGCAGACCTCTTCTTGCCGCCTTGGCAGAGATGGTGGGACACCACCGATTCATTTCATCTTTCTGCGGCTGGGGACATGACGATGACCCCTTACGATTTCTCGGTGCTCACTGGCATCGGGGTAGGGGGTGATCCGATCCCCTTTGATATAGACATGGATGAGTGGACCGCAGCCCAGGTCTACTTACTTGGCGCGGCTCCGCCTCTGGCTCGTCCCGGCTTCGTCCGGTATTCTTGGTTCGAGGTGCAGTTTCGGGTCCAGTCCGCACTCATTGATGCAGCCCGATGACCCCAGAGGCCGTAGAGAGATATGCACGCGGCTTCCTGATGTTCCTATTCGGGACGACCTCTTCGCCGACCGGGCGAACACAGTGCCCCTCTGCCTTCTCAGCGCACTAGTGGACGTCCGGACCTCCTGATGACTGGGGCGGCGCGCTCTGGCCACACTCTACGGTTATATGAGCTCAGTCTCTCGTGGCAGTGGACAGCTGCTAGGAGGCTACTGGCGAGCCTGGGAGGTATGTCTTCTTCTCTACTTTACATTTCTGTTCTATACTTTCTGTATTTTGTACACTGCACACACTGTAGTCTGTATACTGTACACACGGCACACACATACTCCGCTTTACACTGACTGCACACTGTTCACGCTGTACACTCTGCACAACACAATACACAACACACGGCTCCGTTATTTCTGCTTTATTCTGCATCCTGCTTGATCTGATAGTCATACTGACGTCTGTTTTGCAGCTGTGGGTGTACGCCTACTTCCCCAGACTAGAGCCAGTGCCAGAGGCGGAGACCCCTCTGGTCGTCCCCTTCTCTCGCCGTTACGACGGGCGATGCGCCGGAGGCCCCGGAGACACTTTTAGCTTCTTCCGCCGTTTCGACACCATCACCCCCACCGAGGTATGTTTTACTTACAGTCCGTTTAAGCTTCGCTTTCAAGCGTACATTTCTATATCAGTAGATAATCAACTGTATTTCATTTCAGGTCCCTGGCAGCCGTGGGGCTCCACTAACCAGCGGTGATACGAGATCTTATGCCGGCGCCATCGAGACCTCGCGCTAACCGGATTCTCCTGGAGGGCCCGGTCTGTCGGGCCTGGTACCTGGGTGAGCGTTTCATACGCCAGACCCTAGGGTTACCGGAGCAGATAGTTCCGATCCTTCCTCCCGAGCGCCGATAGGGAGACTGAGGGTCAGCTTCCAGCAGATGGAGGGACTACACACCCTTGGCTGGGCCGTGACGTAGAATGCCGACAGGGGCAGGGCGACTACTCATACGTCCGGCCCTTCTTGATGCGGCCTTTGAGCGGGGCTCCCGAGCTGATCCAGCGAGACCTGCGGCGCCAGCGGCCCGGGCAGAGGCAGGAGCAGGAGTGGGGTCGTCACAGAGGGCTCGAGCTCGCGGCAGGAGGGGAGTGCAGAGGGGACGAGGGACGGGCTGGCCCGCTCTGCCTACCATGTTGACTTATAGGGGGCAGAGTGGGGAGACCTACCAGATCCCTTTTGCTCCTCCTCCGGCTGGTCACGAGTTGGCCGGCATTCCCGACTTGCCTCCGGTATGTATTACTTTATTTCTGCATCTTGCATTGTTATTTCATTTCAGTTCATTCAAATATCCCACAGAATACTGATGTATTTAATACTTTTGCAGGCTTCCTCCGAGTATACCCGTCAGTCTGTGGAGCTGAATGCCTCCCTGATGGGGATGCTGCAGCGGACTCTCGACGCCTTGGCCGTCTACAGCCTGCCGGTATGTTCTTCTGACCACAGTCTCAAATCATACTCTGTTTCGCACAATCTGCTACACTGCACAAAAATCTGATAAACTGCTCACGGCTTTCATACACTGTACTTATACACTGCATCTGCACTGATTCACTGTTCACAGCATTCACACACTGTACTCATACACTGCATTCTGTACTGATAAACTGCTCACGGCATTCACACACTGTACTCATACACTGCATTCTGTACTGATACTGTCACGCATTCACACACTGTACTCATACACTGCATTCTGCACTGATAAACTGCTCACGGCATTCACACACTGTACTCATACACTGCATTCTGCACTGATAAACTGCTCACAGTTTTCTGATGTGTTTGTTCTTTGTATTTTCAGCCTCCTTTCCCGATCCCTCCAGTGGGTGGCGCTGCTCCAGCTGGGCCTCCCCTCTCTACTCGGGATGGCAGGATATTCCCTCGCACTAGAGGGGGACGTGGTCACGTGGGGAGCAGCTCACGAGCTCCAGTTCCAGGAGATGGTGAGTCGGAGGCGGGGACGGAGTCATTTGCGGAGGAGGCCGGGGACAGCTCGGGCTCGGGCTCCGACAGTGACAGCTCCGACGATGCTCCTGTGCTTTTGCCCAGGAAGAGGGCGAGGACTGATCCTCAGGCATGAGGCCTGCTGCTGATGATGATGATTTTGCTGCTTCTTTTCTTTATTTCTTTTCTTGTACTTTTCTCTCTTTGGTAGATAGAGTACTATGTACTGCCGCAGGCAGATTTTTTTGCTTTCTTCAAAAGTTTGTACTCTGAAAGAGATTATATAAAACAAACTTTTTATCTGAAAAGTGTTATGTTTACATATCTCCTACTTTGCACTGCATTGCATCATATTACATCTCGATGTAACTGAAATTGTTTTACTGCCTGGAAATTGGGCACTTGCACTGTAATAATCGGATAACCAACCAACTAACAGCAAACAAATCATACAAACCACTGCTCAAACTGAACACAGCCCACATTCCGCTGGGGATTAATCTGCATACAGCCCATAACCCAACATTCGGTCCATTCCGCACACGGCAAACTTTGAACAAACAGCCCAATCTGACAAGCCGGATCACGGCAGGCGGAACTGACTGAAATTGAAACACACTCGGATGTCCCAAATTTTCCATTTCTTCTCTTACCTCGCATGGATGTAGAGAATGGCACGGCATTCTGAGCACAGACGATTTTGAGGTAAAGAGAGGTTTTTAACCTGGGTATCGAGCCTACAACTGGACACCGCCGGAGAACTCAAGTACAGAAAGTAAAAGGCACACGACCTAAACACAACGAGACACACTCGAAAAGACTCAAAACTAAGTTGAGACTAACAAACCAAAAGACACGACACGGACGTGTTTGAAAACAAAAGATCTTGAGGAGCCAATTCTTCCGGGCAGGTTTCCCACCCTCTGATTTGATTCTCGCATCACTCGGCCCTCGAGCTCGGTTTTTCTCACAAGACCTTCTTCTCACTTTTCTCTCGGCTTACACCTCTCTATTCTTTATTCTCTCATTTTCCATCCCTCCCCTGAGTGGTTGATAGATGAATAGGAAGCGGCGGATTCATGCCCGATACAGCTAGCTCGCGGCTATTCCTTCTGGTAGATAGAGCGCCTTTCTGGCAAATGCGTGCTGACGGTGGGGGGAAGACAGGATACCTGGCTCAACTGTGCCCCTAGTTCATTATTGACCATTCTTTGTTTTTTTTCTAAAACAGTTTTGATCAAAATGAACGCCAGATTAGCGTGCTTGGGCAATTTTTGATTTGAAAATCATGCAAGTCAGGTTGCAAGCACTGAAAGTTTTCCTTTTGGGTCCAAACATGGTCCAATTTTGAAATGAAATAGTTTTCGAGAAAAGTCAACCTCAGTAAAAATTTTCAAAAACTATTTTTGCAAACAGTCGCTCAACGAGCGCGGAACTTACCCTCGAGATTGCAACCTCGGATCGGAGGCAATTTGGAAAATTGCCCCTGGCTTAAAGGGGGAGAAGGCAACGGAAAGTTGCCCCTAGTTTGGGCGACTCAGGGCAACTTTGGCAATGATGGCAACGGAAAGTTGCCCCTTGTTTGGATGATGCCGCGGCATGCCTTTTGATTGATGCTCGGGACCCTCAGGCGCGGAGGAAAGACGAAACAATATATGGACACAGTCACCTTGAAGGTGTTGGCGGTTTGACTTCAAGAAGGAAGTTGATCACGCTCCAGTTGCAAGAGACATCGGATTCGGAGAGGAGGCAAAGTAATCAAAACCATTACATGGACTGAGACGCTATGGAAGCGTTGGGGGCTGGACTTCAGGATGAAGTTGCCTACGTATCCCAAACATGGGAATCAAGCCTTACGTAGTTCGGTTAAGGTACACTCGGGTATTTTAACCTTCACTGTTTAGGCTCTAACTTTTGCCAAGGCGCCCAATGCGGGTTTTCGACCTTGCGAGCTATGTTTTTCTTCTTTTTTTTTTTCTTTTCTTTTTTCTTTTGCATTTTCATTTCTTTTTCTTCTCTTTTCTTTTTGCTTCTTTTTTTTTTTCATTTCTTTTTGTATTTTTCTTTTTTTTTCTTTTTTTTTGCTCTAACTTTTGCCTGGACCGCCCTTCCGGGTTTTCGGCCCAGCGAGCCTCTCAAAGGGTAAAAGTGTAGCAAGCCCATGCCAAATGGTTTTGAGATTGAGGCCTTTCCGTATCCAAGAGAGTGACTGCGGTGTTGATTTGCAGAAGAATCGATCACGGTTGCTTCATGAGCCTTGCCTGGTGGGATCTGATCTCCACGATCTGGCTTTGATGCCTCTTGCTCGAGGGCTGCTTCAAAATGGGCCACACAGGCGTTTCATGGCACTGAATGTTTTGAACGGGTTCCGGTTTGCAACAGATAGATCGAGTCTTGAGGCTGAGAGCGATCCTGGGCTACACAATCTCAAGAGCGATTCCACACAAGTCTTCGCGAGACTGCACAAAATATTTTGTTTTTGAAAGTTTTTAAGAAAGCGACAAATCGCTCGTGCTGAAGATAGTGTGGAACTAGTCTGGATCAGGCCAGGGTCCTCTCAGTACTCACGCCGACAAGCATGATTTCATTCATGAAAAGCTTAGCATGCGTTTCTTTTCTCAAAATGATCAAAATTTTACAAAACCCGAGGAATTACTTCCCTTCGTTTTCATCACCGCAGTGTTTGAAAAGGGTTTTATGAAAGCTTAGGTCATCATAACGATGTTCAAGGCACAAGAGAGCAGGCGATGTACTGTCGTTCCATTCACACCCTTGGTACGGCTAATTCAAATAACAACAAATACAGCACCTGATAGCCATGGCTGTTTCATTCAGATTTGTGGCATAACTGGCTCCCTGACAGAAACAGACTCAAAAAGCAAAAACAACGATTTATAAGACAAAACGGTGTTTGAGGCAACAACCCCGAAATCACCTGGTATACTATATAAAAGGGACTGACTCATTACAATTAGACAGACCCTTAAGCAAAAGGAATGTCTCAAAAATGAGACAGGCTCAAGACAAAACAGAAGACTGACTCGACACCCAAGTCAGAATTTACAAAAATTAACATTTAGCAGGTGCCCAAAAATGCGTGCCAAACGCTATATCCAGACAAATGTACCAGACACTGCCCACAGGCGATTCACCTTCTGATTACATACTCGCAGTATCTGTGTCCTCAAAATCCAAGAACTCTGTAGTGACTGACTTGGCTGAGGTAGGCGGGAGGATAACCTCGTTGTCAATCAAATCCTGCACCTCATGACGGAGGCGGAAGCAAGTGTCGGTAGCGTGACCAGTCTGCTGGTGGTACGCGCAGTACAGTAGCGTCATGTGCAGGGAGATTCTTCGGTAGGGGTCGGGGCTCAAGAGGTGTAAGATGCCCCTTTTTGGCCAAAATCAAAAGTGCCCTAGACAAAGGCATGTAGAGAGGATGGAAGGCTCGGCGTCCTCGAGGCAGGTACTTCGGGGCCTGAGCACTCTTGCTAGATGCACTAGCGAACGGATCGGCGGGTGCGGCCTTGGATTTCTGATCCCTCCGGGTGCAAGGTTGGGAGTGGAAGAACTGTTTTGGCGTGACGGGGCCTATCCCGGTTCTCTGATTGACTAGAACTGCCCTCAGGCGGAGCGGGGAAAGCATCCTCCACAGCTTTCGTCGCAACTGTAGATATCTGTTGCTTGTTCATCCCCCTGGCTTTCAAAGCCTCTACTGCCCACAGCAGTTGTTCGATAGGGTCGGCATCTGCCTCCATCTTGCCTTTATCTCTGGCCTCGGCCTGATTCAGAACTTGGTTTGATGCGTCGTTACCATAACTGGAGGTCATCTCCGGTTGGTTGAGTTCAATCACAATTCGTCCCAGTAGCGGGGGCTCCTGGGGTACAAAGCCTCCGACGTATGGTGCGACTGGCGGCGAAACTGTCATTCCATAGGCGAGATCCGTCACGGATCTTTGAAGATCACCTATCATCCCCATTAGTTCAAATGTAGTGGGCTCGCGAGCCTGATATAGCTGGGGAGCCCAAACCGGGTGCGCGGCCGGCGATCTGGGCGGATGCGGCATGTCAACGGTGGTTTCATCATGTAAGGTGATTTCTTGATCCAACGCGGCCGTCATGACCACGATTTCTTCTGAATTCTGCGTCATGCTAAGTCCTGCCGCAGTGAGGGAAGACACTAACTGTTCTGGATTGGCTCTCTGAATCTCTAAACTGAAACGAAAACAAGCAGCATTTCAGCCCCAGACAGATCAAGCACGGATGTAGCCGAATAACTGTACTCTACTACTGATCACTGTTCCCAGAATCACTATTCAAACTGAACTGATATCCGCAGACATAACTGATTCTCAACAACACTGATACTAATGCCCTCGGGTCTGATACTCACTTGTAAACTGATATGTTTCCCTGCAGAGACACTCTAAAAGCACATAGCAGATAAATGAGAGCCAAACACCCCTATGTTGGGGTAGGGTTTCCCTGTCCTATTTTGTCAGGAGCTAGGGTTTCACTACGCACACAGCGGTTTCAAACAACCTATATCGGGTAAGCAACCTGTCCTAGTTTGGAATGGTCACTATGGATTCCGAATATGCACTAGGTCGAATGGTCAAAAAGGGTGCCCCGGTAAAACCGGGGTTTGTGTTCCCATGGCAGAGCCCGCAACCGGTCAGCCTTATGGTCATGCCTTGACAAGACAAGCCTCCGGCAAACCGTCAGGAATAGCAGATGGCCAACACGGTGTCCTAGGCGCACCAATGCACATGCAATGCAAAGAAACACATAAGTGTCAAAACAGGATATCACGAGTTCGAGTCAAGCTCTCTAAAATCCCCAGCAGAGTCGCCAGAAACTGTAACACGTCCGCGGGGGACCTCGCTACAGTTCGGACTCCCTTTTGTGTGCGGTTCTAAATCTGAACCAAAGAGTCCAACTCTGGCAAATCGTTTTGAAGAAAAACAGATTTTTGAAAAAGTAGTGCCAAACATGGACTGCTTTGCCAGATTACAGAGTCGCCACCTAAATATTTTTAAAATGGGAAATTTAGGAAACCCTGACTCGGTGCCGAAGGCCACGTGTCCGTCATCACCAAAGTGTCTTGGCTCGGGAGCTTGGGTACGATCGGGGAAGGTCAGCTATGAGCACCCCCTTTCGCCCGGTCCGAAGACCGGCCTCTACTAACCGTGATATCCAATTTTGAAAACTTATGCGTTCTTATTCCGGTTATTAGCCTAGAATTACTATGTTATGCGCACAGCAAAAAGTATAGACTAGATTGCCTAATTTGGAAATAAACATTGCATATCCGTTTTGTCTCGAAAAACGTGTTGGTTTTGCTACTCGCAAGTAGGCTAAAACGGATTTCAATGAGTTGTTCCAACTCACGCAATCCAACCTCCACCCACAGGCATTCAAATTTATCACATAAGCATTTAGCCGCATGGCAAGCATACTGTCATGTTGCATTCACACGCATGTGCTATGCTAAAGCGTAAAACTTACATCGTACTCCGTGCCAAAACAAGAACTAGTTAGCAAACATGCATGACCTAGTTCATGTTAAGTGGCTAATGCAACACAGGCATAGATGCAATCTAGAGTAGGCTCGGCTAACCCTAAACATGGCATATGAAATGCAACAACATCACGTATTCAATTTGGAATTGAAAGTACGATGCAGTTTGTATGATGTACCGAGCCCGGTGCATGTAAACAAATGCATGAATGCACGCATGCATTGCATAAGGTATGCTAATAGATGCCCTAATCTACCATCGTAAGCAGGTAAATAAAAGGGATAGAAAGAAATGGGGTTGGAAGACATACACCCACTCACACACACTTATTACAATTTTGCCCTCGCTCGGAGGGACCGAATAATAATACAAATTAATTAACTACGCAAGCTAATTAATTATTACAAATTAACTAAATTAATTAAAAATTAATTAATCTAATTAAGCATAAACCGCCTCGGGATGAGGGCCGGATGCAGCGCGTGTTCGGGCTGGCTCGGAACCACTGCCGTGCACGGATTGCCTCTGTTTCCTCTGCTCTCCTCCTCAGAAAATTACCAAAATCCCAGGAGTGCCTCTCAGGGCACTGGGGAGTACCACCGGCTGGGGCAGAGCACCACCGGCTGAAGGAGGAGGCCACCGGCACTGAATTGTTCCATCGGCTGGGAAAACACTGCCGGTCGGCACTAAAAAGTGCCGGTCGGCACAAAATGTTCTGCAGATCCTGCAACTCACAGCAGCAGAGGACAAACTATGCATGGCAAGGTAATTCAAGCATTATGCACAAACACATCCCCATCATGTTAATGACTCAATGGGGCATGTGCCTCGATTCCCGGACCACCAATCGCGCATTTCCATGCATGATGGCCCTAAGAACAAGATGCAACTTTGATTTCAAATGCATGCAATGCAAACAAGCAAACAAGGGTGCCAAACCTCTATCAAACTCACTTCAAGAGGCTAGCATGCATGCAAATGTGATGCAATCCTAAGCATGTTATCTAGGCATGCAATATGGACAATGTGATGCACTTGCAAGCATACAAACAAGCATATGAAGCATGCAAACCAATGGAAGATGGACTTAGACATGAATTAGGCAACTCAAAAGGCCTAAAATCAGTGCCAATGCTAATCAAGAGGGCCAAACACACACACACATGCACATGTTAAGGCACCCAAAGGCATAAACAAAACATTCAAGCACACTTAGAAGCAAACATGGACTAATAGCATGCATTAAAAGCTCTGAAATTCATTTCAAACATGATGCCAAATCATGCAACAAATCAAATCAAACAAAGCATGCAAAGCCTAGGCTTAAGGCAAGCTAATAGGGCATTAAACCACACTTTGCACAATGGCATGCATAATCAACCTAAAACAGGTTTCTAGCATGTCAAAACAAAGCCAAATGGCTACTTAGATGGCATCTAAGATTAAATCAAAGGCATGCAATGACCAAAACAAGCATACAACACATGCTAAGCATTAAAAGGCACAAGGCAAGCATACAAGCACACCAAGGGGACTGAAATTGCATGTCAAGTGGCCCCAAACCACAAAAACAATGCAAGCAAAGCATGCTACACACTCATGCTCTTAAGGCCAACAAGCCAAATGCAAAGGGGCTATATTAAACATGCTAAGATTGACCAAAATACTTATGGACAGACCTAAAACATGGTAATATGAGCACAAAATCTTCACAAACACAAGTCTAAAACATGCTAGAAATGGAGGCATACAACCTAAGCATGTTAAGGCATAAAGAGGCATTACAAGGCAACTATACTAAGCATGCATAGGAGACCAAAACCAACTTGGAGGCATGTTATATCATGGCAATATAAGCATGGAAAACAACCAAGGCATGCTCAACACACACTCAAACATGGTGCTCCTTTGGAAGCCAAAACTTGCCCTTTTCAAGGACATCAAGGAGAGGGGGTGGCCCTCCCCTTTCTAGGACTTTAAGGCACCATCTCCACCACTGAAATCCCTCAAGATTTCAGTGGTGGAAAGGTCCAAGCACACAAGTCCCGGATCTCTCCAAAATAGCACAAAAATGAGCCCTTTTCAAGGCCTAAGGGTGGTCAAACTCCCAAACCACAAACACTCTTAATATACAACAAAGAGGGTTAAAAATCAGAACTTTTTTGTGCCAAACACTAAGCTCAAAAACTGTTTTAAAGCAAGTAAAAAGAGGGTGCAAAAATGGGGTAAAAAGAGGACTAGTGTCTCACCCTTGTTGACCTCTTTAACAAAGTTGTAGTTGATGCTTCCTTAGGCTCAAAATCTGTCAAGAACTTCAAAAACCAGCCCTTAGAACCTTAGTTGCAAGGAGAAGGTGAAACACTAGGTGTTTGTGTGCAATAGTAAGGCACAAAACACCTAGACACACAAGAGAAGGATAGAGATAGAATGTGTATGCAACTCAAACCCTAGAAAAACCAGAGCTTCTCTCTCTCTTTTCTCTCTCTCTCCAAATCTAACCCTTGAGCCAAGAGAAGAGCCTTCTCTTGTATAGGCATGAAAACTTACAAGTTAAGCAAGCCTAAAGGCTCATCCCTCCATACACGTGTATGGAGGGGAGCAAAAAGTGATACAGCTGTCTAAAATATCTGATAAAGCAGCTGCACAACAGTCGGCAGGGCAAAATGGTCATTTTGCCAAAAAGAGTGCCGACCGGCACAATATAGTGCCGGTGGCAACACCAACCAGCCGGTGGCCTTAGCCACAGCCGGTGGTATGTGGGGTGCCTCACAAAGCATTCCCTGCCCTCCCAAGGCAAAACACAAGTGTTTGGTGCAAAACCAAACACCAAACGGTCGAGTTCGGAGGTCCTGAGGCAAGGCGGCGTAGCCGAGAACTCCGAGAACTCCAAACGAACACAAACATGGATAATCACCGAGTGTTCCAACGGTGACGTCCAAGTCTTGAGGACGGTCAAAAATGGGGTGTCTACATCGAGTGATCTGTTCTTTGTGGTATGAACTTCTGGGAGCGTGAGTTCCACACTTGAGTGAAGGTTATGTTGCTTGAGCGGTCTCGTGTCTCTGACGCTCGAGCCCTCATTTCATCCCTCAAGCAGTCTATTTGAGATTAACAGTTTAAAAAGTCATTTTGGCTCATTTTTCTTCGTTCTTTCCAAATTCTTTCTCGCTCCTCTCCCTCTCTCTCTTTCTAGCCATTGTTGAGCTTCAATGCTCTTTAAACCTTGGATTTCATCTCCTTTTAGTGAGAATCTCACCTTAGTCCCTTCTACAAAAATGACAAGCATGACGAGGGATTTCTAGTAATTTGAGTGGATTGTGTTTCGTTGAAGTTGGTCTTTCGGGTTTCTTCATCTTTGTAGACACTACATTTTTGACCAGCCCTAAGATTTGGGTGCTTTCTCTTGATTACCTGATAATGACAATCAGAATGTGTTTCTCACAAAATCTTAAGTAAAAAAGAGATAGAATTTGAGCTTTATTCCTAATCCTAAGCCTATTTTAGCCAAGTGTTTAAACCCTGTGGGACACCTTGAGTGAAGTTAGACCAAACCGGTGCGAAACTAGACCGAACCTATGCGAAAACGGACAAAACCCACCCTGGTCGGTCGACTGGTTACACCATCGCAGGCGAGATGGGGGCCTTCACAGCCGCGACCATGTATACCGCAACCACGACTTGTTCACAGTGGGCTTGGAATATTTGCACCAAATGCTTGCCTATTCGTCCTCCATTGACTAGTGCCTGAGCCATTGAGGATAATGCTCCATTTTAATGCCCCATTAGCTTTATTATCTTCCCTAAATGCTCCACTTTGTCTTTCACAATTGCTCGACTTGCATTGCCTATATAATGAGAGCTGTAGTCTTGAGTTTGAGAACATGAATAGAAGAGAAGTGTAGAGATTATGATAAATTTGAGTTAGAATTTGAAAGAAAAGAAAGCTTTGAAAACAAGAGGGTTATTTTTGCCAAATTAGTGAAGTTACCAATGTGAGGCCCCTGATCTTTGCAATATCTTCTTTAACCTTTACTTTTAAATTATTTCTTCGCAGTCCCTCACTTTCTTAATTAATTGCAATTTTAGCCCTAGAATAAAAAATGCGCCAACTGAAAACTCGCAAACCCTAAATTGAACCCAGGAACTCAGAAACCATTTATAAAACCCTAATAATAATTAAATTAATTTTCTAAGTATATTTTCCACACAGAAACCCTAGGTTTCCGGTTCTCAATACAATTTGTCGTTTAATTGAAAACAAAGAAACTTTAACCAAATTAAATAAATTAAACACTACACTTAGTTAAATGTTCAAATTCATAAATTAAAGCCAAAGCCCTCACATTTTGATTAAATTACAAATTGACCCCAAGTTAGTACTATTATATATAAATATATACATGTTGTACCTTTAAACTTATTTAAATTTTTGTGCACAAAAATATACAAATAGTATATAAATTGTATACAAATAATTAAAAGAAATCCCCTCAAATAATCATCCTTGGCCGACCACCCTAGGGAAAGGAAATGCATACATCTTTTTCAAATAAAATCCATGAATTCATGAAAGAAGTGTTCTAGTACACCCCAAAAACATGGAACCTTGTTTTCACCTCAAGTTCCATCCTAACTAAAGCCTAACTAGATCATCATTAATTGCATAATTAAGGCTCTAATCATCATACATTCCATTTCATACTAACTAAATCCAAGCCTATTCAATTGAATTGGAACTAAGGACATTTTGGACTTTTCACCATTCTTGTTTTTCTATAAATACACCAATTCTCTGTACACTTTTGAGCATAAAACACACTCACACACTTACATATTCGGCTGAGAGAGAAAGAAGAGGAAAAGAGTGAACCTTGGTAGTGGAGGAGAGGAAAAGATGAGAAAATTGTGCATACACTTCACCTAACTTCAAGTAAGCCACAATACAACTCTCTCTTTTATTTTTTTTTTTCAAATACATTTTATTAGAGGTTTAAAATAATATTTTCAGATGTGTTGTAATGGTATTCTTGTGTTAAAAATGAAAAGAATTGAGCCTTATTCCACCCTTGTTTCCCCCCCCTCCCTAAATCGGTGCAAAACTATCTTTTTCTATACCTATCTCTCATAATTTCTAAAGGAACACCTTCAATATAAATTTCTTAGTTTAATATATACTATTTAGCATGTTTTTATTATAAAACAAGTGAAAAATTACCCTTGGTTACCCTATTTTCTTACCTTCTCTCTTATTTCAAGCTTTATGTTCAAAAAACCAGTTTTTTAGCCAACTTGCGAAACTTATAGAAACATGTAGAAAAATTTCCTTGACCTCATTCTTATTTCCAAAACTTCCTTAAAGAGTTAGCTTTCAATTAAAATTGGTTTCATTGAAAAAGAGTAAGCGGTTTGAAAGAAAATCCGATTTTTGTAACGTTCAACAAATCTAGACGACGTTGGAGTGTTTCTTAAATAACTAAAAATCTAGAAAAGATATTCCATTTCTGAAAAATGTTCTCAAAACTAGATAAAACTTTCTACAAACCATAGGAAGGCCAGACTCAAGAAAAATTTGAAATGGTCCTTTTGATTTTAATCCTTAAATGGTACTGAATTTGAAAATTTAGTTTTGCATTGGTGTTCTATGCTCTTGTCTTCATGAAAATGCTTATTAGTAAATGATCATGTCTTGTTATGATATTGCATGTGTTATGGTTATCTACCTTTTATTTTAGTCCTTTGATGATGTTTATATTTATAAAAATTTTATTTCAATTGCTTGTGCTAACTAACTTAAAATATTAATCTAAATGGAAAACTTGATGGGTGGCTAATGGGTTTTAGATCACATGAGTATTGTTATGAGATAAGGTTATGTTTAAATTGAATTGTTTAGTGGGACGTGTTCCATTTTGAAAGATAAGTCTTGCGCAAGTGGTTGTTTCAGAACACTTGAATAGAGCGGTTGTATTCGGACCCTAGGTGGTTTTGGTGTGAGGAGGAAATAGGCAAGGCCCTTATTTTACCATCTCGTTTGAGGTCCTCGTTGGCACTATGTGTGACAACCCAAACCCGCCTCTATAGGTTTAGCATCATAACTGGCTAGTAATCCTTGGATTACCAAAGGCCTCTTAACAGATTAACATATAATTAGGAGCTACAGAAGCAATTATACAAAGTCCAAGGAGCTATGCAGACATACATGGGATAGAAATTTTTGAAACAAACTTATATATATAGATGTGACATCAAAAAAAAGTTCATTAATCTTACGTCACCCAATTACACAGATAAATATCGAAGGGAAACTTAGCCCAACGACAGATATACAGAACAAAATCAAATAAAGCCTTGACATGGTCTTCTCAAAAGGAACTTCCTCAGGAGGCACGGTAGTTGGCTGACAAAACAAAATCTTAGGCCATCAACCCTAGGCCTGGTCACGTGCCTGCTCACCTACATACAAAATAATAAATAGTGAGTTGGTGCTCAGTAAATAATAACAAAGTAAAGATTTTACTGAATGATGTCTATAAGGAAACAGAGTCGTATACATGTTCGGACGTCAAAGCAGAAATATATTCATATACGTAGTTGCATTCGTATTCAAAGTTTGCATATTTCACATTATAGTACGTGGCGCATCCATTAACGTTAACAAATTCGATGACCCATAAAGGGATGGCCGTAAAGGCATTTCGATGACCCATGAAGGGAATGATGGCCGTAAAGGCATTCCGATAACTCATGAAGGAACTACCGTAAAGGTATTTCGATGACCCATAAAGGGACAACCATAAGACATTCCGATGACTCAAGTACACAGAGACGTTTCGATGACCCATAAAGGGACGGCCATAAAGGCATTTCGATGACCCATAAAGGGACACATATCATATGATGCTAAGGATGCCACGAATATATTTAAGAAACTTGGACAATCAGTCACTCATATAAAACATAGCATTTTAGAAAACTAATCATTTCATATCATCAGAAAATAATTAAAGTCAAACATAACTTTACAGAGTTATTACTCACAGATAACAGATGGCTCCAATTAAACAGACAGAGTAGGCAATTCAGATATCTTGTGGCGCGTGACCTACACAGATACAGAGCGAATACGTACTGAGTTACACACCCAGAATCATTAACTTAGTTCTTTCTTGCCTTGGTGTGTTTCTACTTCTTTATCCTCATTAGAGTGTCTTAATCTTGGCCAAGGAATGCCTAGGATGCAATGAGGATGCAAAAATGCATTTGAAAACACTTGGTCAAAAATGCTGGGAACAAGGGTCCCCCTCGAGCGCAACTTCCCCCACTCGAGCAGACACGCAAACATGTGAGAGGACACTCGAGCGCAGCTTTTCTCGCTCAAGTGCTCTGTAAACTTTGCAAAAGTACTGGTTAAGTGAGATCTCCACTCGATGGCCGCTCGAGCATGAGACTCACGCCCTCGCTCGAGCGCAACTCTTGCCGCTTGAACGGTCTACAAAACATGCAAACTTCTAGGAGTATGCATTTCATACTCGAGTAAAATTCAAGTCGCTCAAGCGGAAGTGTAAGATCACAGAGTGGCCACTCGAGCGCAAATTCTACCGCTCGAACGGAAGTGCAGAATCGAGGATTTCCATATTGCACTCCTAAGCTTCAAACTCGACTTCAAAGCCATATAACCCAACCTTTGGGTCCCAAAACTTGAGAAAATCAGTTTAAACTTAAAAACATTAAGAGTTGCAAATCATTTCATGAAATCAAGGCCCAAAACCAAGTCAATTGTGTAAAAATTCAACTTGAAATGTAAGATCATGATATGAACAAGACATGCATGTATTCATTTGAGTTCACAGCTTCCAAAACATGATCAAATGAGGTCCAATGATGAGAAATGTTATGAATTCTTCAATCCATGCTAGAATTACAACATGCATATGAGGAAAGCTTTGAAAACAACTTCCAAATGCTATGAAATATGCATGCATGTATGGAATAACTTAACTTTCTTCAATTCTAGCTCAATTCCCTTATGAATTCACCTAATTCACTTGTTTTCACACATTAATCAACTACATTACAAAGTCAAAGACTAAAATTCTTACCTAGAATCTAAATTACGAAAGTGAAGCAACTTCAACTCCCAAATTCCTTGTAAATTTCCAACAATTCTTAGCAATCCTTCCTATTCTTAGCTTTTGATCTCAATTTTCTTCTATCTCTCTCTCTCCCCTACGTTTTGCATGTGTGTGTGAGCTCAAATGTGTTGAGATGAAGAGAAAAGAATGAGTGAAGGCACATATGGGAGCCATATATATGCTTGGCTAATGGCTTAATTAATTTATTGATCAACTAATCAATTGGGCATTAATTTATTCCTATTTAATCGTTTCGAACCGAATTTTTAATTAAACCTACCATAAAATTCTAAAATTCCAAATAACACATGTACCAAGTCAATTTCTGAATTGGATGCCGATAAGGCCTTCAATTCGCAAACTGAAACGGAAACATGAACAGATCTTTCTACGTTAAACAGATATAAACACAATTAAGGCAACATATGATGCAAAATTTCACTTAATTACTCATTAGACATAATTAAATCATGGATTATTGTTAATCAGTGGTCGAGGTTGTTACAATCTTCCCCCCCTTAAGGAGTTTGGTCCTCCAAACTCGAATTACCTTCGTTTTGGAAGAATACTGGATTCAAAGGAAACAAATCAAGGTATCTCCTCAGCATATCTTCTTCTATTTCCCAAGTTGCATAGGTTCCTCTGTGATTCTGCCAATCAACCTTCACTAACAGGATTTCCTTGTTTCTCAATCTTTTGATTCAGTGGTTTACACTTTGCATTGGCCTCTCCTTGTATATATAATCATCTTTTAGAAGCACATGAGTTGGTTCAATCACATGTAATGGGTCTCTTAAATAATCTCGAAGCATAGAGACATGAAAAACGTTATGTATGTGTTCCATAACCGGTGGTAAGGCTACTCGATACATCCCTGAATTAATCTTCTGAAGGATTTCATACCTCTCACACCAAACCACATTGTTCTTTCATTGGAGTCACTTTGATAAACATGTGATCTCTGACTTCATACTCTCTGTCTCTTCTTTGAACGTCCGCATAACTCTTTTGGCGACTTTGAGCAGTTTTCAAGCGTTGTTGGATCAATTTCACATTTTTTGTTGTTTCTTGCACAAGTTCTGGTCCCAACAATGGTCCGTCACCTACTTTAGCCCAACAGATAGGAGAACGACATTTTCTTCCATACAGAGCTTCGCAAGGAGCGATCCCAATACTTGAATGATAGTTGTTATTGTATACAAACTCGGCTAAAGGAAGGTAAGTCTCCCAATTCCTTTCGAAGTCCAACACACTCATCCGTAGCATATCTTCCAAGGTCTGATTGGTTCTTTCGGATTGAGCATCTGTCTGTGGGTGGTAAGCACTACTCATCCGCAGTTCAGTTCCCAAAGCCTGTTGCAAACTCTGCCAAAACCTTGACGTGAACTTCGAATCTCTGTCACATACAATGGATACTAGCACACCATGCAATCTCACAATCTCATTCATATAAATATTACCAATTTGTCCACATTACAAATAGTTTTAATAGGTAGGAAGTGGACAGACTTAGTTAAAAGGTCAATAATAACCCAGATAGAGTCCATACCTCGAAAGAAGCGAGGCAGTCCTACAATGAAATCCATAGTAATGTGCTCCCATTTCCATTCCGATATTGGAAGTGGTTAAAGTAGTCTAGCAGGTCGTTGATGTTCTGCTTTAACTTGCTAACAATGTAAACATCTAGCCACGAAGTCAACAATGCTTGTCTTCATTCCAAGCCACCAGAAGTTCCGTCTCAAATCATGATACATCTTTGTGTTCCCCGGATGCATAGTAAATTTGGAATTATGGGCTTCAGTCATAACACGTTTTCTTAAATCACAACAATCTGGTACACAAAGGTGATTTTAAAATTTCAACACATTATTGTTAAGCACAAACCCCGATATTGGTTTTGAGTCAATTTCATTCACAATCTTTTTCAGAAATGCACCTTTCAGTTGCTTGTCTCTTATCTCTTCAATAATTGTGGGTTGGGCAGAAATAGCAACTAGAATTCCATCATGTTCACGTAAAACCACCTCAATTTCATTTTGTTCCAATTCACACAACAATTCTCTCTGACCAGTGAGTAAACATGATAGATTCCCAATAGATTTTCTACTCAATGCATCTGCAATGGTATTTGCCTTCCCTGGATGATACAGAATTTGCCAGTCATAGTCTTTTATCAATTCCAGCCATCTTCTCTGTCTCATGTTCAGTTCCTTCTGAGTGAAGAAATATTTAAAACTTTTATCATCAGTATACACTTCACAAGTTACGCCGTACAGATCGTGACGCCAGATTTTCAAAGCAAACGCCACAGCTGCTAATTCAAGATCATGAGTCGGGTAATTCTTTTCATGAGGACGGAGTTGCCGAGAGGAATAAGCAATCACTTTCCCATTTTGCATTAACACACAACCCAAACCTTTGTAAGAGGCATCACTGTAAATCTAAAATTCACCAGTTCCGTTAGACAGGGTTAGAATTGGTGCAGTTACCAGCCTAGTTTTCAATTCTTGAAAGGCTGACTCCCGTTGATCGTTCTATCAAATTGTACATTTTTTGTGTCAATTGTGTCAATGGAATAGCAAGTTTTGAGAAATCTTTCACAAATCTTCTGTAATAGCTAGCAAGTCCCAGAAAACTCCTCACTGCTGACACATTGGTCAGTCTAGGCCAATCCACAATAGCTTCAATTTTTTGTGGGTTAATGGAGATACCATCCTTATTAATTACAAGTCCCAGAAATGCCACACTGTCAAGCCAAAATTTGCATTTGGAAAATTTGGCATATAGCTTCTTGTCTCTCAGAGTCTGTAACACGGTTCTCAAGTGATTCTCGTGATCTTCCCTGTTTTTGGAGTAAATCAAAATATCATCAATAAATACAGCAACAAATTCATCCAAATATGATTTAAACACCTTGTTCATAAGGTCCACGAAGGCAACAGGTGCATTAGTCACCCCAAACGACATTACCAAAAATTCATAGTGTCCGTATCTAGTTCTGAATACAGTTTTCTCTACATATTCTGCCTTAACTTTTAACTAGTGATACCCGAATCTAAGATCTACCTTGGAGAACACCTGTGCTCCCTGAAGTTAGTCAAATAGATCATCTATTCGAGGCAATGGATATTTGTTCTTCACGGTTACCTTGTTCAACTCACGGTAGTCAATACACAACCTCAAAGACCCATCTTTCTTTTTAACAAACAACACTGGAGCACCCCAAGGTGACGTGCTCCGACGGATAAATTTCTTGTCTAAAAGTTCTTGGAGTTGAACTTTCAACTCATTCAGTTCAGAAGTTGACATTCGATATGGGGTTTTGGAAATCGGTTGTGTTCCGAATACAACATCAATAGTAAACTCAATTTCCTTATCAATTAAGTCTCCTGGAAATTCAGTTGGAAATACATCAGGAAATTCATCTACTACAGAGACGTGCTCTATAATGGGATTATCAGAAGTCATCGTTAAAACACAACACATATGCCTTCTACATCCTTTCTTAATTAATTTGACAGCTTTCATGGCAGAAATCAAGTATAGGGGAGGGACCACCCCATTCCCAGTAAACACAAACTCAGGTAACCCAGGTGGACAAACTATAACAGACTTATTCACACAGTCAATAGTTGCACAGTACTTCGTTAACCAGTCCATACCCAATATACAATTGAAATAATCAATTCCCAAAGGCAATAAATTAACATACAATGTCATATCACCAATCACGACATCACATGCAGGGTACACATACGCAAATACCATAGAACCCCCAGATGGTGTAGATACAGACAATAAATAATTCATGGGTTCTAAGGGTCTAGTTAATTTCCGAGAAAAAGCATGCGATACAAATGAAAGCGTGGAACTCGAATCAATTAGCACATAGGCATTCTGAGCACAGATAGAAATTATACCTGACACCACAGATTCGGTGTTCTGCACATCACCAGGCACAAGTGCAAATACTTGACCCTGCCTTAAGGTTTCCTTCCCGGTGTTAGCTTTTGTGTTCATTCTTGATGCAGAAGCAGATCCAACTGAACTTGTCATTGGATGGCTGGTATTTTCGAGCCTGATAGGACAATCTTTCATCATATGGCCGGTTTTACTACACCTGAAACAAGCACCCGTCGCTCAAAAACAAACCCTTTTGTGTTTTCTAACATATTCTGGGCAAGTCGGTGTAGATCCACTACCTTGGCTTAAACTATTATAAGATCTTGTATTTTGCTTCTCTGAGAACGACCGACCTCTTTTAAAATTAGATTCCGATTTTTTTCCTCTCCATTCACTTGTTGGAGCTAGAGCTTGTTTCTTTGCTGCCAGAATGGCTTCTACTATCAATGCCCTATCGATCACGTTCACATACGTAGGTAGTTTGAGGACACCGACCCGATCAAATATATCTAAATCTAATCCACCCTCAAATTTCTGAGCTTTCTTGTAGTCCGTGTCCACCATATGAGGAGCAAATCTGGCTAACTCAGTGAACTTAGCCTCGTACTCAGCTACAAACATTCTACCTTACTTGAGTTCTTGAAATTCTGACACTTTTCGGTCCCGAAAACCTTGAGGGAAGTACTTGTCATAAAAGATTTCACTGAATCGAGCCCATGTCATGTTTCCATAGGTATTCCGAATCAGTAACCACCATCTCCGAGCTTCGTCTTTTAAGGTGTAGGTGGCCAAAAGAACCTTTTGAGTTTCAGAGCAGGGAAAGACCTCAAATAATTTTTCCATTTCAAGCAACCATGTTTCTGTCTTCAATGGCTCAATCCCACCTAAGAAAGTTGGTGGTTTCATTTTCATGAACTTCTGGGTCAAGTTGATAATATCATTGTTATCCGGTTCAACTTGTACTAGCAGAGGCGAAAGAGGTAAGGGTTGTTGCCTCTATTGTTGTGTCATTGCTTCGGTCAATGTTGCAAGCAACTATTCCATTCGGCTCATGCAAGCCTCCGAGGACCCTACTGTATCATCACTTCTTGTATTTTCCATTGATATAGGGAAACAGGAGGACAATAATCATAGGTAAATAGTCCCATTTTTACAATGTTCGATCAATATGAGTTCAGTCATTTCAATTCCATGCATTCATATTCAGATGCAATTTTCTCATGTATAGAAATTAATACACACACACATGCAGATGGAATGCCCCTAACTCTCACTAGAACATCCTATAGCTCATGGACTCGTGTGTACGGTATAACGCGTGCTCTAATACCACTCCGTCATGACCCAAACCCACCCCTACATGTTTCGCGTCGTAACCGGCCAGTAATCCTTGGATTACCAAAGGCCTCTTAACATAACAACATATAAGTAGGGGCTGCGGAAACAAATATACAAATATACATAGTCCATAGAGCTGTGCAGACATACATGGGACAGAAATTTTTGAAACAAACTTATATTTATATAGATGTGACATCAAAAAAAGTTCATTAATCTTTCGTCACCCGATTACACAGATAAATATCGAAGGGGAACTTAGCCCAAATATAGATATACAGAACAAAATCAAATAAAGCCTTGACATGGTCTTCTCAAAAGGAACCTCCTCGGGAGACACAGTAGTTGGCTGACAAAACAAAATCTTAGGCCATCAACCCTGGGCCTGGTCAAGTGCCAGCTCACCTACATATATAATAATAAATAGTGAGCTAGTGCCCAATGAATAATAACAGAGTAAAGATTTTATTGAATGATGTCCATAAGAAAACAAAGTCGTATACATGTTTAGACGTCAAAGCAGAAATAGATTCATATACATAGTTGCATTTGTATTCAAAGTTCATATATTTCACATTATTGCATATAACATTCGATGACTCAAGTGCACAGAGACGTTTACGATGACCCATAAAGAGACGGCCATAAAGGCTTTCCGATGACCCATAAAGGGACAAATATCATATGATTCTAAGGATGCCACGAATATATTTAAGAAACTTGGACAATCATTCATTCATATAAAACATAGCATTTCAAAAGACTGATCATTTCATATCATCAGAAAATAATTAAAGTCAAACATAACTTTACAGAGTTATTACGCATAGATAACAGATGGCTCCAATTAAACAGACAGAGTAGGCAATTCAGATATCTTATGGCGCGTGACCTACACAGATATAGAGCGAATACGTACTGAATTACACACCCAGAATCATTAAATTAGTTCTTTATTGTCTTGATGTATTTCTACTTCTTTATCCTCATTATAGTGTCTTAATCTTGGCCTAGAAATGCCTATAATGCAATGAGGATGCAAAAATGCATTTGAAAACACTTGGTTAAAAATCCTGGAACATGGCCCCCACTCGAGCGCAACTTCCCCCGCTCGAGCGGACATGCAAACATGTGAGGGGATGCTCAAGTGCAGCTTCCCTCGCTCGAGCGCTCTGTAAACTTTGCAAAAATATTGGTTAAGTGAGATCTCCGCTCGATAGCCACTCGACTCTCGCTCGAGCATGAGACTCACACCCTTGCTCGATCGCAACTCTTGCCGCTTGAGCGGTCTGCAAAACATGCAAACTTCTGGGAGCATGCATTTCATGCTCGAGTAGACTTCAGGCCGCTCTAGCGGAAGTATAAAACCACAGAGTGGTCACTCGAGCACAGATTCTGCCGCATGAGCGGAAGTGCAGAATCTGGGATTTCCAGATTGCACTCCCAAGCTCCAAACTCGAATTCAAAGCCATTTAACCCAACCTTTGGGTCCCAAAACTTGAGAAAATCAGTTTAAACTTGAAAACATTAAGAGTTACACATCATTTCATGAAATCAAGGCCCAAAAGCATGTCAATTGTGGAAAAATTCAACTTGAAATGTAAGAACATGATATGAACATGACATGCATGTATTCATTTGAGTTCATAGCTTCCAAAACATGATCAAATGAGGTCCAAACGTGAGAAATGTTATGAATTCTTCAATCCATGCTAGAATTACAACATGCATGTGAGGAAATCTTTGAAAAAAACTTCCAAATGCTAAATATGCATGCATGTATGGAATGACTTAACTTTCTTCAATTATAGCTTAATTGCCCTATGAATTCACCTAATTCACTTATTTTCACACATCAATCAACTACATTACAAAGTCAATGACTAAAATTCTTACATGGAATCTAAATTGCACAAGTGAAAAAGCTTCAACTCCCAAATTCCATGTAAATTTCCAACAATTCTTAGCAATCCTCCCTATTCTTAGCTTTTGATCTCAATTTTCTTCTCTCTCTCTCTCTTTCTCTCTCTCTCTCTCTCTCTCTCCCCCGGCGCGTCCCCCCTTCCCATGTTTTGCTTGTGTGTGTGAGCTCAAATGTGTTGAGATGAAGAGAAAAGAATGAGTGAAGGCACATATGGGAGCCTTATATAGGCTTAGCTAATGGCTTAATTAATTTATTGATCAACTAATCAATTGGGCATTAATTTATTCTAATTTAATCATTTCGAACTGAATTTTTAATTAAACCTACCATAAAATTCTAAAAATTCCAAATAACACGTGTACCAAGTCAATTTCTGAATCAGATGCCAATAAGGCCTTTAATTCGCAAACCAAAATAGAAACATGAATAGATCTTTCTACGTTAAACAGATATAAACACAATTAAGGCAACATATGATGCAAAATTCCACTTAATTACTCATTAGACATAATTAAACCATGGATTAATGTTAATTAGAGGTCGGGGTTGTTACACTATGCGCTATGTAACCGTTGGTAGGCATCCAGGTTAAAGTCTGCAAAGCAACAAAAGAGGGGGCATACCGAATAATCCGCGTCCAATTCTTGCGGTTGGAAGGATGAAATCTCTTTGGGGGATTTCTAGACTACTAACAACTAACCTTGTAACCGTTGTTATTTACTTGAATATCATGTTTCTTTCCCTTATTGTTTTAATTGCTATTGTGCATTAGAATGGAAAAAAAGGACTGGTGTGTGTGCGTTTACTGGCCATTCAAAACTCATGGCATTTCATGCCAGGTATCAAAGAAACATACGAGACTGATAAAGAGTCAGAAACATTTGAAGACTTGTGTCTGTTTTAGAGAAAGTTAGAAGCCTTTTTGCTATGAGTCTATTCATGCTTTTATTTTATTTTTTTGAGATTGTAATAGTAATGGAACTCGTTTTGTAATTTAAGATTTGAACGCTATAATTATTATTTGCTTTTGTAATCATATGCCTATCTCCGCGTTACTTATAAGACCTTGTGTAGACAACCCATTTTTTACCGTCCTCAAGACTTCGATATGCTTGCAGGTACATCCAATGGCAAGTTTGATTACTCGTCGAGTACTCGACTTTCGCGACGGAATGCTCCAGGTTTGATCCTTCCAGACCCTGTGTCCATCCTGTCTCATACTTGGACCATGTGTTGGTCCTTTCCTCATTTTGCTTTTGGAGCACTGCCGGCCATCAATTTATGCTTGCCGGCCATTGATGAGGCCTGCCAACCATCAATGAGGCACTATCGACCATCAATAAGGCACTGCCGGCCACCACTGATGGCCGGCAGGCCACCATGTTTCAACAAATATATTTTAGATATTTTTAGCCAGCTGTTGCACACTGGGTGTATCTTCCATACACGCGTATGGATGGATTCAAACAAGCTTCTAGCTTGTCAAGGAAGCTTTGGCTTGCTTGTTCTATATAAGGGGAGGTCCCTCTCCATTGAGAGGGGTTCAGAAAATTTTAGAGCTAAAATATCCTCTCTCTAGAATTCTCACTCTCTCTCTCTATATTTGGGCTATTTTGAGCCTTAAGAGTGTGTTTTTCTTCATATATTTGCACTACAACACCTAGTCAAACACCACAACCTTGTTGCTGAGGTACTTGAGGGTCTTGTTTGGACTCAAAAAGTTGGTTTCAGCTCAGAGAAGTTGCTGTCTTGCTGTGGTTCTTCAAGGGTGAGCGTCTTCCTCTTTTAAGCTTATTCTTGTACACAAGCTTGGCCACTTTGCATATTATTTTAGGCCTACTTGTCAACTACAAAAACCTCTATTTTTATGTGTTTAAAATGGTGGTTTGAAGTCCTGTGGGGGTTAGGGGTGTTTCATCCCTTTGTGCCTTATTTGCTTAAGCCTTGTGCCATCTCTTAAGGCTTTTGAGGCACTCTTTGTTTGGCCTTTCTACCACTGAAACTCTGAGAAATTTCAGTGGTAGAAACCATGTTCTAAGGTCCAAAGTAGGAGGGGGTGGCCTCCCCTCTTTGCTTCT
Organism: Camellia japonica; assembly: GCA_030407325.1. NCBI lineage: Eukaryota > Viridiplantae > Streptophyta > Magnoliopsida > Ericales > Theaceae > Camellia > Camellia japonica. Next base: position 165,248,405 of record JAPPVO010000059.1, on the reverse strand, counting down.
TGGTTGCATGTCTTGTTGGCTTACCAAATGAGCATGCGTTTCTACTTCTTTGTGGCTTTGTTCAAGCACTTTTTTGTGACTTTTTCGACTTGTCATAACTCTATTTTTGGTTGGTTTGGTTGCCTCTTGCATGCTTCTTGCACTTGTAGTGCAATTTTGTTCACTAGCCTAGCATGTTTGGTGTTTTAGCCTATTGATCTAGCATGTGTATGCTCTACTCCAGCATGTTTTGGGCTATGTTTTAGCATGCTTTAGGTCTGATTTGAGTGGTCTTGATCATATATGCCTTGCCTTGCATGGTTGTAGTGTAAAGGGCCTTAACTAGCCTTGAGTTTCAAAGCCTCTAGCATCCTTTGCTTGGCTTATTTGCATATCTTAACCTCATTTCATACATGATTTTAGTATGTATAGTGTGGTTACACTCTCATGTGTTCTACTCTTTCAATGCTTTTCAGAGATATGCATTGTGCCTTGCTCATAAGCCAACTTGCATGCATGTTTGTCTAAGCTTTTGGGCTATCATTTCAGCATGTTTTGGCCTTTGATTTGGCATGGTTGAGCTCTGTCTAGAGCTGGTTTGGTTGTTTAGGCTATGTATTGCATGCTTCTTGTGTAAAGCCCTTGATTAGCTTTGTGTTTCAAGCCTCTTAACATGCTTTATTTGAGCTATTTCCATGATATGGCATCATTTAGCATGTAATTTCAGAGCCTACACCTCTGTCACACTCTCACATATATCACTCTTTCATTGTGTTTGAGAGTTGTGTTTAATGCCTAGCTTGTGAGCCAATGCATGAGCATGTTATTGTAGCTTTTGGTACTTCCTTTCCAACATGATTTTGCCACTGTTTTGGCATGCATGAGGTCTGTTTAGGGCTGGTTTAGTCCATTGAGCATTGTATTGCATGTCCTAGTGTTGTGTCCTTCACTAGTTTCATCATTCTAGTCCCTTAACATGTTATGCATGAGTTGTTTACATGATTAGAGTCTTGTGCTTCATGCTAAGCATAGCATGTTGTTTGCATTGCATGGTGTTCAATTGGACGTCATATTGAACACAAGGTGAATTGGTCCATTTCATACTCAAAGTGATGAAAATGGGCCAATTCCCTTTGTCTCCATTGCCTTTGATCCTCTAATGATAAGGCCATGGTCTTAGAGTCTTGTTTGCATCGCATTTATTGAGTTTGTGCAAGATTGGATCTTTGGCCATCATGCATTGCATGCTTGATTGATGGTTTTTGATCCAATAGTGCCTCTCCCTTGATGTTTTGAAATGATATGGAGTGGCATAGTACACACATGCCCTAGGGAGACCCTCCATTTCCTCTATTTTTGTGCTCTGTTGCAGAATGGTGTCACAGCACACCAGTGGCTGCCAGTGCCACAGTGATGGCCAGCACCCTTCCATTGTTGGCCGGCAGAGGTCCACTCCTGGCCGGCAGGTGGCTGGCAGCCACCTTTCATGGCCAGCAGGCCACTGGTGCACTCCCTAGCACTGTTTTGGTAAGTTTCAGCAGCTAGTTCTTGAAGACACCCTATAGACAGAGCCTTAAGAGAGCAAACTGGAGAGCTTTTCGAGGCAGAAACCGAGGCATGCATGTTCAAACTTCTTCAACTTGTTGGGGTAGCATAGTTTAAAGCTTTAATTATTAGTTAGGTTGATTTTGTAATGTAATTAATTAATTTGTTAATTAGTTAATTAGTAATAATTAGTAAGTAGTTCGCTAGTTATTTGTTTAATTTGTAATAATTAGTCTAATTAGCTTAATTAGATTAGTTGGTTAGCTTAGCTTAGAGTAGCTTAGCGTATTTATTCGAACCCTCCGTCAAGAGGGCAAATGTTCTAATAAGGGTGCGTGTGTGTGCATGTCTTCCAACCCCATTTCTTTCTCCCTTTTACTTATCACTTTCGATGGTTAGTTCTAGGGCACGTTTGATTAATATACCTTATGCTTGCATGCGTGCATCATTCATTTTGTCTTGCATGCACTGGGCTCGACGCATCATTCAAACTGCATTGTATTTCAATACCTATTGAATACATGTATCAGTTGTTGCATTCATATGCCATCTTAGATAGCCGAGCCTACTTAGTTGCATTTTGCATGTGTTGCATTAGGCATCTTAACATAGCTAGGATCATGCATGATTTCTAACTAGTTTTCTGTTTTGGCTCAGAGTACACTGTGAGTGTTTACGCTTTAGCATCCTTGCATGAGTGTGAGTGTTGCCATGACAGCATGCTTTCCATGAGGCTATTTGCTTAAGTGATTACTGCATGAATGCCTGTGGGTGGAGGCTTGATTGCCTAAATTGGAAAACTCGATGATTGTGAGTTTTAAGCCCACTTTGCGAAGTGGCAAATCATGTTTTAAAGCCACTTGAGGGTGGCAAATCCGCGCTTTAGCCTACTTGCGAGTAGCACTTTCAAACCATTTTCGAAAAACAAACATGAATTGTTTTGTTCCAATTCTCGTGATTGAGTCCATACTTGTATGCTGTGCACATCACATAGTACGTTAGCTAATAATGGAATAAGAACACATGTGTTTTCAAAATAACATATCATGCTTAGTAGAGACCGATCCTTTGATTAGGCGAGCGGGGGTACTCATTTCATGACCTTCCCCCCTCGTACCCAAGTTCCCGAGCCGAGGCAACTTTGGTGATGACGGACACGTGGCCTTTGGCGTGAGTCAGGATTTCCTAAATTTTCCAAAACAAAATATTTAGGTGGCGACTCTGTAATCTGGCAAAGTAGTCCATGTTTGGCGCTTTTGGATTAAAATTGATTTTCCAAAATGATTTGCCGGATTTGGACTCTTTGGTGATTTATCAGTCTTACATTGCACTTTGTGAGATTAGATGCAAAACCGTGATAGGAGTCCGAACTGTAGGACCAATTCGAGCCTCTCCGAAAGGGGGCGTGCAAAAAAGTTGAGCTACACCTTGTGTCAATACCTCTTAAGATCAATCAAAAAGATAGCTTGCTATCTAAGGTTGTTGGACTTAGAAGGGAAGCGAAATTGACTCCTCCGACCTTGTTGGGATCTTACTTGGATATTAACCAAAGGACTCTTTAGTGACATTACCCTAACCCTTAGAGTAGAAATTGGGGCCGCACAACCAAGCCTCTATACATCTCATATTCCCTTGCAAAAACCATTTAAGAACCAAGTCCTAAAGCTTTGATTAAAGAGAGAGTAGTCTTGCTAAGTTGAAGAAGATTAAATGATAATTATACACTTGTCCAAAGCCATCATTCTAAGCTCAAATTCCAAGATCTTGAATTGAGGATTAAGCTCATAATTCACAACCTTGAGGGTGATCAAGAGGAAGTTTGGAAGTCAAGAAGTCCACTCTTTCTTTGGAAGGTGAATTTTCAATTCTTTCATTGCTATTTGAAATTGATTTTCTTGCTTTTGTTTCATATTGTTTTGTTGTAATCTAACTTGAAGTGGTTAGTTTTCAATTCTTTCATTTTCTTGCATTTTCTATCTCCTATTCATTTGCTTGCACTTTCTATTTTATATTTGTTTTCTTACTTTAGTTTCATATTAGTTTTGTTGTAATCTAACCGAAAGTGGTTAGTTGAGCCACCTACATATTCCTTATTTGTTCTTTTTCTCGGTGTTGTAATGAGATAGGTTTTGCTAGGCTTAATTGGCCGGTTGGCCTATACGGTTGGCCATTTAGCTTCTTTTGTACAAAACAGAGTAGTCTTCCAGAATTGAGCATACTAGTTTTTGACAATCCTCAAGGCCCATGAAACTTCTTTATATATATATATATATATTTGAGTGTTTTGTGAGGTTTTTATTTTGTTATAATATTTTCCTCTTCCCTCTCTCATTTGGTTTGTAATCATTTATTCAAGTGTTGTACTAATTCCCCACCCAGCTTCTTCTATCCTATTCTTTTACTTGTTTTCCTTATTTGTGCATAAGCATCATATTTTTTTTTTTTTTTCATCAAATCCATGCCTTGCATCATGTTTCATGCATATGGATTCGGCTAAGTTTGCATTTGTAGATTTAATTAATTCCTATGTAATTATGTGTGTTATCTCATGTTCTTGAAATGATTTACATGTCATATATTATAAGCCAAATCTTTAGTTGCATCTCATGAGTGAATTGTATTAGGATTTTGTATATAAGATAACGCATATTTCGCTAACTTTGTTTTGTAGCTGTTTGCAGGACGTTGGTAAATATGTAAGTTTTTATGTTTTAGCATCCTGCTAGTGTGTGTTTTTCTTACTATGTTTAGCATTCTACCATGAGGCGACTTGCTTACTTGATATAACTATATGAATGCCGGTTGGATGGAGGTTGTGTCGCTTAATTTGGAATGATGTTGATTTTCATATTTGTAAACTCAATTTCTTTGAGTTGTACATCTTCAAAACTTTTTCAAAACACATGAAATCAAGTTGTTCCAAAATGAATGACATAGTCTATACTTGTATGCTTCACATAGTAACTTTTTAGATTTATTAAAATTTGGAACATGAACAAATAAAGCAAATAAAACTCAGGTCATGGTTTAGTAGCGGCCGATCTTTGATCGGGTGAGTAGGGGTGCTCAATTAATGACCTTCCCCTCTCATACCTAAGGTTCTGAGCTAAGCATCTTTGGCTATGATAAATAGTGGCCTTCGCACGAGTCATGGGTTTCCTAATTTTTCTAAAATATTAGGTGGCAACTCTAAGATCTAGTGATGTAGTCCATTTTTTTGGCAATGGTTTTGCAATAAAATGGATTTTCTATAAAAGTTATCAAATCTAGACTCTCATCTATGTTTCACATTGCACTCGTGAGACTAGATCGAAGAAATCGAGGGTTCGAACTATTTAATGCTCATGAGTACCCCCTGGGCGATGTTACATTCTTCTTGCTAAAGGTAAGGATTTCTTTTCTTCTCCTCAATACTTTCGTATAGATAGATGGGTGGTATGTTTTCATTGTAGAAAACCTTATGTTGAAAGGAATTTTCTTGAAAAGCATGTAGAGGGAATTAGGGTTTCCAAGTCAAAAGAGTTAAGCATGTGATTAATGTAGATTACAGAAGTTTTGGTGTTAAGGGAACATGATAACGTGCTTTAAGGTAGACAGCTCCAAATTTTATCCAAACCCTAGTTTTTAATTTTATTTTAACATTGGGTTTTTCTTCAATTGGTCTTTGATTCTTGAATTTGAGTTAATGCTTGGTTGAATTAGGTATGAATGTTGATTATTAGAAGTTATGAAAACAATCCTTGTGGGATAGGTTCATGTTATAGTAATTAGTGATGGAATTTGGTGTTAAGAACTATGGGCAGTGTATTATATTAAATGTGATGTTGGTGTAATTTTTTTAAAACTGAAATAAGGAATTTATGAGTTAAAGTTTTGGAAAGAGTGTCTGTTTCCTTTCGGTAAAGCGTGGGGCTTGATAGAGGTTCTACCTTCCTTCTGGAGTAGCGCCTGTTAAAGCGTGTAGATTGTTGGGCTATATGGAGATTTCGCTTTTCTTCTGATTAGCCACCGGTAAAGCGTGGGGCTTGAGATAGGGTCCAACTTTCCTTCTGGAGTAGTGCTAGATAAACTGTGTTGGAGTGGATTGCTTGACGAAGTTGGGCGTTGGCACGTAGATATTTTTTGTTAATTATGTGATAATTTTGTATGTGTGAAAATGATAAATGGTATTGGAGAATTGAAATGTGTAAGTGGGATAAGATTGAAACAACTTGAATTGTATAACCTCAATGTGTGAAATGTGTTGTTATGTGTATGTGTTTGGTATTTTGAAGGTATTGGTAAGGTGACAAGTTGTGGCGTAATTAATGAGTATTAAATATGAACTAGAAGGCATAGATGATTAGTTGTCCTAAAGCCTTTATCTAAGGAAAAAGTGTTTTGAATAAATCATTTGACTGGTTTTGATAAGATAAAAAGATTTTTTTTTTTTAAAAAGAGTTCTATAAGATATATTAAGTGGGATTTTTACAATAGAGTATTTATGTGTGTAATCTATTTTGCATATACAAGAACACATTATTACTTATGTATTACCTTATAGTTTCCATGATCACATATATCTATCGATTTTGTGGAGGAATGATGGTTGCGATAACACCTTGCTCGCATATGTTTCACAAAGATTGCTTGTTCAAGTGGCTGCCAAAGACTAGTCGATGTCCCTTTTGTAGATCATTTTGTGCTACCCTGATTTAGTACTTGTGTATTATAAATTTAATCTAATATAATTAATCTATAATCATTCTTTGATCTTCATATGTTTGTTTGTGCTATAAATAAATCTCGTCAAATTTATACATTTTCTATATGATTTGAAGTGTTTGGTTGTCTATTGAGTATTGATAGTTCTGCAATTGCATGTTCGTTTCATTCCACATTCATTCTAATAAACCAAACAATACATTACAATGATAAATGACGATTTCATTTATAATAAAGTTTTTATTGTGCTATTTTTTTTTTTCAAAGACAAAATAAGTATATTTTTTAAGGCTAAAAAAGCCTGAACCAAACCAGAACAGGACATCATAAATAATTATAACCACACAGATTATACAGTCATTACACTTTACTGATATAACTAACTATTCTCTCTCTCTCTCTCTCTCTCTCTCTCTCTTCTCTCTCTCTCTCATATTTCAGAATCTGATAGTAAATTGTGTCACCTTCCTTATCAAGCCAAGTAGCACATGAGCTCAAATATCTACTCAAATCCAAATGCTACTGAAGGCTTCTTCAAGTGCCCGTTTCTTTCTCAATTCGACGCTCCACTCTCCTGCCCTTATACCTATCTCTGCTCGAAGTTTCATCATTTTTCATCATCAATATCATACCCTTGCATGTCATGATTAGATCCTATTGGAATAGGTAGTGGAGCCACGCCTGTTGATCATGGCTACGCAATTCCAGCTCCAGCAACTGCAGGGGCATATGCACAAACAGTAACCCTTACTTGAGAGCTTTGGCTCATGGTCTATCTAAATAAATTTTTTAAAAAAAATTAGAACATGTGATGTTCATCAAGAAGAATCCTCAAGACAAGCCCATTTTCGAAAATACTATTATTTCATAAATTGAAAGCATAAGCATAATCTAATAACAACTCACTTATTAGGTTCTTCCTGGCTATGCAATCAAGTAATCATAAAAGTTAGAATTTCATTTTTGAAATTCAGGGGTGCTATATCCTAAAATAAATGCCACAGGAACCCAAGGACCAAAAAAACACATTTATCATTGTTTGCACTCCTTGAAATTCATGTTGCCACTCAAGAAATCCTGCAAATGTGAACACAAAAAAGCTTGTTGATTAAATGTGGGCGTGCCAGAATTTGTCAACCTAATTCAAGGTGTAGAAATTGTTGAACATTTTTGGCTTCTAACACAGAGAAATTACTATGTGTGACTGTAGACACCTTATTTTTTATGGCCCTTACGACTTGGACGCCATCGCATGCACACCCGATGATGTGTCTATATGCTCGCCAAGTGCTCGAAGTCCTCAGCGGAATGCCACAGCTGTGAATCTTTCAAACCCTACACCCCTGTTACCTCATCTTTGGACCAAGTCTTGGTCTTTCAAGCCTGCAGCTTCTAGTGCTTTTGAGGCTGACAGCCATCACTTTTGGTCTGCCAGCCACTGATGTGGCTTGCCGGCCACCAATGTATTTTGCAGATATTTTATGCTAGTTGTGCCAACTGTTTGCACAGATACATGCATCTGCACCCACGTGTAGGGCTGGATATCCTTGTACAGAATTCATGTTTTCTATATATAGAAGACCCTTCTCTCATGTTTGAAGGTTAGAAAATTTTGAGATCAAAATTTTTCCTCTCTCTACAATTCTATCTCTTTCTCTCTAGCAAATTTCTACACTTTAGCCTCTAAATCCTTAACCTTTGTCTATACACCCTTAACAAAATCTCAGCATCTTTGAGTTGAGGTACTTTTGAGCTTGGTTTGAGCTCTAGAGGGTGTGTTTACTTGGTTTTGTTGCCTAGAATTGGTCTTCTCTTCAAAAGGTATAAGGCTTTGCCTATTTGCTTGCTTTCTTTGCTATTATTCCTACTGTTTTTCCATTGTTTTGGGGCTATCAAAACTCTGTATTTTTTGGTTGAAGCTTAGGTCTGAGGACCATTTGAGGTTGAGAGGTTGATAGCCCTTCTTTATACCTTGTTTTGGAGGCCTTTGCCCTTGTGTTTCCGATCCTTTTACTATCTTTTTCTGAGCTTTTAAACGCTGTTTTTCAGAGCTTTTCCAGTGACCAAATTCATGTTTTGAAGTCCAAATTTGGAGGGGTTAGCCTCCCCTCCTTGTGTCTTGCTTACTAGCCTAGTTTGTGCCATGTTTTAACATGTTAATCTAGCTATTTTTAGCTCAATTCCAGCATGTTTTTGGATTTATTCTAGACTATTTTAGGCTGTTGGTTGCATTTGAACTTTGTTTTGCATGCTTGTAGTGTAATAGTCCTCATGCGTTTGGTGTTCTAGGCCTTAGACACCATCTTATTTGAGTTGATAGCATTTATTTATGCTTTTCTCACTCATTTTTAGCACTAATAATCTCTGCAACCTCCCTCCTTTCTTGGCTTTTTTTTGTTTTGCTTTGAAAGTAGTTCAAACAACTTGTTTGTTACAAGCATGAGATTGAGATTTCATGCTTAATGGTTTAATCTCTTAGGGGGTTCATTATCAATGGTATGATGTCTCTTTCATGCCTAGAACAACTCTTGGTTTGAGCCTTCTTTCCATTAGAGGACTTAAACTCACCCTTTGGACTCAATTAAGTAAATAATGGATGGTAATCTAAAATGGAGTAATTAAAACTTGGAACTAAAATGGTGCAAGATAATAATTTGGTTGTGTTCAATCGGACGTTAATTGAACACATGGAAACTTGGGCCATTTCATACTTGTTAGTGATGAAATGATCCAAGTCTCCAAGGTCATCACTTCCCTTGATCTTTCATGATAGGGAGGTGGTTTTGAGAGTCTTATTTCATTGCAATTATTGAACTTACACACTTGGTTTCATAAGTCATCATGCAATGAAATTGAATCCATTGATAGTTTGTGAACCAAACTTGCTACTCCTTTGATTTGTTCATGAAAATGAGGGGTGAGTTGTGCAAACAAACACTTGAAAATACCCTGTGCATGCTCTGTTTGTCCTCTGTTGCAGCAAGGAGAACTGGGCAATAGTGGCCAGCAGGCCACTTTCCATAGACGGCAGGTGGCCGGCAACCTTCATCACTAGCCGACCGGCCACTGATGCAAAATTCAGCAATGTGTTTTTCAAGCAGAGCAGAGCTATTCTAGAAGTGGGCAACAGTGTGTGTGTTGTATTGTGCAACAGAGGCTCTCCAGAAGCAAAACAGCGGTCATTTCAGGTGGAAACCGAGCATGCGCATGAACATCCCACGCATCCTGAAGCAGAGTAGTTAGCTTAATATTTAGATTGTTTAGCTTACTTAATTCTTTTAATTGCACTTGTGTTGTAATTAATTAATTAGTTAGTTAACTAGTTATTCAATTTTGTTTTATAATTAGTTAGTTAACTAGAATAGTTCATTGATTCATTTGTTGTAATAATTAGTTAAGTAGTTTAGCTAATTCAATTGTTGTAATAATTGTTTAGCTAATTAGTTCATTTGGACTCTCCTTCATGAGAGCACAATGATGTAATAATATGTATGTCTTCCAACCCCACATCTTTCTCTTTTTTATTTACTAGCTTATGATGGTTATATTAGGGACATCATGTTTCAATTAGCATATTTCATGTTTGCATCCACTTGTATTGCATGCACCGAGGCTCGGTTCATTATTCTAATTGCATTGTTAGTTCAATACTTCTTTGAATACGTACTTAGACCGCATGCTATTTAATTGATTCATATGCCATATTAGTAGCCGAGCCTATTAGTTTCATATCGCATGTGTTGCATTAGTCATATTGCATAAAGTTAAGATCATGCATTTTTCTAACTTTTTGTTCAAATTGGCTTGGAGTACTAGGTGAGTCTTTACTCGCTTTAGCATAATTGCATGAGTGTGATTGTTGCCATGTCTAGCATGCTTGCCATGAAAGTAAGTGCTTAATTGATAAACTGCTTGAATGCCTGTGGATGAAGGCTAATTACTTGAATTGGAATAATTTGAGTAGTGTTTTATGCGATCACTTTTTCAAGTGATACATATTCGAAACAATTTTGCAAACAAACATGACTCGAAATGTTCCAATTCTTGCGATTTAGTCTATACTTGTGTATGCGCATCACATAGTAATGCTAGCCTAATAAACCAGAACAAGAGCATATAATGTAAATAAGATTCATATCATGATTAGTAGAGGCCGATCTTTGATCAGGCGAGGGGGGTGCTCAAATGCATTCATGACCTTCCCCTCTTGTACCTAAGTTCCCGAGCCGAGACAATCTTGGTGATGACAGACACGTGGCCTTTGGCACGAGTCATGGGTTTCCTAAATTTCCCCAAAACAAAAAATATTTAGGTGGCGACTCTGTATTTGGCAAAGCAGTCCATTTTTGGCAATTTGATTCAAAATCGATTTTCCAAAAGATTTGTCAGATTTGGACTCTTTGGTGTTGTAGACACCCCGTTTTTGACCGCCCTCAAGACTTGGGCATACTGATGGTTTGCTCGGTTGTTGAGAGATGTGCAGGGCACAGGTTCAGTTTCTTCGACAAGGAGAGAGGCAACCCTTCAAAACACTTTGTTAGGGGTTTGGAGTTGAAGAAAAGAGGAGAGGAGGGGGGAGAAAATAGGTTGGAGAAGAAGTTCGCCATGAATCCGGGTAGAAGAAAGTCGAGCGGCTCTCGCTGAATCAGGCTTATTCAATTGCATACTTGGAATTTAGCTATGAGGCCACTACCATTGGAAATAAGACTTCGGGGCTTCATTTTTGGTTCAAAATCTCTAGAGCCAAGTCCGGGTGAGAGAAGATGATGGGTTGAAGCTGGGCATCATCCCGGTTGGATCGAGTCTGCGCGGCTTCACGGAAAAGGGCATAACTTTTTGCACAGAAGGAATTTTGATGCAAAGTTTGCGCCATTAGAAAGCTAACTTCCGGGGGCTTCAATCTGGCCATCCACCGGCACTTCTTGACATTACCAGCTACCCACCGGTACTCTATTTAGCCGACCGGCCAGAATAAAGTGCAGGTCGGCAATATATTGTGCCGACGGCCATTTATTGTGCCGATGACCTTTTCATGGCCGATTTGACCTTTGACTCTTGCAGGCATGGTGCATCCCAGCAGTGCCAGCTGGGATGCACAGAACTAGTTCCCCGTGCATACATGTGCCTATTTTGCACCCTTTTGCACCTTTGAACCCCTTAAAGCTTCTAGAAGCTTGAACCCTTTGGCCAAGCTTCTTGGAGAAGCTTGGCCAGCTGTATTAGCTTCTCCTAGAAGCCTTGCACCCCCCCTTTGAACCCCCTTTGCCCCTTTGACCCTTTCCATTTACTTAGCCCTTAAGATAAGTGCTTTACTTGGCCTATATAAGCACTTCTCTTCTCCTTTGTCTAGGGTTGGAGTTTTTGAGCAAAAAACCAGAGAGTAGACATATATATCTAACATATATATCTACAACTCTCTATATCTATCTTATCCAAGCTTCCAAACACCTTGGTTCTTGCATCATTTGCTCTACAACACTAGCACAATACCTCCATCTTCCATTCCAGAATTTGGGAGGTCATTTCAGAGCTTAGGAGCACCAAAGCTTGGTCCAAGAGGTGCTGGTTTGTTGGTCTACAAGGGTAAGCACACTTTTCCCCAAAACTAGCATTTTCTTGGTTCATATCTAAGCCATAGTTTCATGTATTTTTGAGCTTCGATGTAAACTACAAAGAGCTATTTTGAGCCCTTCTTCAACATTGAAGAAGGGCTCAACACTGTTGGGGACCTCCATGTATGACTTGCTTCATAACCCCTCTTTGGTCCCCATTTTTGCATGCTTTCTTTAGCCTACCATGCTTCTGTTTTTGGGCCTTCGACAGGCCTGAAAAGTGTCTTATTTTTCCCCCCTCTACATGTCTTATGAAGGGTCTTTGGCTGTTTGGTGCACCCTTTTGGTACTTCATGTTATACCCCTTTGTGGGCCTTAATCTTGCATTGCATTTTGAGCATGTTTGTACATTGATTTGGGGCTTTTCATCTACTGTGGGTAGTCATATTTTTGGTCCCTCATCAGTATTGTAGAAGGGTATTTTCAGTTTGGTGCATGCTTAGCATACCTACCATGTGATGCCTTGTAATTGCCTTATATGCCTTAGGTTGTTGGCCTTTGTTCGAGCATGTTTTAGGCTTAGATTTGTGAAGCTTTTGTGCTTATTTTTCCATGCTTTAGGTCTGTCTTAAGTTGTTTGAGTCGATCCTAGCATGCATTATATAGCCTCTTTGCATTTGTGGCTTGTATGCTTCAAGTATGTGGATGTGTAAGCATGTTGCATGCTTTGTTGATTTATTTAGTTGGTTTGGAACCTCCTATAACATGATTTCAGAGCTTTCTAGCATGCTAATTGTCCATGTTTAACTCATTTCAAGTGTGCTTGAATGTTGTCTTGTTTATGCCTAAGTGTTGGATTATGTATGCTTGCATGTGTACATGTATTGCATGTATCTTAGTCTTCACTTCTATAGCATTTGGCCACTGATCTTAGGTTTATTTGGAGTTGCCTAAGTCATGTTTAAGACCATCATTTGCTTGCTTGCATGCTTACCTCATATTTGCTTGTATGCTTTGCATAATTACATTGCATCGTTCATGTTGCATACTAGTTGACATGCCTAGGATTGCACACATAGACATGCATTCCTGTCCCTTGATTCGGTGATAGGGATTGGGACTTTGGTTTGCTTGGTTTGCATACATTTGAAATAGAAGTTGCATACTTGGTTCCTTGGGCCATCATGCTTGGAAATGCGTGATTGGTGGTCCGAGAATCGAGGCACATCCTCCTTTGAGTCATTAGCATGATAAGGAATGTGTTTGATGCATAAATTGCTTGAATTACATTGCCATGCAAGTTGTGTCCTCTGCTGCTGTGGTTGCAGTTCTACAGGCATTTTGTGCCGACCGGACTATTTAGTGCGACCGGCAGTAAACAAACAGCCGATGGCTTCTTTTTGTGCCGGTGGCCTCCTCCTTCAGCCGGTGGTGTCCTACCCCAGCCGGTGGTGATCCCCAGTGCCCTGAGAGGCACTCCTGGGACTTTGGCAATTTTCTGAGGAGGAGAGTAGAGGAACAGAGGCAATCCGTGCATGGCAGTGTGGTTCCGAGCCGGTCCCGAGCGCGTGTTGCATCCGGTTCTCCTCCCGAGGCGTTTACTGTTTTTCTTAGATTAATTAATTTGTTAATTTAATTAATTTGTAATATTTAATTAGCTTGCGTAGTTAATTAATTTGTATTATTAGGTCCCTCCGAGCGAGGGCATAATTTGTAATAAGTGTGTGTGAGTGGGTGTATGTCTTCCAATCCCCATTTCTTTCTTCCCTTTTATTTACCCGCTTATGTTGGTAGATTAGGGCACATTTAAATTAGCATACCTTATGCAATGCATGCGTGCATTCATGCATTTGTTTACATACATCGGGCTCGGTACATCATACAAACTGCATCGTACTTTCAATTCCAAATTGAATACGTGATAGTTGTTGCATTTCATGTGCCATGCTTAGGATAGCCGAGCCTGTCTAGATTACATTCCGTATGCGATGCATTAGTCACTTAACATAAACTAGGTCATGCATGTTTTGCTAACTGGTTTCTTGTTTTGGCACGAAGTACTATGTAAGTTTTATGCTTTAGCATGTCGCATGCGTGTGGATGTTAACATGACAGTATGCCTGCCATGCGGCTAAGTGCTTATGTGATAAACTGCTTGAATGCCTGTGGGTGGAGGTTGGATTGCCTAAGTTGGAACAACTCGTTGAAATCCGTATTTTAGCCTACTTGCGAGTAGCAAAAACCAACACGTTTTTCGAGACAAAACGGATATGCAATGTTTATTTCCAAATTAGGCAATCTAGTCTATACTTTTGTGTTGTGCGCATCATAGTAATTCTAGGTTAATAATTGGAATAAGAATGCATAATTTTTCAAAATCGGATATCACGGTTAGTAGAGGCCGGTCTTCGGACCGGGCGAAAGGGGGTGCTCATAGCTGACCTTCCCCGATCGTACCCAAGCTCCCGAGCCAAGATCACTTTGGTGATGACGGACATGTGGCCTTCGGCACCGAGTCAGGGTTTCCTAAATTTCCCATTTTAAAATATTTAGGTGGCGACTCTGTAATCTGGCAAAGCAGTCCATGTTTGGCACTTCTTTTCAAAAATCTGTTTTTCTCAAAAACGATTTGCCAGAGTTGGACTCTTTGGTTCAGATTAAGAACCGTGACAATTTGAGTCCGAACTGTAGTAAACCCCATATGAACAGAACGGGACTTAACCCTCCCGGGGCGTTCGGGGACGTCTACAGGTGTTTATCAATTTCACATTGCACTTGTGAGATTAGATTCAGAACCATAAGAGTCTGAACTGTAGGGCTTATTTCAAACTTTCAAAAGGGGGCGCGAAAAAGTCGAGCTACAGTAACTAAGAGGAACTACCACTAGTTCAGATCTTGCCTCAATGAAGAGGACTTTTAACAAATTTATAGGTTCAAAAGATAATTAGACTAAAATTGTGACTTGCATTGATTGGAAATGAAGTACGAATGGCAATCTAAAATAACTAAGCTATGAAGCTAAGCTAAGGTGATGAAGCTATGAAGCTAAGATAAATGAGCTATTGAAGCTAAAATGAATTGAAAGACATGTATTGAGAGACTCTTGGTCCAGTGTTTGGTTGGGGACTCCTTCAATGTTGCATTTGGAGTCCTTTATATAGTGTTGGAGAAGTCCTAAATTCACCAGAAATGTGGCAGCCTCTCCTGGTAAAATGTGTCCTTGATGCTAAGCTTGATCCTCCAAAAGTAGGAACAATTTTGATCTTCAAAGGCTAAGGCCTATCCTTGTAGCTTTGACCTACTCCACCAAGCTCTCAGAAAGTCGCCACGTGTCCTTCCACATTTGAATTTGAATTTGAATCTATTCTGCTTGATTTGAGGAACAGATTCCTTGGTTGTTGCATAGTTATTTTTCTCTTTGTTGTGCATGTCTATCCTCAAGGAATTCAAAAAACCAGTCTTGCCTTGTTTAGGAAATATTAATTCCTTGACTGTAGGATATATTGATCCTCCACACCTCATGTGCTGCCACATATCCATAGAATCCCTTTGTCTTGATCCTTGAAAAAATGGTGCAACCTTTGTATATGATATGGAAGATCTTCATCACCTACAAACTAGATGAGGCACCAAAGTAGAAGATAAGGCCTCAATTTAAGAGATAAACCTTCGCAATAGGAGATAAGGCACTTAATTAGGGGATAAGCGTCAACAACCTCCTCATTTTTAAGAGTGGTTAAGGCTTGCCTTATCTATCAAATCCAACTTATTTTATTTATTTAATTAATCAATCAATTAATTTAGTTAATTAAATAAATAAAATAAAATACTTCCTCTTTGCTATGTCGCCATTTGACCTAGGTAAGTGGGTTCCATAAAATGTTTGACTTTCCATCTCTTATCGCCATGTGGCACAAATAATTAGGAAAATTGCCACGTGGAAATTTTTGCCAAAAAGCGTACAAACAATGCCCTTCTTCAAGTACATTCTTGGTTCTGTCAAGAAATCGAAAAGAATGTGCTTGAATTTCAAGGCGTCTTTTTGAATTGATTTGATCCTTTAATAATGATTCTCCTTAATGAATTGGACCAAAAACCCTTTCCTTGAGAAATAGAAGTTGGAAGAGGGGAGTGAGAGATGACTTGATGCCCATCATGACACCTACCATCACATTGGCGGCATCTCCTTGTTCTTTAAAACTAACAGTAGCTGTTAAGGGCAAGATTGGCGATGTCTCTTGCAGAGGCAGAAGTGACCTAGACTCCTACACAGATTGAATGAAAGAGCGTCTTCTGGCCATTTTTGTGAATTTTCAAACCTGCCACCAAACTTAGCACGCATGTTTTTTTTGAAAAGCTAATCCATCCAGTACCAGGGCTATAAATACTCCCTATTTGCTTTTCGTTCTTCATTTATCATCCCTTTTCTCAAAAATCCCCTCTTCACCTCTTCATTTGCCTATAATTTTCATTTTTCTTCTCTGTTTCCATCAATAACTAAAAAAGTTGAGAAGAAACTCCCATATGTTGGACCTGAGATTGATGCCCTCCTTAATGATGACAAACCCTCCATGTGTTCCAATTATCTGATTGATTGTCCTCACTCTCTAGGCTCGTTTCTGGAACACAAACTAGGACTTTGTCCTGCCTTCGCTGCCAGCTTCTCTTGTTTGGAAAAGAAACTGTTGTTTGAATATTCCATTCCTGTGGACTACAGCCATTACAATCTTGTTTCTCCTATTAGGGTTTGGCACACCTCCAAAACTGAGTATGTTGCCTGGTTAAATCGCGTGGTGGCCGCCAAGAGTCAAGTCTAGAAAGAGATAGGAAGTTACAATTCCATCATGCTAAGCCAAGGTAATATTCATATTGACAAGGCTATGTTCTTCTCCATCTTATTATTGGTATATCTCTACCAACTCCTTTCATTTAAGAACTGGTATCATTTTTAGCTGGTTTTTGCCCCCATGGAGAAGAACTCAATACTCTCCTTACCTGCAAAGATATGTATGGGGAAATATTTTCTGAGTACCAACACGTGGCAAGGTGACGCCGACGTGTCAGCCGAGGTGCCACGTGTCGTGGTAGTTATGCCGAGGTTCTCGGTAAGGCCGAGGTTACCTCCGAAGACATCGGAATCCGAGAAACAGATAAAGGACAAGAGTCCTAGGATGAAGAAAGACTTCAGATGGATAAGGATAACACTCTTAGGGAGTCTATCCTTATCTCTTGAGGAGTCCAAAGTAAGTACAGAATTGGAGTCCATAGAAGTCAGGCTTCTAGTAGACTAGGATTATATTGACTATAAAAGAGAGGCACCCCATGGGTCTAAGGTATGCTTTTTATACTCAAGCTAGTGAGTTGATATTGATTATCTTTGAGAGATATACTGACTTGATCGTCGGAGTGCCCCCGGGTGGAAGAACCACCGCCGGAGCCTTCTCTTTCTGTGCAGGACAAGGGTGCCATCTATTCTGCCTGTGTTCTACAGCTGAATTACTAAGGGCAGTGTGATCGGAAAATCACTCACACAATTTGGCGCCGTCTGTGGGAAAGAAAGACGAATAGATGGCCAGTAACACACAAAAGAAAAGGTTGGGGACGACGCTCCCGCTGGGAGTGGCAGGCCTATCGACCTTGACATTGAAGGAGACAACCACAACGAAGAAAGCCCGTGACCAGGGGCACGGAGGAAAAGACGTCGGCCAGGAGGGCGACACTTCAAAAAGACAGACCAAAGCAGTACTATAACGAAGATAACCTCCAGGTATGGAGGGATAGGTGCCTACGGAGGGATGAGGAAGTAAAAGATTTGGCAGACAAGTTGGCAGACCTACAGTCGGTCGTCAACTTCATGATGCAAAACAATGTCATGCAGCCGCCGTACCCACTGCAGGACACGCCGATCCAGCAATTAATACCCAGAAGGGAGGAAGGAAAATAATTCCCGAAGCACCTCAGCACACCAGGAGCGGAAGGCACTCTCACCCGCCTTCCAGGGAAGTCGGACGAGAGGAGCCGAGACAAGAGAAGTCCCAAAGGACATATCACACGAAGGACCCAGAGCCCAGAGAACATCGGCATGTCCAAGGGCAGGCGCTCTGCTTTGACACAACCCATGGAGAAAGATCAAAACGGGCCCACCACGAGGCCGAAAGTAGTGTACCGAAAAGACTGAAGTCCAAAGATAGCCGAGCTCCGGGGAGGAGTAAAGAAGACTTGAGAAATTACCTCAAGAGGAAGGAACAGAATGCTGAAGCCGAGGTTACCTCACCCGACAAGCCGAGGACACCGTTCTCGGTAGAACTGGACAAATTTGAGGCACCAAAGAGATTCAGTATGCCGAGGTTTCAAATATACGATGGTAAGTCAGACCCTAACTTCCACGTTGGATTATTCTTGAACTCAATGGCATTATACAGTGGAAACGAGCCGTTGCTCTGCAAAGTGTTCCCCTCGTCCTTTGGGGAGATTGCATCAGATTGGTTCCACAAACTGCCAAAGGGAAGCGTGAAGACTTGGGAAGGCCTGGCCGAGATGTTTGTGGCCAGGTTCGTGACAAACAAGCTGCAGCCATTAAGGGTGGACGCATTGATGGCTCTGAAGATCAGCAAGGATGAAGGCCTTAGGGCCTATGCAAAAAGATACTACGAGGTGTTCAATCGAATACCCGAATGCAACCAAGAAGTGGCGGTCGTGTCTTTCAAGAACGGCCTGAAAGATGATTGTTCACTACGGAAATCTTTGGCAAAGACATTGCCAAAAAGCATGGAAGAGCTCATGGCAAGAATCGAGAAATATGCCAGAGCCGAGGAGGATACATCGGGGAATAAGGAGGTAAAGCAGGAAAAAGGGAACGGCTCGCCGAACGAGGCCGAGGTAACAACGGATTCAAATCGGAGACAGAATTGGGGTAAGCAAGCAGTGACGACTGTATTCCGAATTCCCGTCCACAAAGTCCTAGATCAAATTCGAAATCAGCCCTATTTCAGGGCACCGGCAAAGGCCCCAGGAGAATACATGGGAAGGAACGTTGGTAGGCGTTGTGCTTACCACAATGAAGAGGGGCACCCAACTCAGGGCTGCAGAGCCCTAAGAGCACACTTAGAGGACTTAGTGAGACAAGGCCATCTGAGGGACCTTGTCGATGAAGCCAGACAAGAGAGGAACAGGCAGATTGCCTCAAGCACCAGCAGCCCCGCCTCCCCCAGCACAGCAACCACAGGCAGGGGGACCACGGGTGGTTAATGTGATCCACTCAAGGGTCAACGAGAACGAAGTCAGAGGAGAGACCCAGAGGGTAAGGCATTTACAGCATGTCTACCAAGTCGGGGAAAAGAGACATCGGCCAGAGGAGTGCCAAGGACCGATGATAGCTTTTACTGAAGCCGACCTAGAGATGGTCCAGCATCCGCATAATGATGCCTTGGTAGTATCCCTCCAGGTTGGGGAGTGCCAAGTGAAAAGCATCCTGATAGATCAAGGCAGCTCTTGTGACATCATGTATGTTAGATGTTACAAGGAGCTGGGCCTTCACCTAGATGACATGGAGCAATCAAATGGCCCGATGGTCGACTTCAATGGAACGCCGACGTGGCCACTAGGCGCTACAAACTTGGAAGGACAAGCCGGCACTAAAAAGATCAGGACAGAATTCATCGTGATTGACACACCTTCACCATACAACATCATCTTGGGAAGGCCATGGTTGCATGCAATGGGGGCAGTTCCCTCAACGTTGCATCAACTATTGCGGTTCCCAACAGAACATGGGATTGAAGAAGTCAGAGGAGATCAACTGCAAGCAAAAAATTGCTCCATGGCAGCAATGAAAACAACCTGCAACATACAAGAACCAGGGAAGGCAGAGATTGAAGATGAGGACATGGAGGTCCTAGATGATGTCGGCAAGGAGCCGGCCGAGAAGAGTGAGGAAACACTAAAGAAAATCCTCGTCCAGGAGGGCGATGAAGAGCGCTTTTTCTTCTCGGCTCAGGCTTAGCCGAAGAAGAAGAAAGAGAACTGGAAGCTTTTTTGAGAACAAACATAGAGGTGTTCGCCTGGACACCTTATGAAATGCCTGGCATTGACCCCGAGGTCACATGTCACAGACTGAACGTCGACAGGTCGGCCAAACCTGTAATACAACGAGCTAGAAGACCGACGTTGATGCACGTCGAAGCAGTGGAGGAAGAAGTAGACAGACTGGAAGCCAAGGCCATTCAGAGAAGTCAATTATCCGACATGGCTATCGAACACTGTGGTGGTAAAGAAGAAAAAACGGTAAATGGAGGGTCTGCGTAGATTTTACAAGCCTGAAGCCTGTCCCAAAGACAGCTTTCCTTGCCCAAGATTGACCAATTGGTAGACGCCACATCTGGACATGGAAGGATGAGCTTCCTGGACGCTTATAGGGGGTACCACCAGATAGCCATGTACCCCCCAGATGAGGAGAAAACAGCGTTCATCACCCCAAAAGGCCTGTACTGTTACAGAGTAATGCCCTTTGGGCTGAAAAACGCAGGAGCAACTTACCAAAGGTTGGTAACCAAGATGTTCAGACACTTGATTGGCCAAACAGTAGAAGTCTACATCGATGACATGGTCGTGAAGACCAAGGAGCCTAAGGGTCATCTTGCCGACCTAAAAGAGGTATTTGAAATCCTCAAAACATATCGGCTCCGACTCAACGCATCAAAGTGCGCGTTTGGAGTTGGATCTGGTAAGTTTCTGGGGTACCTGGTAACAAGAAGGGGCATAGAGGCCAGCCCAGATCAGATCAAGGCCATCTAGATCTACAGAGCCCAACATCGGCAAAACAGGTACAAATGCTTACTGGAAGGGCCGCAGCCCTAAACAGGTTCATAAGCCGAAGCTCAGACAAATGTAAACCTTTCTTCAACCTGGTGAAAAAGCCACGGACTTCCTATGGACTGAGGAATGTGAGGCCGCTCTGGCCGACCTAAAGAAATATCTGACCACGACCCTAGTCCTCTCAACACCTGAACTTGGGGAAGAGCTGTTTTTGTACTTAGCTGTGTCAGAACACGCAGTTAGTGCAGTGCTAATCCGAGAAGAAAAAGGAGAACAGAAGGCTGTTTATTATGTAAGTAAAACCTTGGCCGACGCAGAAACAAGGTATCTACCACTAGAGAAATTAATGCTGGCCTTAGTAAGGCCTCAAAGAAGTTGAACCATTACTTTCAGGCGCACAGATTGTGGTGCTAACAGAGCACCCACTGAAGTCCTTATTGCAACAAGGAGACTTAACAGGAAGAATAGCAAGATGGGCAGTTGCCTTGGGCAGTATGACCTGGAGTTCAGGCCCAGAACAGCGATTAAGGGCCAAGTTTTGGCCGACTTCGTGGCAAAATTCACGCCTAAATCCATCGAACATCGGGCTCCATTGAGCCAAGATGAACGTTGTCCCAGCAAGCAAGGAGAATCCCAGCCTAAGGCAAAAGAACAAAGGAAGGAAAAACTCAGACCCTGCAGCATCTACATCGGCGACTCCTTCAGACTGTTTGTCGATGGAAGTTCAAACCGACAAGGAGCGGGGCAGGAGTGCTACTGATATCCAGATGGAGAAATAATAGAACAGTCCATCCGTTTGGGGTTCAAGGCCTCAAACAATGAAGCAGAATACGAAGCATTAATTGCAGGGCTAAACTGGCAGAGTAGCAGCAGAAGCAGATGAGGTAATAGTTTTTTGTGATTCACAGCTTATTGTTAACCAGTCAATAGGAGAATTTGCAGCCCGAGACGAAAGGATGTCAGCATATGCAAAAGAGGTCATCAGATTGGCAACCTTATTTCAGAACTGCCGACTACTCCAAGTAAGCCGAGATGATAACAGCCACGCCGACGCGTTGGCCAACCTGGCAAGTTCAATGAAGACCGAAAAGACAAGGACAATTATGATTGACTATATGTCAGGCCCGAGCATAGAACCACAGAACACAGAGCAGAAGCAATGTGTGTGGACATGGGGCCAAGCTGGATGGATTCAATTGTTGCATTCTGAAAGAAGGAAAGCTGCCAGAAGACCGAAGGAGGCACAACAAAGTCAGATTGAAGTCGGCAAGATTCAGTCTGACTGCGGACGGACATCTCTACAAAGGTCCTTCACTGGACCCTTTAAGGTGCGTACACCCTTTGCAGGTTGAAGATTTTTTATATGAAATTCATGAAGGATTTGTGGAAGCCACGCTGGGGGCAGATCTAGCTATAGGGCCATTACCCAGGGGTATTGGTGGCCCTACATGCAAAAAGATGCAGAAGCATACGTGAAGAGTGCGAACACTGCCAAAGTTTGCCACTTTTGATACAACCAGCCAGCTGCTGACCTAAATCGTATCTAGCCCTTGGCCATTTGCCCAGTGGGGCATGGATCTTGTTTGGACAACTTCCAGCAACTGGGCAGAGAAAATACTTGCTGGGTAGCAACAGATTACTTCACGAAGTGGATAGAGGCAACCTCTTGCCAAAATCTGAGATGTGGACGTCAAGAACTTCATATGGAGAAACATCATCAACCAGATTTGGCATTCCAAGCCATAGTGCCGAAACGGACGCAGTTTGACAACAAACTCATCAAGAACTTTTGTGCAAAATTCAAGATCAAGAACTTTTTCAACACCAAGTTTTCCCCAAAGTAATGGGCAAGCAGAAGCATCCAACAATAATTTTGGATAGAATAAAGAAGAGGCTATAGGCAGCAAAAGGAAATGGATAGACGAATTGCCCAACGTACTTTGGCATATCGGACTACGCCGAGAAGATCAACAGGGGAATCTCCTTTGCCATGGCTTATGCACAGAAGCAGTCATTCCACTAGAAGTCGGCATCCAGGATCCGAACCCAGGGAGTTAAGAATGGGACTAATGATACACTCTTAACCCGAGATCTGGATCTTTTAGAAGAAGAGAGAGAAAGCTGCAATTCAGCTCGCAGTATACCAACACGCTTGCCAGAGCTTACAAGAAGGTCAATCCAAGAGATTTTCAAGTCGGCGACTTAGTCTTGAGAAAGTCGTCGGCAACAAGAAGGATCCTAGAGAGGGCAAGCTTGGCCAAACGGGAAGGACCCTACAGAAATACTTCGGTATTAGGCAATGGAGCCTATCGACTTGAAGATAATGAGGGCAAGCATTGCCTAGACCATGGAACACTTGTAATCTGAAATTTTTTATCATTAGATGTTCCTTGTTATTTTTTCAACGTTATCAATAAATCATAGCAGAATTCCTCTACACTGAAAAAAGATGTCCAATATTATTTCTGAATAATGAGAACCCAAGTGGAACTCAGGTTCACATTGGGGAAAAGAGAAGAAGAATATGCTTAACACTTGTTGAAATTTGTAGCAATTTACAAGTTGAAGTTAAGCTGGCTTCTTATCTTCACTTGTTGAAATTTGTAGCAATTTACAAGTTGAAGTTAAGCTGGTTCCTTATCTTCACTTGTTGAAATTTGTAGCTATTTACAAGTTGAAGTTAAGCTGGTTCCTTATCTTCACTTGTTGAAATTTGTAGCAATTTACAAGTGAAGTTAAGCTGATTCCTTATCTTCACTTGTTGAAATTTGTAGCAATTTACAAGTGAAGTTAAGCTGTTCCTTATCTTCACTTGTTGAAATTTGTAGCAATTTACAAGTGAAGTTAAGCTGAGATAGTTCCTTATCTTCACTTGTTGAAATTTGTAGCAATTTACAAGTGAAGTTAAGCGAGATTATTCCTATCTTCACTTGTTGAAATTTGTAGCAATTTACAAGTTGAAGTTAAGCCGAGATTACTGTTTCTCTTCGCTTGTTGAAATTTGTAGCAATTACAAGTCGAAGTAAGCCGAGTTATTACTTAAAACACTTGTAGCAATTTACAAGATGACGTTAAGCCGACATATGATCATCTGTTGAAATTTGCAGCAATTTACAGGTTGAAGTAAAGCTAAGTATATTGTTTTAACACTTGTTGAAATTTGTAGCAATTTACAAGTAGATTATTGATTAGAACTTGTTATAACTTGAGAAAAGTTTACAGTATATGTTAATCCTTGTTGAAATTTGCAGCAATTTACAAGTAGGTTAAGACCGAGATCACTATTTAAACACTTGTTGAAACTTGAGAAAAGTTTGCAAAGTTAACATTGAATAGTATATGTTTTACACTTGTTGAAATTTATGAAAAGTTGCAGGTCAGTATTGCCGAAGTAAAACTTGTAGTTATTATACCCGAGGTATGTAACCCCGAGAAGATTGCACAAAGAGGCAAAGTGAAAGGCATGCAAAATATTCTAAGTATAGAATCATATAGAGCAGTCAAAGAAAAACAAAGATTAAGCATTCAAAAAGATTATTTTAAAAACACCCAACAAAAACAGGAGGCACATCGGCCATACAACGAAACTCATATTGTCCAAAAAAAAAAAGAGTACAAAAGAAATCGAAGTTATGATTCTTCAACTTCAGGCGCAATTTGAGTTTGGACCTCGGCAGCCTCTTAGAGAACTACCTCGGCAGATTCTTGAAGAGCTACTTCAGCTGCCATTTCTGCCACGATCTCGACATCAATTTCGGCAAGTGTTTGATCAAGACTTTTTTCAACTGGAGGAACGTCAGATGATGCTTGTCAGGAGTAGCCTCTTTAACAGCCTCCTCATCCTCCTCATGAGTCAAGTCAAGGACTTGATCATCCTGAAGAAGAGACTTGGTCTCATTGGCGTCTTTAGGTTTCCTACTAAAGCCTCATCATCATCCTTATCCTCATCCTCAGATTCGATTCAGATTCGTCTTCAGCTTGACTTGGAGGTGGAGAGGAGGGAATGGAAGAGGAATAGCGTCGGCTCTTGCAATGGTGAATCATCAGGGACATTGAGCTTTTTGGCCAGGGACATCCAACCAAGGGAGAAGCCCCTGTTGCATGCCTGCCTAACTTGTAATTTGTAATCCTCAGTGACGTCGGCCACGCCCTGGGCGTAAGCCTTCTCATCAGCTTCTTTTATTTCAGCTTCTTTAGTAGCCAAGGCCTCCTGAAGCTCCTTCTCGGCCTGGGCCGCTTTTTCCTCAGCCTCTTTCAGTTGGGATTCAACAACTTTCTTGATGGCCTCAGCAGCTTCAGCCTTCTCTTCGGCTAATGTTTGGGCTTTAGTAGCAGCCTCGGCCTGATCTTCTAGCTTCTTCATTTTTAATTGAAGACTTTTGTTGGCCTTCTGAAGGGAAGAAAACTCCTTCTTCATCTCGGACAACTTCTCTCTATTCTTGAAAGATTGCATTGAAAACGAATGGGCATGCTTGATGGCCTAAAAGAAAACAAAAGTGTTAGAAAATATTTTAAGTGCAAAGCAGAATGGAAGAAAAAGTACCAAGCAGGAACACTTACTTGAACGGAGTGCTGGAGCATTAGGGCATAGTTCTCATACTCACTATACCCGGCATTCCGCTCCAAATCACCAGGAAGGAGCAGCACCGTACTGAGGGCAACGCCGACGTTAATGTCATCGGCACTTTCACTGGTCATTATGGGCCTATCTTCTAGAGTAATCTGAGGAGCCCAAGGAATATCAGATTTTTGGACCCCGAGGTCGTCGCAGACGATGACCTCGGCTTTTTCGATTGTGTGGACTCTGATGGCTGTGCTTCAGCAGACCTTTTTGTGGAACGGAAGCAGTCTTCCCGCTCCCAGCCAATTGTGAAATTGGCAGGGCATCCTCAGTCTCAACTACAGTGGCTTTGGCCTTTGGCTGAGCCTTTTTTTCTCTTCGGCTTTGGTGGGGGCATGCTCTGTTGGCTGAGCGTCAACATCAGTTGGGAGGTCGGCTAAGAGATGCGACAATCGGCTTTGGGGACCCATCTCAGCAGTTTTGACAAGTCTTCACCGACGTTTTCGTTCAGGTATGGGGATCAAGTATGGCGCCGAAGTAGATGGCTGATTGGTTGGGTCAGATGTTGACCCTTGATCTGTTCGAGATGTAGAAGCAGTTTGAGTTGTGGCAGTAGGAGGAGAAAGGCTTTTCTTCTTTCTTTTGGGGACGTCGGGCAAAATCGATTTGTATGTTGAATAAAGTTGAGAAAAGAGGCGCTTTCTTTTGTGGACTGGCAAGTCCAGGAGTTTTTTCAGGTCCTTGCTGGGAACGTAAGATTGGCGAAAGTTTTTCGGTGGCTTGCGAACGTCTGCAAGAAGAAAACTGACATTAGAAACAGATAAGATATTGAATACTTGAAAACAAACACTAAGTATTGATACTGGCTCTTACCCTTGCCCTCTTTAACTGTTCAAGGAAGAGGGTAGAGATGGGCATCCTTATCTGGGGCAAACTCCCAATTTCCAGAGTAATAAAGTCATCTCCAGCCCCCTTGTTGGAGTCTGGGAGGTCGGCTAGGATTTTGAATTCAGTGGACCTCGGCTTGAGGTAATAGACGAAACCTTTTCTTTCAGGTTAAGGGCACACATGGTATAACAAAATTGGATGTCGCAAGGGTGATCCTAACGTTCTCCTGCCTAGCTAAGGCTATAATGCCATTAACCACTCAATAGAGTTGATGGTAAGTTGCATGGGGTTCAACTTGTAGTAGTGGAGAACTTCACGAAAAAAGGGATTAAGTGGAAGCCGAAGTCCACATTCAGTAAAGGCAACAACGGGAAAGGGCATCGTGTCATCTGTGGGCATGATAGAGTCGTCATCCCCAGCCAGCCTCAATTGGACGTCGGCAAGAATGGAGAACTCCTCCCTAAAGTATTCAAGTTTGGTTGGAGTATCTACCCTATGTCTCCACATCCCCATGATATCGGCGTAAAGGTATTCTACTTCAGAAAGAGGATGTTCTTTAAGGGTTTTTTGGGACCTCGGCTCTAACCTAGGTAAATATTGGTAAGGATTGTTTCAGTTTTTTCCTAAGAATTGATAGGTTCTACAGACAAATCCCAAACCTAAATCTATGAAAGTAAAGATTGGGGGCACAGATCTAGAAGGAAACACAGAAAACATGAAACAAAGGACAAAGTTTCAGAATCAAGAACAGAGGTAAGGTTCTCAAAAAGCATAAAAAATACAAGAAATACAGGCTCGAGAACGGTGGCAAGAAAGTGGTGAAACAGTGCAGAGTGTACAAGACATGAGCGAAATCATGGAATAGACGCATCCAGATGAATAGTTCAGTAAATCAAAGGTTTGAATAAAGCAGTAATGGCAGCAAGTAAGCAAAAGAGCATAGAAGAATTGAGAATGAAAGGAGCAGAGGCTTACCAGGAAAAGTGGAGCCGATATGAGGGTCGCCGAGGTCAGGTGACGGTGGCAGACACGACGAAACGGCGAAAGCTTCGCTGGAATGGAAGAATGAAATAGTTGCAGAGCTTGGAGCTTGAGCAATGGCAGAGTTGAGAAAGAGTTTAGAGAGAGAGAGAGCAAGTAAATCGAATGCAAAAGTAAAGAAACAAAGATAGAAAGGAAAGTTTTTTGTCAAAAACTTGAAACGGCGGCAAAACAGGGCGTTTAATGTGCCTGGAGCAACGCACACGTCAGACGGCGCAGACAGATGAAAGACGGCTTACAAGCGCGTCACAGGCACGAGCCAATGAAGATGAAACGCGTAAGGGGAACGGTTGAGAAGTGATGCATGACAGCTCATGCGCGTGGGAGAGTTCATTTGAATTCTTGTTCTTGAAAGAAGACATGTCGGCTTGAAGAACATGATCTCGGCTGAGGGGATCATAGCCGATGTAATGAAAGGAAGGAACGATATAGGTTCCATCACCTCAGAATGCCGAGGTAATAGAACCTAGGGGGCAGTTGTGGGGATACACGTGGCAAGGTGATGCCGACGTGTCAGCCGAGGTGCCACGTGTCGTGGTAGTTATGCCGAGGTTATCTTGGTAAGGCCGAGGTTACCTCCGAAGACATCGGAATCTGAGATAAACAGATAAAGGACAAGAGTCCTAGGATGAAGAAAGACTTCAAAATGGATAAGGAAAACACTCTTAGGGAGTCTATCCTTATCTCTAGAGGAGTCCAAAGTAAGTACAAAATTGGAGTCCATAGAAGTCAGGCTTCTAGTAGGACTAGGATTATATTGACTATAAAAGAGAGGCACCCCCATGGGTCTAAGGTAGGCTTTTTATGCTCAAGCTAGTGAGTTTAGCACTATTGATTATCTTTGAGAGATATACTGACTTGATCGTCGGAGTGCCCCCGGGTGGAAGAACCACCGCCGGAGCCTTCTCTTTCTGTGCAGGACAATAGGGTGCCATCTATTCTGCCAGTGTTCTACAGCTGAATTACTAAACGGGCAGTGTGATCGGAAAATCACTCACACAATATGGCCTATGTTTATCCTGACAAAAGGATACTGACGCATTCCTCCTTTCTAACAGCTGCTGAAACAACTCCAGAAGTTTCTGAGTATGAACATATCTCATTTTTTATCTACTAGTTGAACAAGTGCCTGTTCTACGTTCCTTCCCAGAAGATTACCAAGGATTTCACTGAACTGGCCAAGGCCCATTCTCAGGGTAAGAAACTTGCACTTGGCCCTCTGGTTCTAGCTCACCTTTACAGAGGAATGATGGAGTTAGTTTCCTCACATTTCATAACCAACTTTGGACCTTCTAGCTCACGCAACTCTGGATTTGGGCTTACTTTCCAGAGTTTGCCCCATCTATTTCTACTTCAATACCACATTTTAAATGTTTTTTTCCTTCATTTCCTGGAGGCCTACTCCAAAGCTCATTCCTACGATGACTACTTCTCATTCTTCTACAAAAAGATGGTAACCAGTGGTTACTTCTACCCCTTTTTTTCTTTTCACGCGATTATGCTCCTTCTTAGTTAACCATTCCTCTATCTCAAGCTACTGGACAGAAAAATGAACAATTTGAAGTCTGGGCCAGTTCCATGATTTCGAGGGATCTCTCATTCGACCTTAGCTTCACCCCAAACAATAGAAAATGTTGTGTAAAGATTTGCAATGCTACACAATTTGCCTGTCAGTTTGGTCTCTCTCAGATGATCCCATTTACCCTATTAGTCCTAGAATGACTCCTTCAAGGGAAAATTTGTTTTGAAAACTGCAAACATTGAAACAGTCAACTCTGTGTTCCCCAACTTGAAGTAGAACTTTCACCTCAGGGCCTTTGATGAAGCTCCTAACATCACCATAGATAGGGATGTAATAATGGCCCAGCCCAAGTGGGCCTCGCGGGCTCCCACTTTTTTAGCGGATTCGGTCGGACCGGCCCACGAGCCAAAAAGTGGGACCTAGGCCCAAGCCCAAGCCCACTCATAATAGGGCCTCGGCCTGGGCTCAGGCTACGGCTAGTCCGGCCTTCTTTTTTTTTTTTTTTTGAAAAATAAATGATAAATACATTATCTATGTAGATTGTTTATTAGGAATAAAAAATAAAAGAAAAATTATATTAGAGTATTTTAGTTAATATTAATGAGATGTTTTGTTTAGTTATGTTTCATGGTGGTATTTAAATTTTAATTATGTTATACGTACGTTTTTTTTAATTATGAACTTATAACTAAAAAAAGTATGAAATTATGTAATTTTTTCTCTTGAAATGAATATATTGTATATATATGAAAATGAAACTTTCAATATTACAATATTAAATTAATTGTATAACATTTATTGAATGAATAATTTTTATTTCAAAATGAAATAAAATATTACAAAAATTTATATTATTAAATAAAATAGGTGTAGCTTATTGATGATGTTTGAGCAATTGTATCAGTATAGGTGAAGTACATCCTAACTAAGTTGCCACCTACTAGCCAACCAATCATTTGCATTATACTCCACCTCAATAATCTAATACAAAAAAACAAAAACAAAAAAACAAAAAACAAAATAAAATGAAATAGTAAAAAACAATTTGTTGATCAATCATCAGAGGAGACAAACATTTCAGTCGCATTGCCCGAGAATATGTTATCCAAATCATAATGAATTTGCTCATTTTCACTATAATTTTGTCTTCTTGTAAGCGCATGCATATGATCTCTGGATATCATTAGTGCCTCAACCATTTGGGATAAAAGCCTGTTCCGATAATCGTTCAGCACCCATCCACCTGCACTAAAAGCTGTTTCTGAAGTAACTGTAGAAATAGGAATGGTTAGTATATCACGAGCCACCTGTGAAACCACACAGGCCACATAGTTTCATTTTGTTTCCACCATTCCAAAATGTCAAAATCATTGGAATCATCCACTGACGGGCTTTCCAAATAACGTTGTAGTTCAGAACTACTTTCGCTTTTATGTTTTGATATTTTTCTACTCTTTATTACTAAAAAAACACTTAATCTCCCACCACAAGATGAGACTGCTAGTGTAGTTTGTGTTGGTGTATTTACAGATGCAGCTGCCCTATATTCTTCAAATAATTTGTTGAATGTTTACATAATAGGGGCAAACTGTGTTTGATCAACAAAAATATGTTCTAAATATTCTTGTAAACCAATTTCTATACACCTAGGATCAATTATTATGGCTAAACCTAAAAAATGAGGCAAAGGATCAAAATATTTATCAAATTTTGCTTTCTTGAAGTAATAATGGTTACATAATATTCATTACTCATATACTTTACGAAAACATTAATTATTTCTGCTAGCATATGTAAAACAAATGGTGAAGTAGGAATATATATATATAAGAAAATAATTTTGTTGCAGTATCAAAAAACTTTAAAAAAATCTTTATACAAGGCTACTTGGCACCAATTAAGTTATGTGGGAGTCAGTACTCCTCTTGTTGATGTTCCAAAAAATAAATATATTGTTCTTCTTTGTTTACAAGCTAGTTTTAACATATTATACGTTGAATTCCACCTACTATCTACATCTAAAATTAATTTTTTAAATGGCGTATATTGGTCGGCTGTACAGGTCTTTTGGCCGGCCGTTCAAATCTTTTGGTCGGTTGTACAAATTGTTTGGCCGACCGATAGATATATTGGCCGGATGGACAGGTTTTCTGGCCAAGCAAAGAAAGGAAATTTAGCTTGGCGGTCGTCCAGCAGAACGTCCAGGAGGACGACCGGCGCTTTAGTTCAAGCTATCAAACTAGTATACTCGACGACCGCGACAGTCATCCTTCACAACCTAGACTTGATCGGACATCCAGGAGGAAGGGCAAGAGACAATTTCTGACCGATGAATTTTATAACATTCTCACCTATCACCATCCTATCTCCTCAACGAGAAGAAGGAATATTTATTTTAGACAGAACAGAGCACTAAACTTTGCTATACATACAGAGCAGCAGAGCTTTTGCTTGTACTACCATATTTATTTGATATTACTTGTGATAATTATTTGATTTTCCTACTGTTCTAATTGATGTATTAGTTTGCAATTTTTATTGGGGATTATTTATTTAAATTTGTAGAAACCTAATTCACCTCCCTCTTAGGTTGCTTTTTGGGTAATAGGTTGAAATATATAGATATATATATATATATATCAAAGTAAAATCGGGGAAAACAATTAAAGTGAACAAGTCCTTTTTGAAAGCCTGATTCCATCATACCCATTAGGCTATCATGATAATTAATAAATCATGCATCTCTTAAGCATAAAAGAACATAAGTATTTTTACCTTGTTGAGTTAATGGTTCGATTCCAACTTGAATTAATCCTAGATGAATAAAGTTATGACCACCTTTGATATGTTTTTTAATTGACTCTTTGGATAATAATTGGCAAGTTTCTCGAATTTTGGTTAAAGCATAAACTTGTTCAACAGTTTTGACATGTGAATCTACATTAAAGGTAGATTGTAAAAAACTGGTTTTGTAGATTTCTTTACTCCTTACTTTAGGGATATTCCAACTTAAATCAAGTTTAACATCTTGAAATTCATGTTCTTCTTCATTAATAAGTAAATCGTTATCAGGTATAGGATTGTAGATCTAGAGCTAACTAAAAAGTTGCTTCTGAATAATCGACTCATATTTCTAAATTTATAAAAGATTGTCAGAAATCTGAATTTTGGGTTAACTTATCATATTTTCACATACAATGTGTTCACTCATAGCCTTTCCGAGAACCCCTATTTTCATTAACAGCTCTTTCGACGCACTACCTTTTTAACACAGGCACACGGGTAGAGAGATCACTAGATCTAAGTGAAAATATAGAGAGAATGTGAGTTTTAGAAAGAGAGAGAGTCCCGATCTAGGGTTTTGAGAAAAAAAAAGAAATGAAAAGTGATGTAAAATGAGGCTGCTTCGAACTGATATATGCACAATCCACTTGTCACGCCCCAATTTTAATTACACAGAAATATTACCAAAAGCCTGAAATTTAGGTCCATTTTTTTTTTTTTTTTAACATTTGCAAATATCTATTACCCTTGAGTAATAGAAACATAATAGTACATGTCCTCTCTCATGATGAATACAACAATAATAATAAAAAAACATGCCAAGCTCCCGTTACGGAGTTACAAATAAATAAATGCAAATATCAATGTTTAATAAGATTACACATAAGAGGTACAAGAACTTCTTAACTCTCCAACCAATCAATCCGAATTCTCTTCTTGTAAGAAAAATGAAACAACGAGGGGTGAGCACAATTGCCCAGTAGAAATCTGATAGTTCAAAATCAACAACCATCCTATAGATAGAAATGATTATGCATGCAGGGTGATACCATATAGTAGGTGACGTTTTGTAATTCCAAAATATCATATGTAGAGTACTTTTTTTTTTTTCTCTCAAAATTTATTTGAACATTTAAAGAAAACCTTCAACCATCAAAAATTATCCCTTTTCATTAGAAAACCATAAATCCTTTTTGAAAACAACATGTTTAAGGAATCATATCATTTTATATTTATTAGCCCATTCCAAAATATTCCTTGTTAAATTTCCATCTTAACATTTTTCTTTTTATTCCCATTCTCCCCTTTTTCTAGTTACATTTATTATAACGTCATAACCTCAAGTTCAAGTTCCCTTAATACTCCAAAACATCCCATATACATGCTATTCCCACCAATCTATTCATAATTGCTGTAACCCCTCAATGTAAAAATCCAAATCTCTTTTATAGTCAATAATTGTGATCCTATACTCAACTCCTACTTATCTAACCATTACATCACATCAACACTTGCATTATCAACTATAATTCAACATATCACAACTACATCATATCCACACGTGTGTTATCAATCATAATTCAACATATCACAACTACATCATATCCGCATGTGTGTTATCAATCATAATTCAACATATCACAAGGATAATAAACCCTTTTAATTCAGTTTCTCAATTAATCACAAAACAAAACTCTTAATTTTTCCCTATAGATACAAACAACCCAGTGAGTTCTTTATCACCAATCCCTTATCCAATTATCATTTCATTATCCATTATTTTCAAATAATTTCTATATGCATTTCCATTCCATACCAATTTACACATCAAATGGTAATTTCACAAGTTCATCACAAGTCACATATATCATCACTTATCTCAACACACTTCACAACACATTCCACCTTTTGCCGACTTGATACAGCGGGACAGCGGGCACCCAATTCATAGCACATTCCACCTTTTGTCGACTATTATACAGCGGGAAATGAACTCCCAAAAATCATTTTCTCAAAAACCATATCTTTTCCGAAACCATTTTTAACTTTTTTTTTAAAAACCATCCCCACATTTTTCGGCTATTATACGGCAGGACGTGGGCACCCAAAACGTTTTTGAAAACCATCCGTTTTTTCACTTTTGCCAGCTACAATACGGCAGGACTGTGTGGACACCTAAAAACACTTTTCCCACATTTGTCCAGCGATAAGTCTAGACAGGGCAATTGGGCACCTTGAATTCAAACCACCCCCACATTTACCGGCTACTATACGGACGGTTGTGGGCACCGAAAAACCATTTTTCAATTTTTAAAACAATCCCCCACATTTACCGGCTATGATACGGACGGTCGTGGGCACCGAAAAACTATTTTTCAACTCCCCGCACGGGTACAAACCACAGCACAACCCAACTCAACCCAACAAACTCAATTCCACACAACATAATTCAACCAACTCAACACAACATAACCAAAACAATTCACATAACACACAACAAGATTCAACACAACCATTTCAACACAAAGCTCATATCATCCAAGTTTGGTTCACAAAGCTAATTTCCTTTCAACACAAAGCTAATTTCCTTTCCCCCAAGTTTGGTTCACATTATAACATAATTTAAGACATCAACATTATGAGTTCAATCGCAACTTTTACATACATTTCTCAAATTCTTTAAAATTTCAACTAAACTTTTACATGTGTAATTTAACACCTCAATTTCATGATTCTACTATTAATTGAAGCAAAACCATTAACCATCTTCATGAGCCAAACTAGGGTTTTTAAGAGAAATTAAAGCTTTTCACAAAAACACATTTTATTCCAACCCTTCTATTACTTTTACACCCAAACTCATGACCCAAGATCATAACCCAACAAATAAACCCAACTCTCTTCAAACCCTAATCCCCAATCTCCTGATTCATCACAATATGCATAAAAATATAAACTTTTATACTTATACAAAGAAAATACCACAAATCTACCCATAAACGAGGGTATTGAAAGAGAACTAGAAACCCCTACGTCTTGAAGCCAAGAGATGACGACCAAAAATCAATGGCGACGAAACCACGAACAAATCGGACCAAAAAGAAGCCCTTGATGAGATCTACACTTTTTTCTCAAAGGACCATGCTGAAAAGATCACTCTAGGTGAGTAGATCTAGAGATCTTAGTGCCAAAAACTTGAGTTTAGAGAGAGAGAGAGAGAGGAGAACTCATGGTTTGAGAGAGAGGAAAGAGGAGAAAAGTGAAATGAAACCATGTTTGGAACCTATTTATAGTAGTAGAAAAGTAACCCTAAGGTCAATAAAAATAATAGGCCAAAACCCCCAAAGGTAGGGCCCAAACCAGCCCAAAAACCTAGAAAAAAAAAACACGCAGAGGTCAACCCTTTGGGCAAGGGGGTCGACCCTTTATGTAGAAAAAGGCAATTGCAAGCAAGGGGGTCGACTCTTAGACAGGAGGGGGTCGACCCTATTTTCTAGCAACTAACACACAAATTCTGAAACATAAGAGGGTCGACCCTCCCCAGACTGGTGTTTGCTCTATTTTCCAGCAACACTTCCAGAAACTTCACCAATAGGTAAGGGTCGACCCTTAGAAAGGCTGGTGTCGACCCTAGAATAGAATTTCTAAGTTCCCAAGGAACTTTTTGATGAGAACAAGCGCAAACAAACAAACAAACAAACCCAACGAGTTTAAATCGGATCATACTCCTCCAAAACCAACATTCAACAACTCTAAAGACTCCCAAAAAGAAAATAAGTGAATTAAATACACTCTCCAATGGCTTAAAGGATGTGGGTGTTACACCGCTCGAGCGTAAGAGTTAACTGTCAAATGCCAGACACAACAAGTTGTTCCACTTGAGCGCAAGAAATGACCGCTCAAGCATAGAATACATACATCCAGTAGTTTTGCAGACAGAAGAATATCGCTTGAGTGCAAGAATGGCTACTCGAGCGCACACCCGCTCGAGCGTAGAAAACGTCGCTTGAGTGTAGAATACACTCTCTAAGTAGTTTTGCAGACCTGCAAAAGTACTGAGAGTTTGCAATGCCCGCTCGAGCTCAAGAAGTGCCGTTCGAACGGAAGAGCAAAATTCTGGGCAACAAGAGTTGGGAAATCAAACAACCAACTTGTTCCAAACGTAACCACAACAATCCCAAGGCCAAGTTTAAGGGAGAAGAAGATAAGTAAGACATATTCAATAGTACAAAAACAAGAAGCCCATATCCAGATTACAACAAGGGTCGGGTTAAAATTGGAATCGCTATAAATAAAATTGGGGTCATGACAAAAATGATTTCATTTTGAGAAAAAGGGGTAAATAAGATGGTGAATCTTTATAGAGGATGTGGTTATGGTTAATTACCTGAGCAATTAAATGCCTTCCTTCCGGTTAGGAGCCAATAAAGTGGATTTGGTAGTGCTTGAGTGCCTACTAGCAGACATTAGCCCCGGAGATTTCCGGTATTATATTTACTGTCTTGGTTTCTGATTCAAAAGAAGTGTTCGGGATGGGATTTTGGAACTCCTGCATGTCATTATTTCAAAAGGATAAAAACTTATGTTTTGGGGGCATAGCATTCCATATGCATTCACCATATGGCATTATTAACCATCATCCATATCATTAAGTTATCTCTACTAGGCTTTATGCTCACCATATGTGGAAACAACTTTTCAAGTGTTGATGGTATGCCTCCACCAAGGTGATAGCTTGGGAGGAGCTTAGAGCTAAATGCTCGCTTTGTTATTTGGTTTTTCTATATAGACTTGTGCTTTTGTGTATTGGACTTATATCCCACTTTTGTTGTAAGAGCTCTCTTTTGGTCTGATTAAAGCATGGTTTCGGCATTTTTGAAGTTTTCCATCTCACCCTTCAGTCTTCTAAGCTTGAGGTAGGGACTCTCTACACTCTCTGTGAGTTTTAACTTGGATATTCCTTGATGTGTGAGAAACATTGGGTTTTGAGGTGATTTTACCAAACCTAGGGTTTGGGATTTAAATTCAAAAGAGGGGTTTTAAAAAGGATGACTTGGAAATGATTATGGGAATGAATATGAACTTGTGTTGCGTTAAAATAGATGATTTGGTGTTTGGGTTGAGATTTGGGAGGAAATGGGGCTTTGCCCTAACATGTTTAAGTAATTATTTTGCATAAATAATGAAATTGAAAATGGGAATATGAAATTAGATGAATGTTAATATAAGCGGTGAAGTTGGATATGTATCATCTCCCATCTATGGAAATTTAAATAATTTATCTGTTTAAGGATTGTATATCTATTTAGAAATATTTGTTTTGGGCTATCGGTGGAGGATAGCCATGATTGTTGTAGAATTGCATGAGGATTAGGTGAATTGAAACTAATCTCTTATTGGTTGTCATTGAATATGACTGTGTTTAATACATTGTATATGTATGATGTTTGGGAGAAAAAAGGGATGTACTCCATGTTTGGAAGGAGAAAGAGGATGGACTCCATTGAATTAAGATGGTCTGTGCGTCCAAGGTGAAAGTCCCGAAAATATTGTGTTTACATTGGGTGTCGATTCAAGCAGAAATTTTTTTCGTAAAATGGCAAATTGAAGTGTTTGTGTGTAATGGTTATGTGGTAAGAAAACCACTGAGTTGTAATCTCAGTTGGGCATAAATTGAGAAGATACGAAATGACATGAAATGACATGAAATGAATTTATATAGAATGGATTGGGATATCATACTTGACAAAATATGGGTTTGGGGAGAAGAGTTGTAAAAGATTTTATCTTTGAACATTAGCTATGTGCATCATGTTTATAACCTTTTTAAAGTTTATATATTGTGTTAGATTGTTTTTGCTGGGCTTTAGCTCACCCTATTGGGAAAAATCATTTTCAAGTGTCGGTGATATGCCTCCGCCAAGGTAGTAGGTTGGAGGGATTGGGAGCAAGTGCTTCTATTTGTTATATTTATATTGTATAGCCAAGGGCTTTAAATTTTGTTGAGCTAGGCTCACTTTTGTTGTAACCAAGAACTATCTTGGAAAGATGTAAGCCTGTAGGACATTTATTTCGTTGATCATTTAGTTTGGTGCCACATGTTATAGGTTCAAGGTAGAGCTTATGAATGTATAATGCATGAGCCCCTTTTGTAAATTGACTC
Organism: Camellia japonica; assembly: GCA_030407325.1. Taxonomy (NCBI): domain Eukaryota; kingdom Viridiplantae; phylum Streptophyta; class Magnoliopsida; order Ericales; family Theaceae; genus Camellia; species Camellia japonica. The sequence continues at coordinate 165,210,852 of JAPPVO010000059.1, read as the reverse complement.
TAATTAATGGAAACCTAATACTATGCTTATGTCTTTGGTATTAGTCTTTACTATTGACTTAGTGTTTTATTTTCAGGGTGTTACATTATTTCACAGATAATTTACTAAATTCCTTAAAAAAGTCCATTTTCTAACAATAGTTATAGAAGCAATACAAACTAAATAGAATAAATGAGGTTCTCTCTCTCATAATTATAGTGATAAAAATGTTCACTACAAATATTTACAAAACATGCCTCAATGGCATTCATAATAGATTTCAAAATAATTACTTACATAGAAAGAACCATCTCAACACCACTACCCTTTAGTCTTTCATTTACAATTACACAAGATGGTCTCATAACACAATAAATAACTTCTTCATCTTCCAATTGTTGTACCCGACTTCGTCCCTAAAAAATGATAAAAACAACATGGGATGAACACGAGGTCCAGTAGGGATCTACAGTGATTCTCAACAATAATAATCAATAGATAAATGTGATCATGAATGCTATCAAGTGAAACATATATATATAATGTTTCCTTTATATGCAAAATAGATTACATAAATAGATTTTCTTTTCACAAAATCCTACTTGACATTTCATAGAGACCTCTTTTTTAACTCTTTATCTCATCAAAATTCATTCGAATGATTTCTTAAATCTCTTTTCCTTAGATAATGATTTTAAGCCGACTAATCATTTACTACTTCCACTACAAAAAAAAAAAAACTAACTATTTACGGCATTATGTTTATGGCATGTGTTAAATGTATGTCATAGTTAATACATTCTACGACATTTTTTTTTTGCAAGTTGTTAATGTTTTGTCAATAACAACATACATACCATGTAAATCATTAATTCATATATTTATGGCATGCAAAAGTATGCCGTAAAAAATGTATGTTTTTACGACTTACAAAATATGTCCTAAAATATTTACACTTAAGATGACATACATTTCATGTTGTAAAATATTATAACTTTACACGACATGATAATGAATGTCGTGAAAATTCCTACAAAAAAAAAAAAAAAAATCAATTCGATTTTTTTATGGCATACAAAAGTATGTCATAAAAAAATTGCATATTTTCACGGCATACAAAAATATGTTATAAAATATTTGCACTTAAGACAACATACATTTCTTGTCGTAAACTATTAAATTTTATATTGTTTTGAATTTAGTGATTTTTTTAGAAAATTAAAAAATATTTTCCTTCTACGTATATGTAAATTATTTGAATTTAAAAAGTAAAAAAAAAAAAAAATTATTTAAAAACTTACGCCACACTCCCTCTCATTCTAGATCCGTACATGTTTTGGTCCCAAACCCTCTCATTCTCTAGAGAAATTATATTTTTGTCACGCCCCGAAAATAATCCCAACATGTACAATACATCAAGCCACATTCATTAATTAAATGATAATAATCCTTCCATCTTTACATGGTTAGTAAACGAATTTATACAAAAGTTTCACATGCGAATTATACATTCATTGGTAAGAAAACGCATAAATCTATAGCATGTAGAGCATATAGTCTCAAAATAAATAAATTGCCCTCATGGGCTACAACTTCCAAGGCATAAGTCCGGTTACACAAAATGGTCTCTCGGACCCATACACTTTTAGCCCTTGGCTAGCAAAATAAATACAACAAATAGAGTCGTCCGCTCTTCACAAAAAATACATATATCCACGCCCTCAACTCGGGGGGACCACCACATCTTTACCTTCACCAAATTCCCATAGGGGTGAGCATAAAGCCCAGTAGAGATACCTTACAAAGTATATACAGTTATGCTAGACTTTCAATGTAAAAATGCAAATGCCCATGCCATGCAATGCCATTATAAAGAAAATTTCATGTCATATTCTTCTTGATGGTCATCATGTTAACAATAAAAGTTTGCAATCTTAACAATTTCCCAAAAGAAAACTTCCAATTTTAAATCAATAGGGTCGGTAAATACGACTCAAGTAATCCCTAGGTTGTTGTCTGCAAGTAGGCTTAACAAGCACTACCAATAACCCCACTTTACCGGTGTCACGCCCTCAAAATACATCCATAACATATATAACATTATCATGCCTTAATAAAATCAAACAAATCATTAAATTATCCATCAGAGTACTGTTATTGAAAGACATCACATGTAACATCGAAAGTAAAGGCCCTCAAGGCTTACATCTTTCCAAGCCAACACTTGGACACAAAGGAATGAGTACTAACTCAAATACAAATTAAGCCCTTGGCTTGAATGTTTACATATAATCTCAAATAAAAACAAATAATTAAAGATAGGTCTTCAAGTCTAAATCCTTCCAAGCTAAGTCTTTGGAGGTAGCTTATCACCTGAACCTGAAAATGATGTTCCCATATAGGGTGAGCCACAGCCCAGTAGAAATATACTAAACCAAATATAAGCATTGAATAAAGCATAGCATTCAATAGATGGTTAACCAAGATAATCAGTTATAACTTTATACAGTCTCATAACACTAATGTCTATGACACGTTTCACTTTTCATTATTATCAATATGGCTTAGAACCTGGCCAAACTTACAACAGTGAACTATATATCATATTCACATGACTTCCAATATCAACAACACAAATGAGACTCAGGCTCATATCAAACACTTCATACTTCCAGATTGATACACATTTTAGTGTTGTATCAATAATATATAAAAACACTTCAATATCAATAAGCACACATAAAAGTGATGCTAATGGAGTCCATCCCCTATCTCCTCCCAAACAAAATCCGGTTTAGAGGTCCATCCCCTATCTTCCCCTAAACCGTGGAGTACATCCCCTATCTCCTCCCACACAATATGCAAATGCATGCTCAATCAATACACGTATTTTCTGTATTAATTCAATAGTCAAAAACAATGACTTAACCAATATAATTCGTTTCAGTTATCCCTAATCCACATGCAATGTCTACAACAATCACGACTATCCTCCACCGATAGCCCAAAACAGTTATTTCTAGACTGGAAATAAATAAATCAACAATTCAATAGGCGAGTGATTTAAATTAACCAACCACCCCATTTAATCAATAAATTCCTCAATTTCATGAATTTAACTAATTTCCCAGTTTCCTTAAATTAATTATACAAATCAATTTATTAAAACAACTAGGGTTTTTTCCAAAATTACCAAAATACCCCCAACATATCAAAATACCAAAACTTAGAACAAAACTTATACATTGGAGTAGGAAATCCCTACCTCGAAGAAATTAACCCAAATGGAGAAGACGGAGATGAAGACCCAAAATCCAAAGTGCTCCAAATTCACAAATTCCCAGATTAAAACGGAGCCCTCGACTCACACTATCTTTTAATAAAGGATCTAGGGTAGAAACACACCCTAAGTAGATCAAACCTAAGAGAGAAGAGAGAGAGAAGTCGAACCTAGGGTTTGGAATCAAAAAGAGGATGAAAAACTGTTCAAAATCCCGCTGCTGCCTATTTAAACTAGACAGGCTCGCTCGAGCGAAGACTCGGTCGCTCGAGCGACCAGACACAAGAAAACCTCGCTCGAGCGAAGAAAAGCTCGCTCGAGCCAAAAACTCGTTGCTTCAGGTCTGCAACCCAGAAGCTCGCTCGAGCGAAGAACTCGAAAACATACACCTCGCTCGCTCGAGCGAAGAAAAGCTCGCTTGAGCGAAGAAACACTGCTCTCAGGTCTATACTAGACGCAATCGCTCGCTCGAGCGAAGAAACTCTGGCTCGAGCCACCAGACACAAAAAAACCCTCGCTCGAGCGACCAAACCCTCGCTCGAGCGACCAACCTAAAAACTGGACAGCAACACTTGGTTTCCGAACCCAACCAACCTGAAACAAACCTGTCCAACACATCCTACAACTCCAAGAGAAAATAAAAGATGACAACAACAATTATACAATGACAGAATCTACGGAACCTAAGTCCGGATACAATAATCAACTGGGAAAAGACTGGGGTTGCTATAACCTCCCCCCCTTAAAGAATTTCGTCGTCATTTCATCTCTTATCAAGAGGCATCTCACAATAAGTAAAACAATACGTATTTGAACTTGCATTATCAACATACATTTCTTTCAATTTCAACAGTTTTCAATACACCTGATTCCTATTTCCATATCATATTCAATTTCATGATATAACTCCAATTTTACAATATATATTCAACATATGCAATGTTACCATAAATTTCCATAATGAGGCAAGTTTCAAAGTACTTCCATTAAACCAAAACATTCACAATGTTTTACAACTTAAGACATACATATAATGTTCTTAAAGTTCATTAAAATTACGAAATTTCAATACATGATTACACATCAACAAACAAGTCCAGATATTTCTCACGGACTTCCAATTCACGCTCCCAAGTGGCCTCTTCCACTCCGTGATGTTTCCACAAAACCTTTACCAAAGGGATGGTCTTGCCTCGCAAAACTTGATCCGGCCTACCCAAAACCCGAACCGGTCTCTCCTCATACGAGACATCTTCGTCAACCTCTAAGTCAGTCCAATCCAACACATGTGATGGATCTGGTTCATACTTCCGAAGCATACTCACATGAAACACGTCATGTACTCCGGACAACTGCGGTGGCAAAGCTAAACAATATGCAGCCTCGCCAATCCTCTCAAGGATCTCAAAAGGACCTATGAACCGAGGGGACAACTTCTCGCTCTTCCCAAACCTCATCAATCCCCGTCTAGGTGATATCTTCAGAAAGACATGATCACCCACCTCAAACACCAAAGGACTCCTCCTACGGTCGGCATAAGATTTCTGATGACTCTGTGCTGTAACAAGCCTCTTACGGATAAGCTCAACTTTCTCCGTCGTTTCCCTCACCAACTCCGGACCCAACAGAGGT
>JAPPVO010000059.1:165100424-165205861 GCA_030407325.1 Camellia japonica | reverse complement strand
CCTCACCGGCCTTGGCTTGAGGCCACCAGCCCTGTTTTCTTGCTACCGGCCAAAAGTGTTGGCCGGTCGGCAATGAATTTGGTCGGTCGGCCATTTTTGTTGGTCAATCGACCACATTTTCCAGCCGACCCCTTTCCATCTGCTTTTGGCAGATATTTTATGCCAGCTGTCACAGCTGGCATCCACATTACACCCCCGCCATACACGTGTATTGAGGGATTTACACCTAGTGTTAGCTTCTCTTAGAAGCTTAGGAAGTGGATTTCTATAAGAGGGGAGGCCCTCCTCCCTTCTCAGGGGTTCTGAAAATTAGGGTTAGAGAGTTGTATCTATCTATCTCTATATCTCCCTCTCTTCACTCATTTGTGTGTGCATTTGTGGCCTAAAGTGACTTTTGTTCGCACTATTGTACACAAACACCTAGTGTTACACCATCCTTGGTTGCTGATGCTCCAAGGAGTTGTTTTCAGAGTTCTTGGGCTGGTTTTGATCCAAGGAAGGTGCTGGAGTGGTGTTCTTGAAGAGGTTCTTCAACGGTAAGAAACTACCCTCTTTATTCCCCATTTTGCACAAGCTTTTAGTCTATCTTGAATCTATTTTTAAGCTTAACTTATAACTGATAAAAGTTCTTTTTTTAAGTGTTTAAAATAGTTGTTTAAGATCTCTTTGGTGTTTGGGGTTGTTTACCCCCTCTTAGGCCTTGTTTGGCCTCTTTTTGTGCCCTTGTTTGTGAGCTCCGGGACCACCTTGTATTGGCCTTCTTACCACATTTCAGTGGTGGAGATGGTGTTTTGAGGTTCTAAGAAGGAGAGGGCGATCCCCTCTCCTTGTTGTCTTCAATACTTGTCACACTTGCCTCATGTGTGAGCAACCTTTTTAAGTTCATGTTGGCCATGTCTTAGCTGGTATTTGTGGTTGTTTTGCTATGGTATACCTCTGTTTTAAGTTGGTTTAGACATGCCATGTATGCTTCATACACTTGCCTTGTAATCCCATGATTTGGCCTTAACATGCATCATGTTGTAACATGTATTTTTAGCATGAATTTGGCTCAACTCCATAAAGCTTCTAGCTTTGTTTTAGCATGCTAGAGGTCTTTTTTTGGTTGTTTTAGTCGTCCATGACTTACTTTGTATAGCTACCATGCAAACTAGCTTATAAGCTTCGGGTGTTGGATCCTCTAGCATGCTTGATTTGGATCATTTCAGTGGTTTGGCATCACTTATAATGTCATTTCAGTCCATATAGTATGCTTGAATACTTGCATTTATCACCTATTTCATGCCTTGGATAGTTTGTGTTTTATGCCTCATGAATGTGTCATTGTGTATGACATCATGTCTAGGCCTTTGGGATGCCATCTAGGTGGGTTTTTGGGCTCATTTTAGCATGTCATACCTCTGATTTTGGTTGCCTAAATCATGCCATGTTTGGTTGTATTAGGTGTAGTGTAACACCTCTTTGATGGCCTTTCATGCTTCATGTTTTTACCCCTTTGTTTTGGCTTGTTTGGCCTTGGTCATTGCATGTTTTAGGCTTATTTTGCCATGATTTAGAATTGTTTTGGGTTATGCTTGCCATATGCTCTTTGTTTTGTGTAGCATTGGTTCAATTCCTTGCCTAGTTTTAAGCCTTAAGCCTTAATCATGCATGCTTGGCTTGTTTATGTGATTTGGCATCACTCTTAGCACTATTTCAGAGCATGTAATGTTGTCACATTTGCATGCTTTCCATTCCTTTTAAGTGTTCTTAAAAGTTGCTCTCTTAATGCTTAAATATTAGGCCAATTGGCATGCATGTTTATATGTGTTTTGTCCTCATTTCCTTAACATTTTGGCCACTGTTTTGGACCTATTAGAGAGCTGTCCATCTTGGTGTAAGTCCATCCTTTGCATGTTGTTGCATGCTCACCTTGTGTGTTGCTGCATACTTGGCCCATTGCATATTGTTGTATGCTTAAGTTGCATTTAGCATGTTTGTTAGCTTGCATTTTGTCATGTGTTTGATGTGTTGTCACATGCTTGCATGTTTGCATGCTTGTTCACATGCTCACATTGCATTAGTTTACTTGCATGTCTAGGTTGCATAGTATTGCTTGCATATTCGCGTTCCTTGCCTCTTGATCAATCATGATAGAGGATTAGGATCTATTGTGTGTTTGTGTGCATTTCATTTGACATCAAATTGCACACTTGACACCTTTGGCCATCATGCATTGAAATGCGTAATCGATGATCCGAGGGTCGAGGAGGGTGGTCGTATAGACATTGCTTTGCAAATGCATTGCCATGCTCTGTTTGTCCTTTGCTGCAGCAAAACAGAATTCTACAGGAAAAGATGGTCGGTTGGCCATCTTCAGTGCCGGCCGGCCACACATTCATGGCCGAGAGCCAAATTTGTGGCCGATGACCAGTTTACCATGGTCGGTGACCTCATCTCTTAGTCAGTGACCTCCCATAGTGTTCAGGGAGCAGTTCAAAAGCAACCTTGGGATTTGTGCAGTCTTCAGAGATGCAGAGCAGTGTAAACAGAGGCAGCATGAGTATGGTGATCGATTTCCGAGTGGAGCCGAGCAAGCACGCATTCATCCCTCTTTCCGAGGCCCCTTTACTGCTTTCTTAGCTTAATTAATTCATTTGATTAGTTAAGTATGATGTAATAATTAATTAGCTTGTTAGTTAGTTAATTTGTACTATTCATTTGGTCCCCGTCGAGAGGGCGCAATTGTGTAATAAGCGTGCGTGTGTGCGATGCATGTCTTCCAACCCCATGTCTTTCTCCCTTTTACTTACCTGCTTATGGTGGTTAGTTTTAGGGCATATTTGATTTATCATACCTTATGCTATGCATGTTTGCATTCATCCATTTGTATCATATGCACCAGGCTCGGCGCATCATACTAATCGCATAGTACTTCAATTCCAACTTGAATACGTGTATCGAGTTGTTGCATTTCATATGCCATTCGTAGTTAGCCGAGCCTATTCTAGTTGCATTTTGCTTGCGATGCATTAGCCATTTTAACATGAACTAGGATCATGCATGATTACTAACTAGTTCTTCATTTTGGCTTAGAGTACACTGTGAGTGTTTATGCTTTAGCATCTTGCATGTGTGCGAGTGTTAACATGATAGCATGCTTGCCATGAGGCTAATTGCTTATGTGATATGACTACCTGGTTGCCTGTGGGTGAAGGTTGGATTGCTTGAATTGGAATAATTCATCGAAATCCATGTTTTAGCCTACTTTGCAAGTAACAAAATTCAAAACCATTTCCAAACAAACGGATATGCGATGTTTGGTTCCAAGTTAGGCGATCTAGTCTATACTTGTATGCTGTGTGCATCACATAGTAATTCTAGGCTAATAACCGGAATAAGAGCGCATAACGTTTTCAAAACTAGATATCATGGTTAGTAGAGGCCGATCTTTGATCGGGCGAGCGGGGGTGCTCATAGCTGACCTTCCCCAATCGTACTCAAGTTCCTGAGCCGAGGTAATTTTGGTGATGATGGGCACGTGGCCTTAGGCAACGAGTCAGGGTTTCCTAAATTTTTCCAAAATAAAATATTTAGGTGGCGACTCTGTATCTGGCAAAGCAGTCCATGTTTGGCACTTCTTTCTAAAAATCAGTTTTTCAAAATGATTTGCCGGATTTGGACTCTTTGATGATTCATCGATCTTGCATTGCACTCTGCGAGATTAGATACAGGACTGTGACATTGAGTCCTGAACTGTAGTGAGCCCCAATGAACAAAACGAGATTCCCTCCCGGGACGTTCGGGGATGTCTACACTCACTCTATAAGGGAAACCATTTCAGGTACAGGTGATATGCCTCCGCCAAGGCATTGACTTAGAAGGACTCGGAGCTGAGGCTTCATTTTTGTTTTATTGTTATTTGTTGAATGTAAGCCCAGGGCTATATTTGCATTGAGTTGAAACTCCATTTTGTGTAACCAAGAATGTTCTTGGATAAATTTGTAAGTCTATATGGCACTTGTTATCTATTTGGTTTCTATTTCATACTTATTGTAAAATGCATGCTTGGGATTGGAACTGGGGCATTGAGATGTGAATAGCATGTATTTGGCATTTGGGATTTAATGAAAATGGATGTCTGGAATAGTTAGCTATATATATGTGTTTGTCTATCAGGTGGGTTTTGTTGTATAAATAGATATACCCTGCCCAATTTTCAAGGCGTTACACAAAACAAAAGCCAAGAAAGAAGAGAGATTGCAGAGATGATTAAGAGTGATCACAAGTATGAAAAGCCATAAATAAATGTAATCAACGCAAACAAGATGATGTCTAAGGCCTAGAACACCAAACTTATGAGGACAATTACACTACAAGCATGCAAAACAAAGCTCAAATGCAACTATCAACCAAAAACAGTGCTAAAACAATCTAAAATAAGTCCTAAAACATGCTAGAATTAAGCTAAAAATAACTAGATTAATATGCTAAAACACAGCATAAGCAAGACTAGTAAGCAAGACACAAGGAGGGAAAACTAACCCCTCCAAATTTAGACTTCAAAACATTATTTTGGTTATTGAAAAAGCTCTGAAAATTAGTGTTTAAAAGCTCAAAAACATATAGTAAAAGGGTGGGAAATACAAGGGTAAAGGCCTCCAAAGCAAGGTAAAAGAAGGGTAAACCATCCCTCAACCTTTAATGGCCTTAAAACCCAAGTTTCAGCCCAAAAATACAGAAGTTTTGCAGCCCAAAAATAGTTGGAATATTGCAAGAAAAAGAGTAGACAAAGTAAGCAAATAGGCAAAGCCTTATACTTTTGAAGAGGAAAACCAATTCCAAGCAACAAAATCAAGCAAACACACCCTCTAGAGCTCCAACAAGGCTCAAGAATACCTCAACTCAAAGATGAAGATGTGTTGGTTCAGAGTGTATAGGCAAAGGTTGAAGATTTGTAAGCAAAAGTGTAGGAATTTGCTATAGAGAGAGAAAGAGAGAGAATCGTAGAGAGAGAGAGAGGAAAAATTTTGCTCTAAAACTTTTTAACCTTAAAACATGAAAGGGAGGCCTTCTATATATAGAAAACATGAATTCTTCTCAAGAACATCCAACCCTACACGTGGGTGAAGATGCATGCATCAGTGCAAACAGCTGGCACAGCTGTCACAAAATATCTGCAAAAGAAACTGGCAGCCGACCGGCCATCACTGGTGGCTGGCAGGCCACATCAATGGCCAGCAACCAAAAAGTGATGGCCGACAGTCCAAAAATGTGGCCGGCAGGCCACCAAGGGTTTCAAGCTTGAAGAACCAAGGCTTGGTTTAAGAATGAGTCAACAAAAGTGCAGGGTTTGAAAGGTTTAAAGCTGTGGTATTCCGCTGAGGACTCTGAACACTTTTCGAGCATATAAACTCATCATTGGGTGTGCAAGCGATGACGTCCACGTCGTAAAAGTCATCAAAAATAGAGTGTCTACAAACCCCTCCATTGGACTCTTATTTTGTGAAAATGGCATCTCAATTTATTTTTCTTCATAAACTCCCTAAGGAGAAAATAATTGAGTAAGGATAAAATAAAATATATATATATATATTTTTTCCTTTCTTGGACAATATTGTCAAAGTAATATATTACTGTGAACTAGAGTAACATGTTACTGTCAAATAGAATAATTGTCAAACAGAGTTTCATGTTACTGTTACTGTTTATATCAATTTCAACGATAATAAAAGAAAATTAAAAAGAATTTCATAGTCAACATAGATCTTATTTGATAGATCTTGATGAAAGAATTCTAAAAATATTAATTTTATTAAAAATCGACATATACATCAAAAGTTATATTATTTTAAAGTTTAATATTTTGATAATAGTGATATTTGTTGGATTTTTTAAGAAAAACTTTTTATGCTTATCCTTAATACATTAAAATTTTATTATAAGGGAGTTTTGACCGAATTCCCTTAAAATATTTGGAGATCAACTTCTGTCGTGAATAGTCACTAAAAGGTCACCTTAAAAAGTAAAAAGGGATAATTTTAGCAACAAAATTTAAAAAATATTGCTAATAAATACACTTTTAGGGACTAAATAATTTAGTTCCAAAAAAATTTAATTTTAGACAAATTTTTGTCTCAAAAAGATAGTAATTCATCACTAAATATCTAATTTTATCGCAAAAAAAATATAAGTATGACATTTTTAATAGCAAAAATATTTAATACTAAAAACTCATTTTGTTTATAAAATTTTAATTTGGGAGTAGTTTGGAATGTTCTAAATAAGTACACTTTTTGACTTTTTATAAAAAAAAAAAAATATGTAGAAAAGTAGAGAAAGTGGGTAGAAAAATAAAGAGGAAATGTTGATAGATGTGACCCAAATAAGTGTATCTATTCAAAAAAAAAATACTTTTTTTAGCGCATGTCAAACACCTACTTATTGTAGTAATGGAACCAATAACATAGCACATCGAACAGAACTAAACCAATCCATAAACATTACGTTGGATTGGTATCTTCTTCCATAAATAATAGTACAAAAATTCATTTTAGTGGTATGACTTGATAGTACTTTACCCCTTTTATCTTTTAAAAATAGTCATATCCCCCCACTACAAAAAAATAAAGTTTTAGAGACAAATTTAGGAGCAAAATTATTTTTTAGGAACCAAATAATTTTGTTGCGAAAAGTGTCAAAAAGTGTCGTCATTATATTTTTAACAACAAATATTGGACATTAGTAATAAATTATTATCTTTTTGAAACCAAATTTTTTGTCTAAAAAATAAACAATTTTGAGACCAAATTATTTTTCCCCTAAAAGTCTATTTATTAGTGACATTTTCAAAATTTTGTCGCTAAAAGTCTTGTTTTTTACTTTTTAGGACAACCTTTTAGCGACTATCCTTTTGATGATGAAAATGGATTCCTAAATGTCTTTTGCAACAAAATTTTTACTTTTAGGGACCAAAATATTTGGTCTTTAAAACTCTTATATGTTGTAGTGCCTCCATGTTTGGATAAAAATACAACCGTTAACACCGTTAATTATTGATGTGAAATGACTATAATATCCTCAAACTCTATATTTTTTGTTATTTTCTTTCTCTCTCTCATCCATGATACACATAATTTATAATGTCTAATACTATAATTCAATTAAATCACAATTAATTATAAATTCTTAATTATTTATTGTAATTCTTAAATTTTTATTTTTATATTAATTTAATTATAATTTAGATCACAATTAATTTTAAATATTTAACTATTTATTGTAATTACTAACTTTTTAATCTATTTTTAATTTACTTATAGTTTAGATCACAATTAATACTAAATTCTTAATTATTTATTGTAATTTCTAACATGTTAATCTAATTTTAATTTAATTACATTTTAGATCAATTCTTAATAATTTTTTATTTTATATTTTATTTAATTATATTTTAAATAAATTCTTAATTATATTTTCATTTATTTTAATTAACATATTAATTTAATTTTAGGTTTAGAAAAAAAGGGGTAAAATTATCTTTTTGTTGTATAAATTTCATTTCATTCTAATTTTTTAGAAAACAAGACCCAATCTAAAAAATGGTGTTGTAATAACGATAGCGCTTTAATCTAAAATTATATAGAACTTTCGGATTATATTTGAATGATTAGGGATAAAGTACTCCGGCCCCAAACTACAAAGACCTAAAATAAATTTAACCCTTAATAATAATAACATAACATGCTTTGAACAATTAAACTGAAGATGCAACAACTACCAAGATCTGAACAACTCAGTTTTTATTTCCAATCTAGGATTGGTCATACAATAACCAAGGTAGTAGTAGTAGCAGTAGTCGCCAAGCAACATAAGATGACATGCATACACAGCAAACAAACCCCCATTATTCTACTTTTCTCACATAATAACATCAGAGATTATTTATTTACAGGGTTGTAATTTTTCCGACATTCAAAATGTGAGTAGATACATATAACACGCTGGCGGTGCTACTTGCCTCCTCCAATGTTGATCTTGGAATTGTTGCCCGCGGGCGCATTGTTTCCACTGAAGTTGTTGGAATTGTTGCCTGTGTTTCCACTGAAGTTGTTGTGATTCGTAGACTGCGGAGTTGGGTTACAGTTGGGATTGGGTGGTGGGTTTGGAGGACACTTGTTGTTGTTGTTGTTGCAGGGGCGATCTCCAGGGTGTTCATCTAAGAGCCAATTCCTGACCCTCTAGCAGTACCATGATGACTGCATCAACAGGGCCTAAAGGATAGGTCACAGTGTCAACGAACTTGTGTGCCTTGTCGAATGCCCTCTCAATCTTATCTTCAATTTTTTTTCGGGGTCGTGTCTAGACATTGGTTCACACACACACAAAACCTTTTAAGATCAATATATAAAACTAGGACTAAGATTCTTTGCCTTGTTCATTCACAGAGGTTGCATATCCTTATATATAGATTTCAAGGAAAGAACCTCATGGTTTGTTGTATGTAATTGAAAAGTCTTTTGTTACGTCACCTTAGCAACGTATGCTTCTAGAATCACTGATTCATCAGCATAAGCTGATTTACTGTTCACCAATAACAAGTCACCACCGCGCTACAATTTTTGGTAAGACCGTAGATAAAGATACTTAAGGACTATCCAACTCAACTATGGTTAAGGATAGAGTTCAGATAATTCAAAACAAATTTATGGTTGTCCGAATCAGGTTATAGTAACTGATTATACAAGGGAAAAAATAAATAAATAAAAGGTGAAGTTTGCCTTTAACTTTTTTACGGACTTTTTTTATTTTTATTTTTAAATTTTAATGGTGAGTTTGCAATCAATTTTAAAAAGTTTTATTTTTTCATTCTTTTTGTTTTTAATATATATATATGTATATATATTTTTCAAATGTGTTAAAATTTTGGACAGTTTAGAATCATGTAGTGTAGAAAGATCTAATATATATTTTTTAAAAACTCCCAAAAAAAAAAGCATGTTTTTTTTTTAAAAAAAAATTTGTAGCGGACTTTTCTTTTTTTTCTTTTTTTCTAAATCTTTAAAATTTCCCTTTTTAACTTTTGTAGTATAAGTTTTTCATATATATATATATTTGTTGAGAAATTCACTAAAGATTCATAAAGAAAAACATAAATATAAGGTTAAGGGGCACTTACCAATAAGTGCTAGCACAAATATAATATATATATATATATATATAATTCTTTGAATTTAGCAAAATATTATTTCTATATTTTATGGGTGAAGCACCAATAAGTCTCAAAATATGATCTTGTAAACTGTTTAGTCCTCTTTTTTTCTTATGAATCCAAAGGTCCCATTAAAGTTATATCACTACTAAAAATCGGACTTTTTGCGACGGTGTCGAACGTCGCAAAAGGTCCATATATCGTCGCAAAAGACTTTTGCGACGGAACAGCGACGGAAAATGGGGGGTGGCGAAAAGGGGCGTGACAAAAAGTATTTGCGACGGTTACAAACCGTCGCTTTCTTTTAGCGACGGCTAATCAATAGTTTTTGCGACGGTTTCGCCTGACACAAAAGAAGGGAAAAAACAGCATTTTTAGTGACGGTGTTGATTGCCGTCGCAAAAAACCTTTTTTAGCGATGGTATTTGCCGTCACAAAAAGTATTATTTGCGACGGTCTAAAACGTCGCCAAAAAAGTAGTATTAAGTTAATACCATATTAGCAACAGTTAAACCGTCGCAAAAGATTTATTTGCGACAGCTGAAACTATCGCAAAAGATTAGAACTAATATGCATATGCGACAAGTTAACCCGTCGCTAATAAAATATAAGGAAATGGGAATTACATTAGCGACGTTTTATTATTATCGCAATAAAATTATTTTTTTATAAAATCATATTTATTAAATATTCCCTATACAATTATTAATATTTTCTAAAATACATTCACATCCACATTTTCTAAAATACTTCACATCTACATTCACATCCAAATTCACGTTCAAAAAATCATATACCAAGAATAATATATGTACCTTATAACAAATGTCAACCAAATATTCTTTACAAAAATATATAAAATAACCTCTAAAAATACTAATAATTTTGATATTCAAGAACTCAAATTTTTAGTATCGAAAATAGAAATAAAAAAATAAAAGCAGATATAGTGTAGCTTGTTTTGATATCAATAGTAAGCTCCCATATCGATATTCGAAGATATCATGTACTCAAAAGGTTTGCATCTGCAAAAAGAAACAAAAAAGAAAAAAAATCATCATTTACAACATAATTATTTTCAAGCTTACAGAAAATGTAAAAAATTTGATATTTTTTTTAAAAAATAAATAAATAAATAAGATTGTAAACTCTAATATCGATATGCGAAGATATCATCACGTACTCAAAAAGTTGCACCTGCAAAAAAAAAAAAAAAAACCAAAACAGGCAATGATTGTACACATTGAGCTAAATCTAACAATAATCGAATAAAACAAAAAGAGTTTGTAAAGAAGAAGTTTTCATCGAGTTCCGTCTTCTCCTACAAGTCATGTGTGCCAAGTATATTGTGGTGTCAAGTTTCGTTGACATCCGAACCCGTTTGAACATTTTAGTGTGTCAACCCGTTTGAAAAAGAGTTGTTAAGTAACAAGTTTTCATAAACAGAAATTAGGCTCTAGATTGAAAACAGGGAATCGGTTTCGAGTTCCGTCTTATCCTACAAGTCATGTGTGCCGTAGTATGTGTGCGTGTCAAGTTTCGTTGACATCCGAACCCGTTTGAGCATTTTAATAAAAAAATATTTGTCCTATTTGATTACCAAACAATGGTGAATGTATCTAAAGGAATAACCTTATTGTGAAAGGAGTTTCACAGAGAGAGAGAGAGAGAGAGAGAGAGAGAGAGAGAGAGAAGATGATGTTTGCAGAGGACAATAATTCAAAAATGAAAAAACAAGTTGTATGGCTGAATCAAGCGAAAATGAGTCCCCATGGGAGCAAGAACAAGCTACTGCACCGATGTCAAAACAGTCCATCACAGTAGGCCAGCAAGATAGTGTAGCAGCAAGCACGGATACTTCAGTCTACAGACCCACAACTTCTCGCTCACTGTTCCTTAAAAAGCTCACAACCAATAATCAATCTTCTGATTTCACTAGTCCCAGCCCCAGCCCCAATCTCATATAACTTGGCATCCCGTAAAAGGCGCCCAGTTGGGTACTCATTAACGTATCCGTTACCACCCAGACATTGGATAACCTGCGACATTGGATTCAAAGCCATTTTGATAGAGATAAATTTCACAAATTTACATTTACATTTTCATTTTGTTTCACAGCAGTTTTTGACTCATAGAAACTCTACACTTGTTCTTATAATAACAGTCCCAAATCCCCAAGATCAGAGCTTCATTCGTAGATAAAAGAAAAACTAATACAGTTTCAAATGACATTCCAAATAAAGAAAAATGCAAAACAAAGAAAAAGCTAATACTAGCAAGAAGGACAAAGAAGAGCTAAACACACGACACATAAAAAAACCAAATCTGGCAATAATAAAAATATTGTTCGGATAGCTAACTTAACTGTTGTTCAAATTTTGTTCAAATTGCAATAATTATTGTTCTTTTAATGTTTTGGAATAAATAAATAAGAGCCTTGCCTAGATAAAGGTAAGTATCAGGATATGCAAAGGGACAGTTAAGTAAAAGATGAATAGAAGTAGGGCTTCACCTGAAGAGCAACTTGGGTGGCTCTTTCAGCTGCACAAAGTATAACTCCAGCACAATCCTGAAAGTTAGCATTCATCCACAAGTTGTTATAAAACTAGCAGAACAGTAATCAGTCAGGCAGATTGTGCATTGCATTCTCAAAATAGCCAAATAGTAATAACAAGAGGTGTTTAAAAAACAAAAACAGAAAAAGGGGAAAGAAAGTACTTTGGATGAGATATTCACCAGTGTCATGGACCCTACCTTCACTCCCTAATGTTAATTTTAATCCAGTAAGATGATCATAAACCCACACACTAGCAATTGTGTGCAATTCATCACAATGGCTTCCGAAAATCCAAATGAATGACAGAAAATAGTGGTAATGTAAGCAAGAAGAAGAAGAAGTGAAGCAGAAAGAAAAAGAAAAGATCAGAAGAGAAAGAGAAAGGATGAAAACTATATTGAAATATACAGTTAAATCATTGAATAAATAATATAACTAGATCCTGAAGATCTATACAAAAAAGGTTCCTAAAGAACTCAATTCTCTCTGTATCTTGTATTAAATTTATTCTTTTATTTGCTTTACAATTTATTATTTTATATGTTTTTACATTTTCTTCATTTTATAACAATTATGGATTTTTCAATTATTTTTTCCCCTTTTTCCCACCATTTGTCCATTGAGAAAAGGTTTTGAAACAAATAACGCAGGTTAAAGTAAGAGTTTTTAGCTGAGTTGAAAAAAAAAAAGAAAAAAAGAGTGAGTTCTTAGCTGGATGACCCAAATCCACACTTCTTGTTGGGTTTGAGCTGCAGAGCCAAAGATTAGTAGATAATTAAAGCTTTGTAGGGAGACTTGCACATTGTGCATACATCAATTGTTCAGCTCTTCTTAAATAGAGACTACTCAAAAGAGTGAAAATCATATGTCCTAACAAATTGAGATGCAATGAACATTGATGATACATCTACACAAATAATATTCCTAACAATGAGGGAGCTATTGCTGTTCTTACTTGAGGAATGTATCAAACCAGTCACTGGCTTCTTTCACCATCAATGGCGTCATTTCATGTCCAATTCCAGGTTGTGCTATCACCTAGAAATCAATTCAAAGAAATGAACTGTTAGAACCAAAAAATATCATATGGTTGGAAGTTCAAAGTACAGAAACAGTTTTAGCTATGCCCCTCTCTCCGTCTCTCTTGACATTTGTGACCATTGTCAGTTGATCAGATGACACAGTCTCATACAATACCTTGAAATTATCTGGACAATGGGCATCTTCATAAGCCTTGCATGCTCTTGATTTGGGAATTTCCAGACCTTCAATTGGGCATCGAGGATCTTTTTCACCTGTATGTTAAAAAAATATGTTACATTCCAAGTATGTTCTTTGCTTCTAAGAAAGAGAACCTAGTTCATTGATGACTGAGCGCCATTAGCAGCTCTTCTATGTACACAGAATTTGATCACTGAACACCCACACATTTAATGGGTCCTCTTATCTCATGCAAGTGAGAGGGTTGTGTCCAGTTCTGCAATCGGATTATGTGCACTTAGCAAATTTTTACACCGGAAATGGTCATACCATTTAAGATCAGCAGAGGCCGTGGTGCAATATTGGAATTGAATAAGGTGAATCAAACTTGGAGGCTAAGCCAGGAGCAATTCTGATCCAAACCTGATGGGAAAAAGAAATCATATTATATGTGATCTGACTTCAAAAGAGTAGAAAGCTCAACATGCAAGCTGCTTATTGGAG
The DNA here is from genome assembly GCA_030407325.1 of Camellia japonica. Classification (NCBI taxonomy): domain Eukaryota; kingdom Viridiplantae; phylum Streptophyta; class Magnoliopsida; order Ericales; family Theaceae; genus Camellia; species Camellia japonica. The sequence continues at coordinate 165,192,410 of JAPPVO010000059.1, read as the reverse complement.
GATAAAAATGCCTTCTGCAGCTAGAAAAGTATAACTGGCACAAAAAACGGGGATTGATGACTTTTCAAGATCCAGAGAAAAGAGTCGTTCCCCTGGGTGAAAAAAGCATTAGATGATTCAATTTTCTGAAACCAACACTTTTGATATATGTACAATAGGTGATAAAGCTAAAATCTCCACGTAGCTTAGTTGTGATCACATGGTAACATTGCAGCTTATTTAGATGTATAGAATTGAACTGTAATGCTATGTTTGGTTAGAGAATTTGGAAAGCAATTTGGAAAGGAAAAGAGAAAATGTGTGCGAAACTAGGTGAAATGTAAATATATTTTATTCACATTTTACCTACCTTTTCCCTTTCCCTTTCCCTTTCCCTTTCCAAATCCATTACCAAATCCCCCAACCAAATACATCGTAACTGACCTGCTCCACCACTTCCTTATCAATAGCACTCTTCCCTAGATGAATCCATGCTTCTGAAACCAAAAACTAGTATAAAAAAAAACAATAGATGCATTCAATTCAAGAAATATGCTTCAAGAAGCTCAGTACTTTGAATGACACATGTCCCATAAAGAGTTAGTTATGCAAACATTTACAAAAGGTCCTTACAGTTTAACCATTGATTACTCTTTTTCTTATGGATGGTTACAACTACAGGTGGAATTTACTTTCAAGTGCTCAAATATCAACAACATCAAAGTATTTTGAATATGAGAAGCCTCCACAAAAATGAATTTTGTAGTAGAAGTTGCTGATTCCAGAGCAAACCCGTAGAAGTGAATTACAAACTAAGTCATAGTTAATTTCCTTTACTTTCTGATGTTTGAAATTAATTAATTTCATCTTTCTGTGCCTCACCTTCGAAAACAGCCTTGATACTGTCAACCCGACCGTGCCACTTGTCATGGTCATAGCCCATTGAAAGCCCTAAGACCATATTGCATAAATAGTCAACTCTTCCATACCGTTGTCCAATACAAAGATTTAAGAAATCCTCACTTATCATATAAAATTTTGGATGTGATAAACCTGAACCCCAATTATTGGTACAGCTACAACATAGCGGGTGTCAACAGCAGCAGCAAACCACGCATGCATTCCTGCATTTAAGAATTACTCTATGCATGTTATAGCAACAATGAAATTTATGTTTGGGTTTTTTTAATTTTGTTCTTCCAAGTTCCAACCTCCAAGCGATTCACCGGTGATTCCTATTTTAGAAGGGTCTATATCCTCCCTCTGCGTAAGATAATCAGCCAGTTTTATCAAGTCCCAGACCTGCAGAAGGCAAATTTTTTAGTTGAGTTTCTTTATTCATTAATTACATTGGATTCTGAAATATTTGATATATACTGTTATAGACTTGTCAAACTATATGTTCCAAAACAGAATGAATGAAGAAATTACCGTATCAAATATGAATGGCATTGTATCACCTTGTTTCCATGATGAAACGAGAGCCTGCATGATAGCAGTAAAACCATATGAGGGACAACAATGTTGTTCGCAACCTGGGTTATGAACTCATTCTCAGATTTGAAACATGAGAGAATCCATAGAGTCGTATCTCACTGCAGCAACACAAAATTCTCTCATTTTGGAATAGTACTTGTTCAGATTTAGTTTTTGATCATGCCTGACACCAAACTATTTACCTGAATAAGGTGTAGGTCATATAGTAAGAGAATACGAACAATTTTTTCTTTTGTTTATTTATTTATTTGTTTTGACCAGGCCCATATTGCAAAGTTAATCAAAACATCATATTCAATACACACATCTCGATAGGTGGTCATACTGCTGGCACGTTCTCCATGGTAACGAGAATCAATGGCAATAGCTATATATCACGTGAAGCATATGCCTGAAACAAATGGAAAAATATAGGATGATTCCTGTGTTAACAAAGCAATCTGATGAAAACTGCAGGTCTGAGAAAACCTCAAAATAGGTACCTCAAGCAATGGCCGTAACCACTCTTTGCACTAATGTGTGCTATGCAAAAATACAACAGCTGGCTTCCTTTGATGATTGCATTCATTAATGCTCAAAATCAGCACAGGTAAGCGCCCTTGCTCTCCTGCCTACTTATGACCATGAGTACAGTTAATACATTTCATGCCCACAGTCAGAAAATGTGGAGGTATAAAGGAATAGTGCATTCATTAAAGCCCATCAGGTGCATAGCTACCATAGAAACTTCCACGTCATAATTCAGAATCACATATTAGTTTTTGTAGGCTGAATTACAAGTTCTACGATCTACTCGGTTTCAGAAATTGGAAGCCTTGCAAAGTACTTTTGGCCAGCCCAAAATTGCAATAGTTTCACTTTTTACCTGACACAGTTGTGTGTACACTAATCTTTTAAGAGAATTTGTTTTTTGGGTGGTTAAAAACATATTTCATGGGAGAGTTGAGAGGCAAAACATGGTTTCAAGTAATCACAATTCACCATTGATGGTGGATTCTGACCTCCCTCTATTCCATGGACAGACAAGTTGTTGAACACCGTAATGTTCTCGTGTTCATGTGAGTGTCATAGAGATTTTGCCTTTACTACAATAATAATTAAGCATGTGACTTCTTACAAACTAAATGGTCTTCATTGTCATTTACAAATAAAAAAACAAAAATAAAAAAGAAAAAGATTTTCATGTGTGTGTGGGGTGGGTGATTGCTTAGATGGAATGCGTTGTTAGGTACCAAAAACTAAAGATAGATGCTTTAAAATCAAAGAATTGTACAAAGCTAAAACAAGGTATGCAAAAAGTAAGAGATACCCAAACGAGCTATTGTTCTTATTTTTAACCAATCATCAATAATCAAAGGGGAGATATAGATGTTGTCCATATATCACAGCAAATAAACAAAAGAATTATTCAGGGTGCTATGTGATCAGAATACTTGGGAAAAGACTCTGTGATTTGAGGCATTATATAATTAACTTCTTGTGGCTAGGTTGTAAGATCATGAAAACCTCCATCATTTTAACTGATAAAAGCTAATAAACCAGGGAGACAATAAACAAAAGTTTGAAAAGAGGCAGTAAAATTTTCATTGTATTTAAATCAAAAAAGCACCCTACTTATCCAAAATCTTTGAATTATTTGGAAAGAAGAATGTCATGGTAGATTCAATCTTATTTATCATGAAATAAAATTATGTTACCTGTCCCTTTTAAATATTTGAATGTTTCATCACAGTAATTAAAAAAAAAAAAAAGAGGCTAATTCAAGAGCAGACATATATGACCAAGATTCAAAAATCCACAAACCTCAGTGATCAAGTGCACATTTTCCTCTTTAAGTAAATCCTTAAGATTGGGAATGTCTGCCTTTGGACAAGACTCCATTGCCTGATAAAATGTCAGAGAGATAAACTAGAATGGAACAATGCAAAAATTCCAACAGATAAGATACAAATACTCAAGGAGATTTTAACCTCACTGAAGCTTGGCCGGGGAGTTTGTTGATACATGGGATCTGCCACAGGTTTTCCAAGTTCTACAGACAGTGTAACTGCAAAATTCGAAAGAAATTTGGTGGGAAGTAAAATTGAGAGAGAGATAAATAAATAGATATAAAATTATGCTTGCTTATAAATGGAGACTATATTTTACTCAAGAAGATACAAAAACTATGGAGTAAATAATTTTCCAAATTTTATTGAACAGTTAAAAATTCAAATGCAATAATCTTTTCCAGTATGATTAGAACTTAATGGGCTTCCGAACCACAAAAACTTGCAGTTGCAGCTCTTTTAAAAATTATCGTTATTTGTAATCAACGTTTTAAAAGGCTTTACTGAGGCAAGGCCAAGGCAAAATGCCTCAAGGCCTGATTTCCCAAAGGATTGCGCACACAATCTGAGACATGCACCTTAGGTACGTCTTGTACACCTTTTACGCATAAGCATGTGAGGAGTATGCATATGAAAAGTTTGTCTTGTGTTCTTATTAAATTTAGTCTAGTAGATAGTTTAAGCATAAAGAAGCAAAAATTAAAAAAAAAAACCCTTTTACAACTATATTCTGTAGGAAAAATTAAGTAAATGACCAATCAAGAAAAAACACAAAGTAACTCAGTGAGAAACTCAATCACTAAAGCTAAGGATACCAATTTTACTTTCAAAAGAGCAAAGCTTCCTTCTCTGCAGTGAGCCTTGAGCAGAAAAGTATTTACACCTCTATAAATTTTGATGTATTTATTTATTGTTTTAAAATATATAAATTATTTACTAACTATAAAAATTCAGAATTTGAAATGCTTAAGCCACAACGCCTTAAGGCTTACACCACGCCTCGTGAGGGGTAAAACACCTCACACTGCATATTCGCCTTTAAAAACCTTGTATGTAATTAGTGGGAAGTATTTACTTAGGTTAAAACAAACATAATCTAGAACCATATAAAAAAAAAAGAGACAGACCCCCCTCACCATTGTCCCAAGTCTCAAAATTTTGAAATCCAATGCCTTTGGTAGCTTCGGAAACAAAAAACGTTAACATAATGTAATTTTGCAAAATACAAAAATGTAGTTCAATTGGAGTAAGATTATTGCTTGAAGGAGAACCTGAAAATACAAAAATGTAGTTCAATGAAAGTTGTAAACAAGAGGCATAGCAAATCATGAAAATATCAATTGCAAAAAAATATTTTTGTGACTATTAATAATCCTTCACATAGATTTTTGCAAAATTATAGGTATTGAGACCCAAAATAAAGTTCATATGGTAATACTCACCAACATTTGACACAGGAGTTTGAGATCCAGATCTATTGGACTTTGCCATCCTTGGCGCTTTTTGTGCCTTTTCCCCTTTTCCTAATACAGGTGTTTGAAGAGGGCTGCCAACAGCTTCCACATATCCAGTACTAGGGTTCCAATCACTAGACTTGGCTACTAAGTCTACCTTTTCACTCTTCCTCTTTAATGGCTAAAAGACACACGTTTAGTTTTTACAATTTAATATCAGCAATATGTTTGCAAATTTAACAATACAATTATATGAAAAAATCAATTTACATTTGATCCAAGGATAATATTATCATAATGTTAATAAATATTGATTGGCTTTGAAACATAAACAACACAATCATCATAATTTTAATAAGACATAATATTACCGAGGCTTGACCATGAAACACATAAAAGCCTAGCTTTCTTACTATTGTTTCAGTCAGAAAACTCCATTAAAACCAGCCCCAAAGCCTTGGTTTCATGGCTGGATATATTAAGCCCTAACTATAAAATCAGCATAACAGTGTAGAACCAGGAAACCCCACCAACATAACTAAGCTTTTGTCCAAAATCTGTTAAAACCAGCTGTGAATTCTAGAGATAATCATAGTGATATTTCATAATTTCCTTAAAATAATTGTTATCTTTCAATTGGTAGTAGTCTTCAATAGCTTAAAGCAACCTGCAGAAAACTTCAGAGTGGCACAAATATATCTTCCAATGGCATATTTGTCTTTCCAGCAAACCCATAAGAACTACAATCCTGAGGACCTTATCAGCAAATAAAGGAGCACTGTTTATAAAGAAAAAATTGTGAATCCTAAAAAACGAGTCATAAATATAAGTTGGAATAGCATTTAGATCACATAAATCAACAATGAAGCATCAACAAAACGATTATTACATCAGACCCAGTAACGAATCCCAAAAATACTAAGCAAGAAGCAAATTCTTCAATTCCACAAACCCACTTCAAAATCAGAACTCAAACACAGTCTCATGCACATATACATAAATCAAGGCTCCAACAATGAAGCATCGACAAAACAGTTATTACACCAAACCCAATAACGAATCCACAAAATACTAACTCTAATGACAAAACCAAGCAATAAAATTCATCAATTACACAAACCCACTTCAAAATCAGAACTGAAACATAGTCTCATGCATATATATACACGACAAACTCACGGAGATTTGACCACAATAGCCTCTGGTTCCTTCAACCTGAGGTCGAGGGCCGGTGAGGAAAACTGGTGGTAGTCCCCAAATGGCGGCTTCATGGAGGAGAATGGCGATTGGCGCTTCAAAGGCAGTTGATGTTGCTATTGTGGCGCGATCTGCTCCGTCGGATGATTAGCTTTCGAAATCGACATCGAAATTGAGTGAACTCAGAAAGCTAACAATCTGTTGCAAGACAGAGAGATCGATCGAGCCCTCTTTTTTGAGGGGATTTGGGAGATTGGGAATTGAAGTATCTGAGAAATTGAAAAAGGAGGAAATGAATCAGAGGGTGAGATCTGGATTTGTGTCATCGAAAAGTTGTGTGCAAGAGTATAGAAAGTCAATATGCCAGTGATCTCAATGTCAAACCCCTTCGATTGCGTCTCCTCGATTTCGGAGAATGGTTGCTGGTTTGCGATGGTGATATCAATGGCGGTGGTGGTCGTGTGCTCCTGTACCGACAACGGTGGAGAGAGAGAGAGAGAGAGAGAGAGAGGAGGAGAGAAGAGGGCGTTACAAAGAGATGGAGGCGTGATAGAGAGAAAGAATAAGGGGCCTTTTTTCTTTTTCTGGTCTATTAGCCACGACACAACAAAGGCCATGGAAAAAAATAATCTTTTGCGACGGAGAGGAAAAGCCGTCTCAAAAAAATAGGCCTTTCACCACAGCTAACGGTTTGCCGTCGCAAAAATCATCCAACATATTCTTTCCTCTTTTTGAGACAGAAATTGCCGTCGCAAAAAGTGACCATTGGCGACGGGATATTAACCGTTGCAAAAGGTTACTTTTTGCGACAGAAAATATACCGTCGCAAAAAGTTTCGTGGCTTATACCCCTTTTTCTAGTAGTGTATAAAAGGGTAGTCACTTACATGTTTGGGTTTAATTTTTTAGGAATAACAGTGAGTTTCTCAAAATGTAAAATTACACTTTTAGACAATTTGTACTATAAAAGTTTTGGATTTTTCCTCATTTTAGAATAAATCCCACATTACGAACAAAAACCTAATACTTTAATATAACATTCCAATAACGTAACACTTCAGTGTAACACACTAAAAAACTCATGGGTGTACCTTTCCAAAATGTGACAACGTAACACTAAAAAAAAAATTGGTGTACTTTTCCCATACGTAACGCTCCAATGTAAATATATATATATATATATTCTTAGTGTATTTTTCCAAATATAACACTCCAATCAGTGTAATTCCAAACGTAACACTTCAATATAACATACTCCAATATAACACACAAACTAAAAAAATATTTTAATGTATTTTTTTCCAAACGTAACACTCACAGTTTGAAATTATACATTTGCCTAAAACTTACTAAGGAACATTTGTACTCATTTTTTAATAATTTGAAAAATCTTACATCTTTTCTTTTTTAATATTACATTAGAGTATTATGTTTAGAAAAAGTATACCAAGAATTTTATTTATTTATTTATTTATTTATTTATTTTTTGTTACATTGGAGCATTACGTTTAGGAAAAGTATACCAAAGAGGCTTTTTTGAGTGTGTTACACTAAGAAATTTTTTTGGAGTGTTATATTGAAGTGTTACGTTTGAAAAAAGTACACTAAGGAGTTTTTGTTTTGTGTGTTACATTAGAATGCTATACAAAGAAGTTTTTGTGCGTTACATTAAGGAGTTCTTTTAGAACATTATATTACAGTGTTACATTTAGAAAAAATACACTAAAGATTTTTTTTTTTTGGTTACATTAGAGTGTTACACTAAGGAGATTTTTTGGAGTGTTATATTAGAGTGTTATGTTTAGAAAAAATACACTTAAGGAGTTTTTTTGTGTGTTATATTAAAGTGTTACATTAAGGGTTCTTTTGATGTGTTATATTGAAGTGTTACGTTTGAGAAAATTACATTAATGAAATTTTTTTTATGTGTTACATTAGAGTATTGCACTAAGATTTTGTTTTGAGTGTTATATTGGAGTGTTACGTTTGAATGTTACATTGAAATATTACACTTTTTAGTGAGTTAATACGCTTTGTGGATATGAAGCCCACTATTTTTTATCAATTAAAATTTATGTAATCATTTTAGGCTAACACCAAGTAGGTAACATCAACAATCCCTACAATCACTCCACGAATTTCCCTAAAAAAATGAAAATGTTAAACCATACCTTACCCACATACACCCAAGTCCCAAAAAAACATCAAAATCAAATCTCAAATAAGGGCAAACAAGTAAACTTTAATATTACTAAATCAAATTAGTAATACATACTACAAATAAAAAAGACTAATTCGTTTATAAAAAACCATGTAGAACTAAATGGACTAACATTTCTCCAAATGAGATTTATGAATAATTTTTCCTAATTTTATTGATAAACTATAATAGAAAGCCTTTTTGAATGGTTTATAAGTAGCTTAGTCTAAAAGTTTAAAAGTCACTATAAGAAAGTTAACGCTTGTCTCTATTTTTTTAAGCCATATGTAGTTTGTTTAAAATACAAATTGCCCCTGTGATTTGAAAAATTACAAATACCCCTTGTCAAAATTCTTTATTTAACAGAATTAACTCAAAAAAATTCTAACTGTTCTTGTGTATAATAATAAAATTATCTAAAATATTAATTGAAATAAATTTTTGACATCATTAAAAATTATTAATTGGCTTGATGATTTATTAATAAAAATGAGTCATTTGTTATGAATTTATAAACTTTAAAGGACATGATGTAATTTTCAGAATTACAAGGGACAATTCGTATTTTAAACAAACATTATAAGTATATATTTGTAACTTATCCAAAATTGAACTAAAATAGTTACTTTCCAAAATAATTAATAATATTTATAATTTCATATAATAAAAAGAACAATTCTATATATACTAACAATCTTATTAAAAAATTTACTAAAAAAAAAAAAAAAAAAAAATATGAATTTCTAGACATATGACTTCGATATGACAATGGGTTGGCCGAGATTCGAATTAAACATCCAACCATGTTAAATACGGATATTTTGAGTAAGAGTTAGTGTACTTTTTGTCTTTTTAGACTAAAAAGTTAAAGTTGAAAATATGAATGTTTGGATTAACTTTTTGACTTTTTATGTAAAAATGTGTATTAAAAAATTGTATAAATTAGTGTGTAGGAGAAAATTAGTACTAGGAGTTGCGCAGCCGTAATTGTTGACTTTTGGTGAATAGTGATAACTTTTTAACTTTTTGAATAACTTTTTGACTTTTTAGCTTTTTTGAGACTTCCCAAACTTGGCCTTAATATATGCAGCATTGTTTGGAAAAATAATAAATAAATATGATGAATTTTATAACATAGTTCTTTCTATCAAGTTGTTGTTTATTATTTTGTTTAATATAATATTTATAATTTGTACAATTAAAATTATATTAAGTAAGAAGGGTAAAATTGAAATAAAATCTACTATTATAGACAATTAATATTTTTAGAATATTTATAAGAAAAATAAGGCTTAATTGTTCATAATAAAATTAAATATGAGTAAATAATAGGGCACTCGGTCCATATATAAAATTAATTTTGGATTTTTTTCCCAAAAATCTACACTCTAAAATACGGGAGCTTCTATTTGCACACATCCATTTCACTATGTGCACATCCTTCTCAATACACACGCTTAAAAAATTAATCTCAATTTATTTTGCTTACTGCACACACTTTTTATTCCATATCTACCCTCAAATATAAATCATACACACACACACAGACCCAGAACCCCAAACCCGTCTCTCTTACACACACACACCCATCTCTCACACTCTACCTTTCAAAAGCTGCATCCATCCATTAAAGACATCTCATTGAAGCATTGAAGACATCTCATTGAACCATTAAAGACATCTCACGTGAATCATTGAAGAAATTCTTCACATTTGGAGAACTTAAGTTAGTTTACTTATTTCAATCGTCATTGTAACGTAGGGTTTGTTTTTACCATTTTCAAAACAGACGCATAGCCCACCGAAATGAGCAATTTGCTCCTCATTTGGAACTGGCTTTTCAAAAATAAACAACTTGTTCGAAAGTAGCATTCCGAAAATTATCATTTATTTCGACAGTAGGATTCCGAATTTTTTTCATTTTTTCAACATTCAACTTCCAAATATGTTTAATTCAGATGACGTTCAAATTCCGAAATGAATGTGGTTTTTTGGTTTTCAAGTTTCAAACAGAATAGATATTTGTGATTTTCAACTTCCGAATGTTTTTTTTTTTTTTTTTTTTTCTCTCCCTCTTTGTATATTCTTTTTACAATTGTACACTCATTAAATATATTAATTTTTGCAGATAATATGGATTCTGAATGTCAACAGTGTGTCCACCTACTACTTCAAATAGATGACGTCGTGAATTGAATGTTGACCATAAACGGGAACTAGATCGAGGTCGAGGTCGGGGTTGGGATCAGGGTCGAGGTTGTGATCCAGTTCCGGTAGAATATGATATCCCCAATGCCAGTCAAAGTCGTAGTCGAAGCCAAAGATGAGTTAAAGGTGATGATATGCCTGACATTGTTGTGGAAGATGCCCCTTTACCCGATTCTCCTACTGTCCAGAAAGAGGACCTTACTCATGCTATTCCAGGTGGACTGACTGATCCATCAATACTGCAGAGTTTCAATAGTTATATCACTGCAGCTGTTTGGCAAGAAGAGGTAAACATTCCTGAGTATAAGTAAAATTCATTTGTATGTGATTTTTTTTTTTTTGGGTGTTATATGGTAGTTTCTAATGAGATAATTATTTGTTTTATAGGAACAAGGGCCGCTAAAGTGTCATAATCACTCTTCGAAGATCCTTGCATAGCCATGGTGGTTAGTAGACAATAACACCAGATTCAAAGCCATTATTGAGCGATCTGGGCTGTCACAGTTAGCTCGTTGCACTTATTGGTTCGTCAACAAGCTTCTAATCTCCAATTTTGTTGAGAGATAGCAACTTGAGATGAACAAATTTCATATGACAGTTGGTGAGATGACCTTGACCTTGGATGATGTTGGCACTATTCTTAGCCTTTCCATTGTAGCAGCGTACCAGCTGTGACAAATCTTCATAGAGTTGCACTACTGGTTTCTAGCTTGGGAATTACTGAACGTGCTGAGGTTTCTACTGCTGGTGGAAATTCAGTCATGCTAGAGTGGTTGCGAAGTCAGTTTGCTGGTGTCACAGATTCAGGCCCAGAGGAGGCCATACAGTGCGCTGCTAGAGCTTATTTGTTGTTTCTGTTGGGATGTACACTCTTCAATGACAAGAGTGGTAGCAGGGTTCCTGTTGTTTACCTTGGCTTAATGATGGATTTGGGATCCATTCATACTTACGCCTGGGGTGCTGCCGCATTAACATTTTTATACAGACAGTTAGGGTATGCTAGCCAATCCGATGTTAAGCAGATCGATGGTTATATGACTCTTCTGAAGGCGTGGATTTAAGAGCACTTCTAAGCATTCTAACCTCACCAGAACATGGGCTATAATGAAAACATGCCACACATGTGCCATTGGACATCTAGGAGAGAGGCAGGTTCCTCTATTGATTATTTGAAATCTTTTCGAGCGGAGCTTAAAAGTTTGGTAGCGACTGATGTAAGTTTACTTGTCCTGAGATAATTTTAAAACTTTCCATTTATCTTATCCTTTATATACTTTAATTCAAAAACACTATACGTTTACAGGTTATTTGGAATCCATACCAGAATTGCAGAGACCGGCATTCATGTAACCCGGTTACGTTCTACCATGGATGCTTGAAATGCTTAGACATGGTCGAACTCTATCATCTAGATAGCGTTCTAAGGCAGTTTGACAGGGTTCAAACCATCCCAGATGCACCGTTGGCTCTTATTCGTGGTACTCGAAGAAATATATTTGCACAATATACAGTCATGTATAGATACTTGGATGGAATCTGGGAGGCTTGAGATAACCACATGTTATCTGAGCAGCGGAAGAGCACACCAGTTCGTCAGCCTTGGAAATGCGTACACATGGATTGGTATAAGAATATTACGCACCTATATGTTGAGCGCACTGATGGACCACATGTGCATGAACATCAGGATTTCAGCCAACATGTCAATATAATATATTATCGTCTTTTATGCATTTGTAACTTACTTTTGCTTTTCTAATATGTTCCTCAAAATGTGATCTTCTTTTCAAATGCAGCGTATTGCACATGCACTGAGGATTGTACATCCTATCATTCAGGCTGGTTATGAGGATGGGATTCGACATCCTCATCGACTTTACCAGGCTATTGAGGCTATGGCGCATGTCCTTGAAGGTCAGCACATTGACGAAGCTGGACCTAGTTGTATTGCAGGTCTCTTTTCGTCTCCGACATTGACATACAGTCGTAGGCCTAGTTGTAGGCATACAAATGATTTGTGACATGTTATTTGTCAGTTGATGAATTTTTTGTGGTGTTTTTGTAAGCTGACATTGCTATATACATCTTGTAATGACATTATAAAAGATATTTTGTTATTAGAATGGAATGGTAACAATAGTCGATGATATTGTAAATGATATTTTCTTATTAGAATGTAGTGGTAACAATGGTCGATAATATTCAATCCATGCCACAGAACACATCAATATCAAAAAACACATCCATTAATTTCTTGCATGGTTCTAACATTGTCAAATGCATACATGTGTTTTTCGACATTAACAACATCAAATGTCTCTCAAGTAACTATAGTATCATGAATGATGTCCTTGAAATGCTAAATGCAGCACACATATGCATCATCCCAATCGATAGCGCAAGGGTGATGGTATTTTCGCCAATTAGTGGCTATAGGAGGAACTGGATGGCCTGGCTGCAAAAAAACATGCACCGAATGTCACTCGAGTTAGTGGCCATACCTCATAACTTCCTATATATACACAAAATGATAAGTTTCTCTTATACCTGAATGAAATGACTTCCGTTGACAAACCCAATGGCAAGCTCATGTCTATCAAGTTGAGGTACTGGCACTGTTCTAAGAGGTAAAAAAGTGAGACATTTCTATAATGACAAGTGGTATAACACAAGATTGTAGCATGATGCAACAAGATGCCCCATGTCTGGCATAGTCATCCAATGTGAGTAGCCAGGACTGTCTTCAAAGTATGACAATATGCTTGTCAATTCTTCAAACCTTTCGTAGGACCCATAAAGTGTAATGTATTCCTCTTTGTGTGTGTACAGCTCACCCAAAAGATCATGCCTAACCTGAGCCCAATTATCTTCCATATGACCAATTGAAGCAGCTATAGCCCCGAAACCACAATTCTCATCTGCAGCTACATCCTTGGCAAACTTAATGTATGGTTTCAACCCAAAAGGGAAAGTATCAACATATGCATCAAGTTTTACTGTTTTGGTAATGTACACATTCCCATTCGCACTCACCTTCTCCTTTCCCTTAACAGGCCGCTTCTTCTTGGTTTTCGGAGTAAAAGCTAATGTAGTGATTTTAGTGTCCCTAGGTGAGAAGGAATCATGTCCAGATTGCACCAACTCAAATGCACACGGGTCATGACGGGTAAACATTAATCTTCTTATGACCCCGAGGACGTGTTTTGGGCTTCACCTCCGGCTCAACAGGAAAAGTGCTTCTCGGACATACAATCTCTTTCAACTCTCCAATCACATGGTTTTATCACTTTCATTGAACTTTTTCACAAACAACTCTACTTCTGCATGATAGGTCACCTCTGTTTCCTCTTCTTTGTTGCATATGGAGATATGAAGTTGTCTCCACTGTAAGTGCATAGTAGTAAGTGGTATAGAACGATCTTGTCTGATGTAGTTAGCAATCTCATGGGCACAAGGTAAACCATGAGTGTGGTGAAAGACGCATCCACAGCATCAATACCAATGGAATTGGCTCTCTTACTCTCGACAAGCAAATACTCTAATGCAGAAATAGACACATTACCCCGTAGCTCCCTGAATTGAGAAGGCTTGAATTGATGTTGCATAATAGTTAGACTTTTCTCAAATGAAGCCTTGATATCAGTGTGTTGCAACTCAAGTAGACTGTATATTTTCTCAAATGATGCTTGAAATGAGACTTGACATGAACCCAATTGTTTTTAAATTTTGCATGTACACTCTTCCCTGTTCAATTCAATGTAAGTCAAATAAAAATCAAGTACATGGCACTTATTAATAACTTATTGAACAAAAGTAATCTTACCGGTTGATTGTAACATTGCCACAATGCATATACATATCTGTCTATGCCGCCACGAATTTCTCATTGTAAGGAACCAACTAAGTATCCATGACGTAGTTGACTGCATCGGGATAACTATTGAATTCCTTAAGTAATGATTTAAGACGCTCATCGTATTGAATTTTAGAAGATGAATACACTAAGAGTTCCACTCATGGTTGAACTTCTTCCATTTCCGCTTTGTCTCAAACATTTTCTTACATTTGGTCAATACATTCTTACTAATATGCCAACGACATAATAAATGTCTGCCACTCGAGAATATCTTCTGTACGGCATTCATCAAGGCTAACTCTTTGTCAGTGACAATAATTGCTGGCAAAGCAAAACCATCCATGACATCATGCAATGTAGCTAACACCCACGCATAGTTGTTGGCCCTCTCAAACTATAAATATGCGAAAGCTACAGAGAAAGTCATTTCAGTTGATGTCACTCCCACAATTTCAAGAAGAGGAAGAAGATATCTGTTGGTTTTATATGTGTAATCCATAATCAATATATGCGGGAAAGACCAAAATAAGTCCAAACTGGTAGGATGTGCCCAAAACAAGTCTGTCACAATCATCGTGGACTCTTCACATCGATGGCGCTCAATGTAATTATACTTGGCCAATTCACTCAATAAGTGTTGCTTATATAATCTTACAGCTCTCTCTACCACCCTGTTTCGATGGCATTCATTGTAAATTGTTTTAAGTTTGCTTACATTGAGTGAATCTCACTGTTTCAAGGTTACTAGGATCTCTTTGGCCTAACAATGCTCTTTGACATATCCATTAATAATGATTTCTCATCCTTTGACAGCCTCTCCACATATGAATGTCCCTTAAGGTACTCTACAGGTAGATGGTTATGCAATCTGCATACTACGATCAATGTCCATTCATCATTTGTGGTCAACCTATGAGCCCTCATATCAAAAGGACAACCACACTTCTTCATACCGGTTATTCTTAATGAATTGTTGCCATCATGTTTTAACTTCTTTGTCACTCTATATTGGCCACTCCTCTCACAAGCAAGATACATCCTGGGTCTTTTATTCCATCCAACATAGTCTGATGTTTTGATTACAATGACCAAATTGAGCAATTCATCCTTACTTTTGAATACCTACAAAGTCAAATAAATATTATCAAACATTTACATTTGTTAAACAATTCAAAACACAATCATTATAATTTCGTAGAGTGAACATATTCAGTTGTGAATTGAGTAGTGTAATCCAACACACTATCTGTGCAAACCTGACTTCCTTGAGTTGAGACATATTCCTGCATGTTTTGTATAACATTACAAATTTGAAATAGTATTATAAAGACAAATTTGCAATTTGAAACTACAAATTTAGTATGCAATTTACGAATTTGGAATATAAAATAAAAAAAAATTACTTCATTTGGAAGTACATTGTAAAAAAAAATGCTACCGTTCGAATTTAGTTGTCCGAATTATTTTTACCGGTTTGGAAGTTGAATGTCGAAAACTTTAAATTATATCGAACAACAACTTTCGAAACTAAATAATTATTTAGGTAGTAGATTATTGAATAAATTGATATATTTCGACCCTGGTTTTCCGAAAGACGCTGGGGAAAAAAAAAAAAGAAAGACTTTTACATAGTAAAACTCACCTTTCCTTGGCCATCTTTCTCATACACATTTATTTGTTTCTAAAAATCTGAATTTTCAAAAGAGAAATCTTCCATAACAATGATAAATAAGAATGAGGCTTAGTGTGTGAACTAATGAATGGAAGCTAACAAAGAAGGGTTTCAAAGGATGGGGATGGAATGTAGAGGTTTAGCAAACTGAGTATGGAATAATGGAGTGGCTACAATGGACTTATGGAGCTTCAACATCTTCAACGTGAGTTTGGATGTGGGTGTGGAATGAGAACTTGTGTTTATTTGAATTGTGTATAACGTCCATGATAGTAATTTCACTTAGGGATAAAATTATAATAAAAATAAGTATCATTAAGTGTGTGCAGAAAGTGGAATAAGTGTGTACAAATAGAAGCTTCCCTAAAGTACTTTGTCTTTAAGAACAAGTTCCTGCAAAATTACCAAACTACCTATGTATATATATTGTTTCCCAAACCAAACCCTAACCAAATCGTTCCATTATCTCTCTCACTCACCAATCTATCTCCCTCCTTCAGCTCCGCTATCGTCGTCTCGCCGTGGCCTCCTCGTTATCCTTCATTCCGCCCTGACCCCTCTCTCTCTCTCTCTCTCTCTCTCTCTCTCTCTTTCTCTTCTTCACCTTCTCGTCGTCGCCGTTGCCATTATCATTTCCTCCTTGCCTCCTCTCCAAATTTTCAGCGCTATTATTGTTGCCGCTATCTCGAGTCCGATCAGTCGACCTGTCTCTTTTCCTTCAAAAAAACTTGGAGCTCCACTACCCTCATCTGGGTCTATTGTGTCGATAATGCCGCCGTTGCTTAGATCTAGATCTCGATCCATAGTGCTCTTCTAGATCCAGATCCACCACTACCATCGATGGGGACGGAAAGGGGGAAGTTTGGGTGTGGAGAGGTCTAGGGGAGCTCTAGTGAGTCTTTGGACCATAGATCGGAAAGTTGAGGGGTCTCCTTCTTCTTCTTCTTTGTCACCAACTTCTTCTATTTGATTTCAACAAATAGGACCTCTTACTCGCTATATCTTTGTGTATGTATAAAAATTCAAGACATTGAAAGTGTCCTCTTCTTCTTCTTTTGTGTGTGTGTGTGTGTGTGTGTGTGTGTGTGTGTTTAGAGTTGTTGTAATCATTGCTGTTGTTGTTGTTGTTGATGATGATGATGATGATGCAAAAATTTGACAAATAAGACATATCTATTCGAAATTTGAGTAGATAATAAATTTGAACAGATCTATTCAAAACTTGAACATATAGTGGCTTGTGTATTTTTGAACAGATAAAACATTAACAAATATAATTTAGAGAAAAAAACTAAACAGATAATAAAATTTGGACAAATATATATTAAAAAAATAAGCTAAAAATTACACAAATAATAAAATTTAGATAGATATTTCAATAGATGAGGGAAAAAATTGAACAAATAGTTAAAAAAATTAAACAAATAAAAAAATATTTAAACAGATGGTCAAAAAAATAAATAGATAGATAAGAGTAAAATTGAAAATAAAATGTCCTCCAAAACAACAACATGACTTCTCAGCAAATTATGTCACAAAGGGTGGACCTCTCACCAACAAAAAATATCTACTGAACCTAATACTTTATACCTTCCTTAGATTTGATTTTTCAAAAATTTTCTTTAAGTAATAATTTTTAGAGTAAAATTTTTTAAAAAAAATTATAAATTTCTTTTATTAATTATTTACGGACTCAAATACATTAATTAGTTTAAATAAATGGACCCCAACTCAATATAAATCATGGTTAAACTGATTGAGGCTCTTTTCTCAGCATCAAAAGCAATATTTCTGTGTAATTCTTATAAGATGCTACATATTATTGGTCAACCATGAATCATCATGTTTACAGACGTTCCATAAATAAGTTTATCTCATTAAGAGAAGGAAAAGGATAATAACAATAAAGTGTGAAGGTTGGAAGAGTGAATAATTGAACTATCTAGAGCGAGGGTCAATGGTTTAGAAAAACATCAAGTAAATTACACTGTCCATCTTTCATTTTATACTAAATTTTATTTTTATGTCTATATATAAAATCATGACAGTCTCTCCAATTCATTTCTGGTTAAATCTCACTTTAGTTCCTATACATAAAATCATCACAGTCAACATCCTGCACTTTTGGTTAAATCTCATTTTGGTCTTGATACAATATATTCTTTCTGTTACAGAAATTCAAATCATGAAATTCTATTTTCCACGGTAATATAGTCTTCCGCCTATTACTCTTCCTTTCTTTTTTATTCCTCTGCTACCTTTTTTTTTTTTTTTTTTTATTTCAAAATTTTTATTCTCTTACCTCATTGTCCAAGTTTTCAATATACATACATATATGTATATAGAATTTTTTTTTTTTTTTTTTTTTTTGAACGGCAAGACAAAGAAGCTTCATTGATGTAAAATGAGGTACAAAGTACAAGGCAAATACATCAATAAAGAAAGGGAAGTGCAGAAGCATCACAATGGACTGAAACATCCCAACTAGGTTGGCACGAAAAAGCCCATCCTATCATTTGCAGCACCCCCAGAGTTGGTGAGCAACCAACCGAAGAAACAAAAATAAAAAAGGACCACAGGCCAAATTGAACAGCTAGAATAGTATAGTGCAGATTCAAAAGTGCAGCAGTCCAAACTTCAGAAGACCAATCCACATTCAATATATAGATATATAATACAATATATAAATATATTGTATTATATAACTCTTACATGCATATTACATAAAACAAAATGTGTATTGGTGAAAAATATATATGATTTTTTCCTATTATCCTAATTTTGTAGTCACATTCTTGTTACATGACTGAATTTCGTTAAAGATTTAAACAATGAAATAATAGAAGAGGGCCATTGACACTTGCATAGAGACTAAAGTGAGATTTGACAAGAAAAAAAGTACAGGTGGTTGACTGTCATAATTTCATGTATAAGGACTAAAGTGTGATTTGACCAAAAGTGTAGGAAGTTGAGTGTCATGATTTTATGTGTATGAATTAAAATGAGATTTTGTGCAGAGCACAGGAATGCAAAAGTATAATTTACCCAAACATTGAACTCCCAAGTGTCAATTAGGCAAATAATTATTCAGTAGTTAGGGAGTGGCATGTAACATTATATCCCTACTATATTTAAAGGTCATGTTTAGTTAATTGGAGTATAAGTGATGGGATTAACAATCTCATGGAATAATTGTGTAAGATTGTTAATACTTATCTTCCTTTGAAATTAAATATACTACAATTTCATAGGATTAAGAGTCCTACATATTACTAAGTCGGATGTCATTTATGTAATCCAAATACAAGAATATAAATTTTATAGGGTTAACAATCCAATTCTATATTGTTATACTGAATAAACATGCCCAAAGTGAATATTCTGGTGATGTTCTGACATTTTTTTCTTCAAGTCAAATGATTTTTTTATTTTTTATTTCTCTATTTAAAATTATCAGTAGTTTTGGATGTGTCATGTAATATATTATCTATCCACACTATACATAAAGTAAATAGTTTTGGTGTTCTGAAGCATTTTTTCCCTTTATGTCAAATGAATTTCTTATTTCTCTATTTAAATACAAAATTATATAGTGAAGAGACTAGGATTTGAATCCATGACCTCCGCTCTGGTAAACAAATGAATTTTCTTTTTTTCTTTTCAATTTGCTTTGTTCTTTGTTCTTTTATTTTTTTTTTTTTTTATTTTTTTTAAATTCAAAATATATACTCTAACTAGAAGTAATATTTTTATTTTTTATTTTTTTAAAGTATTTATTGAATTTCGTTCATTAGGAATAAAATGTTTAAGTTTAGTAACATCCATTATTTGTTTAATATGAGGAAAAAAATTTTAAGGTGAACTTTTTGGATCCGCCATTGTATCAATCAATGATGTAGAGGAAACTTTATTCTCACCTTTGTTACGTAGTTGAGAGATAAGTGTTAATCCATCTAATATGTTTTTTGATTCATCATCTGTCCAGAGTACTACAAGTAATGTCACATAATCGTTGAGGAGCCATTCCAATTAGAAAGTAGGTATACTTCTTATGTTACTTATGAGAGTTCAAATCTGTTTACCCCGTTGACTAACTTCTGGGGTGGAGTTAGCCCCAAGGGTCTGACTTAATGGAAAGATAAGGCAATCAAAAGGCTTACCAGCTAAAAGATCGTAAGTTCGAATTCCACACGAAAGCCAAACATCTCAAACCCAAGGATCACTGGAGGTTTGTCCAATCATTAATTTCAAGACTCCTTAATTAGTTGAGGTGCGCATAAACTGACCCAAACATTCAGTTATTAAAAAAATAAAAAATGGGATGGAGTTTGAATATTGAGTTTACTGCTCTCGGATGGAACCAAAAAGCCCTACTTAAGATGAGTTTTCAATTATTAAAAAAAATAAAAATATAAAATAATATCATAAAGTATTCTAAAACTATATAGTAATTCTTTCAGTTAAGCTCAGGTTTAAGTCCCAAGATTTGCTTTATTTTCCTCGTACCCTTCTCCTTTCCGGTTGAAAATTTAATAATAAAAAATCCTTTACTGTTTTGTACTAGGTTATCACTTCTCTTCTGTCTTCAATTGGAATGGAGAGGTGATATTGGGCCTAGTGGACTCATTTTTGAGTCCCGTTTAATAATTCAAATCATTCATATTTTAGAGTTTGTCGAATACATCGTTCTTTCAAAAAATGAAGTCAATCGGATAACGGCTACCATGTGTTTGGATTAGTTTGTGTAAAAAAAATAAACAATAAGAAAATAAACAGTTCACAAAAAATTGACCCGAATACATATTTTCTGTTATCCGATCGATTTGATTTTTTACAGGAATAATATACTCGACGAGTTTTAAAATGTGAAAGATTTGAATTATTGAAACTAGATTCAAAAGTAAATCTACTGAGCCTGACTATACGATCCAGTTCAATTACAGACTAGAAGTCCAATCCCTTTGTACTATACCTCAAATCCAACTTTGATTATGTTAGGTTTTTATTATTGGTAATCCCGTTTGACAAAACTCCTTTCAGTTGTATTTGTTTTCGCACTTTTTATTTCAGTAAGACTATGAGTTGTTAGATGCGAATCTAACCTGAATTGTGCCTTGTAGAAAATTGTGCCTTGCAGAGAAGTTTGTGATGTTAATACTTTCAAGATTGTCACTTCGCTGACTATGACGGGGATCGAGTTGCCTGGTCAGCTCGCGAGGGTCTAGAGAGATCGAGTTGCCTGTCCGCTCGAGTGAACATTCACCTGCTCGAGCGGAGAATGCTGGGTTTCAGAAGTTTGATCGCCTGCAAAAATACTGCGAGATGATTTTTCTTGCTCAAGCGGAATTTTCCGCGCTCGAGCGTCGGTCTGCTCGAGCGGCCATTCTGGCGCTCGAGCGGAGATCGCGGGACAGTTTTCTATAAATACGTGTTTCAGTCCAAATCTAGGATTACTCCTCCAAATCTTCTTCTTGGGTTCTAGGGTTTATATCTGGGGATATTTTGCTAGTTTTCTTTGATGTTTCATTAAGTATTCAACTCATGGTTTAAGAAGCATACATCAAAGGTTTGTTTGTTTATTCTACACAAAAGAGAGAGTTGTTTTTCAGTAGATTCTGGGGAATTCAAGCCTGAAGCTTTGGTGGATTCTAGAGTGGCTCATCGTCAAGACAATTCCGAGGTGAAGACGGGGCTAGAAGAGGCACATAGGGGTTGGTTCAATTCAGGCATAGATTCGCTAGGTAATTGAGAGTATACCTGTATAATTCCTTTATATCTTCTTAGTGGATTATTTTGTGGCTGTTGTCCGTGTTTTTTTTTTATCACAATTGGAGGTGCTCCAATTGTGATTTTTTCATGTTAAAATCGTTGTGTCGATTTGTCTTTATTGTTTGATTGAGATTGTTTTATTGCTTAAAATTGATACATAATCACAAATCAATATCTAACGGATTTCTAAATTTTTCAGATTAATTTTAATCTGACAATCAAAATGCTAGTGTTGTGGATATTGCAACTAGTCCATATCTCATGGAAAAAATTCTTACATTCTCTTTAAAATTCAATTCAACATCAAAAAATTTGGTAAAATTAAAACATTTTGAAAAACACATTAATTATATTTGAAATTTGGTAAAATTAAAACATTTTGAAAAACACATTAATTATATTTGAAATTTTGTGTCAATCAAATCGTCCTTCACAGCCCTCGGGCCTTTTTTTGAGTTTAAAAAAAATAAAAAGAAAAAGAAAAAGAAAAAATCGCCGTTCACAATTGTTGCCATACGTTTTGTTATTGAGTTGATATGTCAACATCACGGCTGACTAATAAATTTTTAAAAAATAATATTATACAAGGGAGAATTTCTGAAACAGATATATAAAAAAATAAAAAATAAAAAATAATAATAATAATAGTATTACAAAAATATGTAGAGATGTAAATTTGGTCCGGCCCGGCTCACCCGGGTCCGGATTCGGGTCATCCTATGTCGGGCCGCATGGGCTCCTGTCAAAATTCAGATCGAACCGATCCACAGGCCAAAAAATTAGGCTAAGGCCTAGGGGTATTCAGACCTTGGGCAGGCTTGAACGGGCCTAGGCCTGGGCTAGGGCTTGAACTTCTTTTTTTAATTTTTTTTACCAAAATTTTATTCTTTTCCATAAAATATAACACTGGGTCTCAGATGGGTCAGGTTTGAGTGGGCTTTAAGTGGGCCGATGAGTCAGGCCATAGGTCAAGCCAAGCCTCAAAATAACTGCCCAAGTCCAGGCCCAGGGTCCTGAGTTAGGCTCGAGCCCAGACCTAACCGAGTCGAGCCCACCTTGCCCGCTCGGGCCCAGCCCTAAACCGAGTCGAGCCCACTACGGGCCGGAGGCATGCAGTGGGCCATTTTTAAACCCTCACATGTAAGGTGTAAGTGGTTTTCTAATGGGGTACATATGTGAGCTTGTGGGGGTAAAAATATGACTTGCATTCCTTCATATTTGTGTAAATTTTTTTTTTTCTCCCATTGAGTTGTAATTCCCCCATTATATAATAGATCTTTTAATTATTATTATTTTTTTGTCGAGATTATGAGTTGTTTTGGGAAGTAATTATTTTAGTTATTTTTTTGAATTTTACAAAAAAACATGTGAAAAAGTAAAAAGAATAGTTAACTTTTTATAGTGACTTCTTGATTTTTTTTTTTATACTTAAATAGCCTATATATATTGCTCGAACTTCTTTCTGATTTGAAATTGGACTGGAGCGTGCTGTTGGGCTTCCATGGATCTACCATGAAGCGCAAATCGATGATATGTACAAGTGTGAGGTTGTGGGTGTACAAGTGTGAATAGTTGATTATGATCTTATAATCAACTATACAATAGATCCATATTTGTGTAATTTGTTTTTTTTCTCCCACTGGGTTGTAGTTCCTCCATTATACAATAGATCTTATAATTTTTTTTATTTGCCAAGATTATGATTTGTTTTGGGAAGTAATTATTTTAGTTGATTTTTTGAATTTTACAAAAAAGATATGTAAAAAGATTAGAAAGAATAGTTGATTTTTTATAATGACTTTTTGGTTTTTTTAACTAAAATAGCCTATTGTCAAAATACTCCTATATATATCACTAAAACTTCTTTCCGGTTCGAAATTGAATTGAAGCATGTTGTTGGGCTTCCATGGGTCTACTCTGAAGCCCAAATTGATTATTTAAACCATTCAATGGGTAGGTCTCGTTCAATACTTTATTCTTATAAAAAATCACGTTGATTGAATATTGATACCTACTTGATCAGATCAAATTTGTGTCAATGAAAAGTATAATTTTAAAAATAAATTGTTTATCCAAATGTGATCTAATCAAGAGACTATTAATATCTGATTAACATGATTTTTTTTATAAGAGTGAAATATTCAACGAAACCTACACATTTAACAGCTTAGATTATCGACATCGACTTAAAATGAGTCTAAAATAAATCGACTTGAACCGTCTAATTGAAATACCTAACAGGAAAGAGACCAGTCCTAATATGTATCTATCAATCATATTAATTGTAATGGATCCCATTTCGAGTCCTGATATATATCTATCAATCATTTTAAATTGTAACATCTATCAATCATATTAATTGTAATGGATCCCATTTCGAGTCCTGATATATATCTATCAATCATATTAATTGTAATGGATCCCATTTGGAGTACTGTAGTTTTATCTCTCCTTGTTATCTATCTATTTAAGGGTCATCTATTTATCTACTTGCTATCTTTATGTTTATCTAATTATCATCCATATATCCCGTGTTTATCTTTTCATATCACCACTACAATCAGGGGTCAGTGGCCTAATCAGGAATTTAATGAAAAGGGAGCACAAATTAATAATAACATCAGTGCGTTTGGTTTGAATTTTTGGATTAAATTTTTTAAAAATTGAATTTTTTGATTTTCGTATTTTTTTTAATTTTTAGTGAATATTTTTAAAATTTTAAACATTTTTTTTTTACTTTTTTATATACACATTACTTAAATGTATTTAAAAAGTAAAAAATTTGTGAAAATAATATTTTAAAAAATTAATAAATACATAAAAATACAAATAATGTACAGAATTTTCGTATTTTTTTGTTGTATTTTTTGGTATTTAATGAATTTTTAAAAGGATTTTTTCACAATTTTTTTACTTTTTAGGTATATTTATATTAAGTATGTCTAAAAATTAAAAAAATTGCTTAAAATATTAAAAAATTTCAATAAAAATAAAAAAAACACAGAGAATAAGAAAGTAAAATTTTTTGAAAAATGTTTTTAGAAAACTTTAACCAAGCAATTAATTTCATAAATAATAATATAATTTATGATAGTCTCTTTACTTTTAATCAAAATAACCATTATTGTTCTCATAATTTTAAAAATATCATTGACATTTTCCTTTAAATAATATTTTTATAAAATTTTTTATTTAAAATATTTCTTTATGTTTGGATAAAAAAAAAAATTTCAAAAACCCAGGGCATGTGACCCCTGGCCTGTGTGTACCTCCGCCTCTGCCAGTGGCTGTCGTCGGCCACAACCAATGACTTTTCTGGCATTGGTAGTGATCTAGCAGTTAGAAAGATAAAAATTCACTCAAAATAACGATCTATTATTCTCACCAAACAATTTCGTTAATCGTGACCAAACAATTTCGTTAATCGTGATCAATCCTCGGAACAAATGTCGTATCCCTTACATAAATGGACTTATCACCAACTATTCCTAATTTTTTTTATTTTTAATTTTTATAAATTTTGTTATTTGCATACCATTATTCTTTTTTCTTTTTCTTTTTTTAAAATTTATTAGGGATCGTTTGACAAGTAGCTATTTTAACCCCAAAAAAAAAAAAAAAATCACTAAAAAGTTAAAAGCTAAAAAAACTAATGAAGCTTTTTATTTAGGGGAAGGCTTTTTTTCAGTCCAAATTGAATTGGAGGGTGCTGTTGGGCCTCCGTGGATCCACCATGGAACTCGTATCGATAATCCAAACCGTCAAATGTGTAAAGCTCGTCAAAACTTTCTTACAACAAATCACGATGATCGGATAACGATAATTTCTTAATCAAGTCAAATTTGTGTCAATGGTAGTATGTCTTTTTAGAATAAGTTATTGATACAAAACTGATCTGATCAAGTGTCTATCTATATCTAGTCATTTTTTTTATTTTTTATTTTTTTTTTCAACAATAAAGTATCCGATAAATCTTATATATTTATGATAATTAACGAGACAAACGTCATAACATGCATATCGTTACACCATTTCAAAAAAAAAAAAAAAAAAATTGTATAGTAGTATGATCCATTATTCAAACATAATTTTTATTTGTTTTTTCAAAAATCCCGCTATATACCGTAGTTCCCCCAACCCCCCCCCCCCCCGCCCGCCCCCAATAAAAAAAAAAAAAAAAAAAAATCATCATTGCAAACTGTACTAGCAACAGTGGTCTCATCAGAGCAACTCCAAAGTGCTAGGTAAAATGCCTCCTAACAATACACAAAAATATATAAACATTATTTTTTGTAATTAGTTTAGGTAGTTTGCATTTTAACAAGTATTCTTTATTTTAACTAATCAATCAAATTAACTTAACTAATTTTTAGAAGAAAAATACTATAAACATAAATAAAAAATAGAAAATACTCTATAGAAAAATACTATAAACATAAATAAAACCCCCACAATTTCATTTCCAATGATGTGAAATGATAAGCGTCAACTTTTGATTTGTTACATACTTAATTATGTGTGACTGTTGACTTTTTTGGCTTTCGAAGGGTATTTTTGTGAATGCGAGCGTGCCAGCAAGGATCAATCAGTCCTTACAGAAATTGTAATTACCAACCAATTATCAGACGATTGTGTTTTAGTTCTTTCAGCCTCAATGAAGAGGACTTTTACTGGTGGCTTGACTTAGGAGAAATTAAACAAAATAACAGTTAAATGACGAACAATTGAAGTGTTTCATTAAGATGAAAACTTACAATGATCCAAACTTAGCCTTGAAGAGGTTTACAGCAACAATCTACTTGAAACTACTCCTATGAACGAAGTGCAGTGCGGGAATTTAAAGTGCAGGAATGTAAAGAACAGGTATTTAAAGTGCAGGAAATGTAAAACTGGAAATGTAAAACTGGAAAAGAAAATATGAAGTAAATGACTGGTTTTTTGGATCTGAGTCTGGGGTCTTTTTCTGGGGCTTCCTTGCTATTTTATACTCTTCAATAGAGATGACCATCGAACTGCACTGCACTTCCAAACTGTCGAACTGCTCCTCCTTGATTGACTCATCTGCTAATCATGAAGCCTTAGAAGTAGTTCCAATACGCCATTCCTTGCAGTTGGGCATCCCTCATATATTTGAATTTGAATGTGAGTAACCGTTGAAGCCACATCACCTTGTATCTTTTTGCTAATCCAATGCTACTCAGACCATGCAAAGAACCAATATTAACCGCCACGTGTACGATCATGATCGAAGATTAAACATTCTTCCTGTATTGCCCTTATTTTGCCACGTGTCGAATTGTGATTGACTTTTACAAAATATATAGCCAACATTACCCCTTGCACTAATATATCCAATACTTGGTGATATTAGTGGATCAAAGCTTTTCCTGCGCTTTTGGAACGTGCATGGAAGTCTATATTCTGGAAACAACATCGTCATCCATTGATGATTACTCGCATTAATTTCGTTCCTGACCTTTGGAAATCTCCACCACCTAGTAATCGAACGGACTAATATCTCTTTCATGACTGAACCAAACTTTTCTCTATTGATCAAGTACATGAAGAGTATCTGATGATATTGTTTCTCTCAAAAGAACTTCCATGCATTCATTAGCCACCTTTACCTGCCTTTCTATATTCAGGTCATGGATGCCTTTGCCAATTACCAACCTTGGATAACGAACAATTTGTCTTAATCCTTCGATTCAGAAAGTTGGAAACATGGACACGGGAAATCTTCTTCTGATTCACCCTTCGATTGTGAACAAACTGCCCTTAGTCCTTTGATTCAGAAGGTTGTTGCAAATATGGACATAGGGAGGCCCCTCTCTACAATCCTCTGTGTGGGATAAGGCTGGGCTTTAAATTCCCCCAGGGCTTCAGGCTGGTGAAGCTGGTCAGAACCTGAGGTCTGTGAATTAAGGGAACAAATTTACCATCACTTTGTCGAATTCACCGACCCGTTGGACTTTCCTTCTTATGCACGAAGCTCGGTGGTTTTATCCTTACATGCCTATCGACCGTCGATGTAGTTTATGAGGACAATCTACTCGTGGCATGGTACACATCAATCCATGCCTACAAAAATGGTACGATTGTTCCTCATCCAGAAGAGGCATGGGGTATAACCCTTCATTTTTAGCCAAGAAAGCGAAGCTTCATCCTTCTGACTGGCTTGATTGTGTTAATGCTCCTCAATTTCCTCTTTCTTTCGAAATGGGGGCCCTTATACCTCTCCTCCGCAAAAAACTTTCTTGGATAGAGAAGTTGAGGCTTACCTTTCTGCAGAGAAAGTTTCCCCCCTTGCGAGCCTCCACCTTCTTCTACTCCAGCTCAATAAAAGCAAGCCCAACTCCTGCTTGCAGCCTTTTCTCACTTACCCTTCAATGTTTTGAGGAAGATTATTCCCCTTAAGAACTTTCGATGGGCTTGTAATATTCTGACTCGGGGCCACATTCTCAACCCCCATTGCTCAAGCAGCAGAACTTCATACGTTTTTGAGACTACACTCCATCCTTCTCCATTGGCACCGCACTTCTTTGGCCACCACTCAATCCTCGGATCAACTTTCATCGCTCCAAGTTCATTCTCAATATGAAGCAGAGAACCTCGTCGAAGAATACAATGACTTTCAAAATAAGGATTCTGCGTATGGGATTTCTTAATTAATTGCAACTTTAACCCTAGAATCAAAAACATGCGCCAACCAAAAACTTGCAAACACTAAATTGAACCCGAGAACTCAGGAACCATTTCTAAAACCCTAATAATAATTAAATTAATTTTCTAAGTATATTTTCCACACAGAAACCCTAAGTTTCTGGTTCTCAGTACAATTCGCCGTTTAATTCAAAACAAATAAACTTTAACCAAATTAAATAAATTAAACACTACACTTAATTAAATGTTCAAATTCATAAATTAAAGCCAAAGCCCTCACATTTTGATTAAATTACAAATTGACCCCGAGTTAATACTATTATATATAAATATATACATGTTGTACCTTTAAACTTATTTAAATCTTTTGTACACAAAAATATCTAGAAATAGTATAGAAATTGTATACAAATAATCCAAAGAAATCCCCTCAAATCATCATCGTTGACTGGCCACCCTAGGGAAAGGAAATGCATACATCTTTTTCAAATAAAATTCATGAATTCATGGAAAAAGTGTTCTAGTACACCCCAAAAACATGGAACCTTATTTCCACCTCAAGTTCCATCCTAACTAAAGTCTAACTAGATCATGATTAATTGCATAATTAAGACTCTAATCATCATTCATTCCATTTCATCCTAACTAAATCCAAGCCTATTCAATTGAATATTAACTAAGGACATTTTGGACTTTTCACCATTCTTGTTTTTCTATAAAAACACCAATTCTCTCTTTTTGAGCATAAAACACACTCACACACTTACATATTCAGCCGAGAGAGAAAGAAGAGGAAGAGAGTGAACCTTGGTAGTAGAGGAGAGGAAAATAGGAGAAAATTGTGCATACACTTCACCTAACTTCAAGTAAGCCACAACAGAATTCTCTCTTTTATTTTCCTTTTCAAATACATGTTATTAGAGGTTTAAAATAATATTTTCAGATATGTTGTAATGGAGTTTTTGTGTTAAAAATGAAAAGAATTGAGCCTTATTCCACCTTTTTTTTTTTTTTTTCTAAATCGGTGCAAAACTTTCTTTTTCTACACCTATCTCTCATAATTTCTAAAGGAACACCTTCAATCTAAATTTTTGAGTTTAATATATACTATTTAGCATGTTTTTATTATAAAACAAGTGAAAAATTACCCTTGGTTACCCTCTTTTCTTACCTTCTCTCTTATTTCAAGCTTTATGCTCAAAGAACCAGTTTTTCATCCAACTTGCGAAAATTATAGAACAATGTAGAAAAATTTCCTTGACCTCATTTTTATTTCCCAACCTTCCTTAAAGAGTTATCTTTCAATTAAAATTTGTTTCATTGAAAAAGAGTGAGCGGTTTGAAAGAAAATCCAATTTTTGTAACGATCAACGAATCTGGACAGCGCTAGAGTGTTTCTTAAAGAACTAAAAATCTAGAGAAGATATTCCATTTCCAAAAGATGTTCTCAAAACTAGATAAAATTTCTACAAACCATAGGAAGGCCAGGCTTAAGAAAAAATTGAAATGGTTCTTTTGATTTTAATCCTCAAATAGTACCAAATCCGGAAATTTTTTTTGCATTGGTGTTCTATGCTCTTCTCTTTATGAAAATGCTTATTAGTATATGATCATGTCTTGTTATGATATTTCATGTATTATGGTTATATATCTTTTATTTTAGTCCGTTGATGATGTTTATATTTATGCAAATTTTATTTCAATTGCTTGTGCTAACTAACTTAAAACATTAATCGAAATGGAAAAATTGATAAGGTGGCTAATGGGGTTTTGATTACATGAGTATTGTTATGAGATAAGGTTGTGTTTAAATTGAATTGGTTAGTGGGACGTGTTCCCTTTTGAAAGCTAAAGTCTTGTGCAAGTGGTTGTTTGGAACCATTGAACGAAGCGGTTGTACTCGGACCCTATGTCACGACCTGGACCCTATGTCATGGAGCGGTTGTAAGGGTCAGTAAAGTGACCGGCCAGTAATCCGCAATTACCAAGGCCTTTCCGTACAAATCAAAAAAATTGGGGCTAATGGAAGCTTAATATAAAAATAAACAACGAGTAGTCCAATAAGCTGTGAATCTATATCAAAAGACACATGCACATAACGTTAATTTACCCATCCGGTATTACATACATAGTATCTTATACAAAACATCTTGATATACATATACACATGTATCAAAAACTTCAACATAAACAGGATCAAAACTTGACAACGGTCTTCCAGACCTAGCCTCGACTCGGAGGCACCAAAACAGAACTTCAAAGACTTTACATGGTGGCTCGGCTAACGGGTTCCTTTTGGGCTTGTGCTTCCTAATGCTCACCTATACATATACATACACACAGTGAACTAAAGCTCAGTAAATAACATTAACGTAAAGAGATTAGTGAACGAATTCTAAATCATATCATATACATAAAACCAATCATACATATATATCATATCAGTCTTATATCAAAACATAATAATGGTACATCCAAATGAACATTTTCTAAGGTCTTCCGACTAGAATAATCGGTCCCGGACACACATATCACCATAATGAAGTGGCTAAAGAGATCTCATAATCACATATTTGTCATGGGCCCACACTAACTTGCCATCCCCCATGACTAGGGACTATCCTTGGGTGCCATACTAGATTTGCAAATCGGATATTCATTCACAGATTCAAAATCACATTTCTGAAACATATTATATCATATAGCATTTCGCATAACATTCAAGTATAGTACATATCAACATATCTTTATAGAAATGTTACTCACAGTGCTTGGTTGGTGATACACCTCAACACTTCAATCTGCAGACACATAACCAAGCACAACATATCACAATTACATGTCATACGGTTCATTCGTTACTTATTCGTTCCGTTATTCCTATTCTTTCTTTAATCTCTTTCATGCTTATGATATGCATATGGTTTTGCAAATTTGAGGAGAGAATCTCAAAGATTTTGAGATGGAACTCATATATTCCTGTTTTGATGATTTTACACACTAACTTCAAGATTGTGATATTTATTTGGACAAGTTAAGTTTTGATTTGAAATCATGTTTTCTAGTGGAGTTGAATATGTTAAATCCAATATGTTTTCAAGAGTTTTGAGCCTTAAAATGTATGAATTTGAAGTTGGTTTGGTAAAAGATTGAGTTCCAACACTTGAGCAGATTTTCAAACTCGTTTTCATCCAGACTGCTCAAGCGGCCTGGGCCACCGCACGAGTAGCCAAGCTTATTTTGGCACAAAATGCATTTTGCTTAGCCACCACACGAGCGGCCAGGCCACCGCACGTACGGCCATGACCATCGCACATACAGCCAACAGGGCAATTTTTCTAGTTTCATTTTCTTTTCCTTTTCTGACTTCCAGGCCTTCATTTACATGGTTTTCACGTGTAATTCACATCTTGAACTATTTCTTCAATTCTTCACCATAGATGTTCATATAGCTTTTAACTCAACCTTTCCTACAAAACCCTTAATTACACATGATATTTTCTTCACAAAGCCTAAATTCAAGAGGATATGCATGTAGATGACTCAAATCAAAG
Organism: Camellia japonica; assembly: GCA_030407325.1. Lineage (NCBI taxonomy): Eukaryota > Viridiplantae > Streptophyta > Magnoliopsida > Ericales > Theaceae > Camellia > Camellia japonica. The sequence goes on along the minus strand of JAPPVO010000059.1, from coordinate 165,160,533 downwards.
AAAGTATAAGGAAAATCATACCTTAGATAGATGATTTATGGGGATTTGCCTCTAAGTTTCTTTATTCTTCTTATTTCCCTTTGCTTCTCTCTTTCTCTCTCTCCCCCAATATTTTTTTTTGTTGAGTCAAAGTTATGCTCATAAATAGATATACACACACACACATATATATTTAATTAAATTCATTCTAAATCATATTTTTACAATACTTCATGTTAGGTCCTAAAAATCACTCTAATAGCAAATATTCAATTAATTTTGGTTTCTGATATCTCTAAGGCCTTCAATTTCTAGTTTAAAGTTGTAATGTCAACAGGTTTTTCCTACAATCAACATATATAAGTTCAAATCCTTATAATTCACACTATAATTCAAACTGCCAAGAGAACTAGGTCAACCTATAAAGCAAACATTGCTGCCAGTCATTCCAGCTCTTCCACACTCAGGTAGAAATATTTCATCATTCCTGACTTATCTTTTACTGAGCCTCTCTTTCTCATTTCAGAAATCGTCTAATGTCGTTGTAACCAAGGCTCTTTCAAAGCAATACCAACTCCATCAAAATCAAAGAGGCTCAAGATGGTAGCTCACAAAGGCCATAGTCCACTGGTGGATTCCTCCAGCTCTACTTGTACTTCTTAGGCGGAGGATAATCATCCTGAGATAATCTCTCAACTTTCTGTCAATAAAGTAGAACTTTACACCCCACAACGTCCTTCTTTGATTTCTTCTAGCCTCTTTCTTATTTCTAATATTCTTGTGCATGAAAAGGCTCAAGAAACTATAATTGCTCAAGGTGAAACTGCTCCAGCCTTCACAGCACCAGAACTTGCTCCATTCATTCCCAAGCTAGCTGTGGACTTAGATGCTTTCTTTGAGACGTTGTCTCAGAAGACCACTCTAACTACTTCTGGAGCCTTTGGTAGTGGAACTGCCTCCTCAAGTCAATACGTGCCTTCATCAAATGAGATTGAGAAAGCTAAGAGTGAACTAAAATCACTACTAGCCTTTTCTTTCTCTGATGTTACACACCCAAGACGGCTTTCAGTTCAAACCTCTACCCTAACTGTTCCTGCCACTACTGCATCCTTTGACTCCTTACTTTAGCCAACTATAAAGAATTTTTACAACAAATTTGTGACCTCATCTAAACTTGCCTTTCCCTTGTTCGTGAACTAGGAGAAATTGATAAGAAATTTCTGTGATCGGCTTACTTGTAGGAACTCATAAAACATTATGTAGAGTCCTACAAGAAACTGAAGGAAGCTGCTAATGCCAAAGCTAAACAAATTACCCATCTAAAGGACCAAATTACTATCCTTCAAGTTCAACTAGAAAATACAGAAATATAAGTTACAGTTCTGGCTGTCCAGAAGCAAGAATTGTACTCAATCTCTTCTCCAGTACGCAATGAATCCTCAGAGTTGGACGTCAAACTTTCTGAACTTGTGGAAACTTGTGCCAAAGTGAACATTGACTTGCAAGTGGCCAACACTCCTTGGAACATTCTCAAAGCCAAATTGACTATTCTTTCGTGATTTTCCTTTTTTGTATTTTGAAATTTTGCTTAGCTTAGGAAGCTGCAACACTTATGTTTTTGTTTGGCCTGTTATGGCCGTTTTTGCTTAGTTGGCCTGGTTTTAGACCAGGCTATTTTTGAACATTTCTGTACATGCTTAACTTTGTTTGACCTATTCAGGTCGTTTTTGATCTGATGAATGCATAGAACTTTGCTTTGTTGACTCGATCATTTCCTATATTATTGGGTAAAATTTCTTCAAGTACTTGCCATTTATTGAATGCTTGTGTAATTCTCCATCTAAGTCTTGCAATTGAGAGGAACCTCCCTTACAAATTCTGAAAACGTGAAATGGATCCTCCCAACTTGGAGACCATTTTCTTTTGTACCAAAGGGAAAAACTATTTTCTAGCCTAAGTCATTTTCTGCAAAACTCTTTTTCCTAACCGTTCGATCATAAGCTCTAGCTACTCTCTGTTTCTGCACTAAAAGTTGATCAAGAGCTGCTAACCTTACTTCATCAAGATTTTCAAGTTCCATGAACATAGCTTGATTATACTCTGCAGGAGTTAAACCATTATGAAATGCAACTCTTAAGGATTTCAAATAACTTCCATAGGAAGGACTACATCATGCCCAAAAGTGAGCGTAAATGGTGTAATTATTGTTGTTATTCCCTTTGAAGTTCTGTAGGCCCAAAATGCTTCTAACAAGACTTCATGCCAAATCCTAAGTTTGTCTTCAATCATTCTTTCAATGATGCCTTTTAGAACTTTGTTTGTTAATTCTGCTTGGCCATTATCTTGAGCATAATATGGGGTTGAATGAGACAATTCTATACCGTACTCTTTGGCGAAGGCCTGGACTTCCTCACCAAAGAAACTATTCCCCGATCGGCCATAATATGTTGAGGTAGGTCTAATCTATGGATAATGTTCGCTTTGATCATCTTGATGATGTCATTTTGATTTACTGATTTCATAGGAATGGCTTTGGCCCAATTTGTAAAGTAATCTGTAGCCACAATTATAAAAGAATGACCCTTAGAAGAACAAGGAAAAATTTTGCCAATCATGCCAAAGGACCAACCTCTAAATGGCCATGGTTTAACTATGGAATTCATAGAAGTTGACGGAGCATGCTGAACAAGACCATGGGCTTCACAAGGTAGACATCCTTGGGTAAATCTAATACAATCTGAAAGAATGATAGGCTAATAGTACCCATAACTTGTTATTAGCCACCTCATCTTCCTTCCTGCCTGGTGAGCCCCATTAATTCCTTTATGTGCCTCAACCATCACTTTGATTGCGTCTTCTTTAGAAAGGCATTGTAGGAGCAAATCATCTTCAGAACTTTTCTTGTAAAGTTCTCCCTAAATCCAAACATAATGTCTGTCTCTCCTTCTAGTCTTTCTGTCTATAGGAAGTTATGGACGTTTTAGGAATTGGGCTATAGGAAAGCACTAATCTTCTTCAGAAATCTCTGTTATTTTTACTTCCAGGATGGGTTGATCTCTCATATTGATTGAAGGTAACATTCTTTCCTAGATGTGAAGGGGGTTTTTTTTTTTTTTTGGTAGAAACCTTAAGGAATCTTCACTTTGGTTGCAATTTGAGCCATTTCATTGGCTTCATAATTAAATCTTCTAGGAATATGTTTGAGTAGTCTTCAAGAAGTTGTTTAGCTTCCATAAAGTAAGGAGCCAAATTTTCACTATGGCATTTATAAATGCACCCCAAGTGGTTAATGACAAGTTATGAATTCCCAATCACTTCCACTGCTGAAGCTCCCATTTCCCTCAATATTTCCATGTCGATTATCATAGCCTCGTATTCGCCCTGATTATTTGAGCATTCAAAGTCAAACTAAAAAGAAAATTGTGACTTCAATCCCTCAGAAGAAATGATTATAATCCCATATCCAGATACTAAATTTTTTTTTAGAACCATCAAATAACAAAGTCCAAGGAGTAAGACAAGAAAAACAAGAAACTGGGCCGAAACCAGATTCATCACTGATTTCTAAACAAGAATGATCGGCAAGGAAATCTGTTAGGGCCTGGCCTTTCACAACCATTTGAGGAATGTACTAAAATGAAAATTCTATTAGGGCTAATGTCCATTTACCAATTCGTCCCATTATGGGTCGATAAAGTAAATACGTAATCAAATCAATTTTGCATACTAAGTAACCAAAACAGGAAACATGTAGTGCATCAGTTTTATTGAAGAAAAATAAAGTACAAGACATAATTTCTCCATAGGACAGTATTTACATTCAACAGGAGTCAAAAGCTTGCTGAGATAATAAACTGCTTGTTCCTTCCTTTCAAAAGATTTCTTTAGATCTGCTAAGTGTTCTTCATAGGTTTGGACTTTACCACCACATCGTCAATGTATATTTCCATAAATTGGCTTATCATGTCATGAAATAAGGAATTCATGGCACGCTGGTAAGTAACCCAAGCATTTTTAAGGCCGAAAGGCATTACAACTCATTTGTATGTTCCTAATGCACCAGAACAGTGGAAAGTTGTTTTGGATGTATCCTCTTCTACTTTGAAAATCTAATTGTGTCCTAAGTGGCCAACCATGAAAGACAGAACCTTATGCCTAGCAGCATCGTTGACTAATAAATTTGCTATAGGCATAGGGTACTCATCCTTGGGGGTGTTCAAGTTCAAGTTCCTGAAGTCTATGCAAACTCTAATCTTTCCATTCTTCTTGACTATAGGTACTATGTTTGATGACCATTCTACATATCTAGTAGTTCTGATAAACCCAACTTTAAGTAAATGCTCCAACTCATCTTTGACTAGTAAAGTTACCTCGTCAGACATCCACTTAGGTAGCTGTTTGTACGACATGAATCCCTTCTTGATAAGTAGATAGTGCTCCACTAGTTCTTTGGACAATCTAGGCATTTCTGTATAATCCCAAGCAAAGCATTCCCTGAACTCACACAAGAGATGAATAAGTTTGGTCCTGTATGGTTCAAGAAAAAGCTAACTAACGCTAATTGGCTTGAACTTCCCCACCGTTCCCAGATTAACTTCTTCCAAAGGATCCTGAACTTCTATCTTAAGGTCATCTAACTTGGCAGGAGCTACCTCTAATTCCTCCAACTGGATAAAGTCTTTGTTAGGAATGTCTTCTTCAAAAATTACTTCAGCTGAGTTTAGTGAAGCTTCTTCTTTATCTAGACCTACTAACTTTTTTTCTATTAGATAGGTTGTCAACCTGACATCATGGCTTTAAGGGCCATGACCATTTCAGTATCCGAAGGCCTTGGGTCCATTCTTAAATTGTCACAACCCAAACCCGTTGTAGACACCCGATTTTTGACCGTCCTCAAGACTTGGACGTCAACACTTGTGCATTCGATGATTGTGATTACATGTGCTCGTTTTAGTGCACGAAGTCCGTAGCGGAATGCCACCGCTTTGAGCCTTGCACCCTTGTTGCCTTATTTTTGAACCAAAACCTTGGTGTTTCAAGCCTGAACCTTCTGGTGACCTGTCGGCCACCATTATGGGCTGTCGGCCTTGTTTCTTGGTTGTCGGCCATTGGTGTGGCCTGTTGGCTACTAGTAGTGGCCGACGGCCAACAGTGTGTTTTGCAGATATTTTATGTCAGCTGTGCCAACTATTTGAACAGGTGCATGCATCTTCACCCACATGGAGGGCTAGATCTCCTTGTATAGAATTCATGTTTTCTATATATAGGGGGTCTCCTCCCCCATTTTTGAGGGTTAGAAAATTTGGAACAAAAATCTCTCTCTCTCTCTCTCTTGCAAATTTGTGTATATTTGCCTACAAGTCCTTGACTTTTGCCTATACTTCCTTAATGAAAATTGATCGTCTTTGAGTTGAGGCTCCTTAAGGCCTTCTTGGAGCTCTTGGAAGTGGTTTTGGCATGAATTTGTGCCTAAAGTTGATCTTTGCTTCAAGATGTATAATACTTGCCTTTTAATTTGTTTTCCATACTTGTTTCTCTATCTTTTTCCCACTGTTTTTGGGCTGTTTTTGGCCTATAAAAACTCTATTTTTGAGGGATAAAATTGGTGGTTTTAGGCCATTTAAGGTTAGGGGGTGGTTTACCCTTATTTATTCCTTGTTTGTGAGGCCTTTCCACATTTGTTTCCCACCTTCAAACTATCTTTTTTTGGGCTTTTGAGTACTGAATTTCAGAGTATTTTTAGTGTTGAAAATCATGTTTTGAAGTCCAAATTTGGAGGGGTTAGCCTCCCCTCCTTGTGTCTTGTTTGCTAGCCTAGTTAGCTCTATGTGTTAGCTTATTTTTCTAGCCCTTTGTAGCTTAATTCCAGCATGTTTTAGGCTTTATTTTCAACTATTTTAACTCTATTTTTGGTTGTTTAGTGTATTTGAGTCTTGTTTTGCATGTCTCTAGTGTAATAAACCTCACAAGCTTGGTGTTTTAGGCCTTTAGACACCACTTGTTTGAGTTGATTGCCATGTTATAGTGTTTTTCTCACTTAATTTCAGCACTATTAATCTCTGCAATCTCCCTCATTTCTTAACCTTTTCATTTGCTTTGAGGGATGTTCCAACCTTAGGATAGTTTAAGCTTGAGATTGAGGCTCATGCTTAATGGTTTAATCCTCTTTTGGGGGTTCATTATCAACAACATGACACCTCTCTCTTGCCTTAAACTACCTCTTGTTTGACGCTTCCTTCTCTTTTAGAGGAATTAACTCACCAATGGACTTAATTGGTTAAAGAATGGAATGATAAACTAAAATGGGTAACTAAAAAGTCGAAATTAAAATGGTGCAAGATAAGTATTTGATTGTGTTTCGTTGTGTTCAATCAGACGTTAATTGAACATAAGGAAAATTGGGGCATTTGATGAAATGTGCTAAGTTTCCTAGGTCTCCTTTGCCCTTGACCATACATGATAGGGTGAAGGTTTTAGTCTTGTTTGTGCATTTATTGAACATGTACAACTTGGTTCTTTTACCATCATGCAATGAAATTTCTTGGTTGATGGTTTGAGAGCTAAGTGTATCACTCTTTTGAGATGTTTTGATGATAAGGAGGGATATACAGTACAAACAACCCTTGAGAAATACATTGTCTTGCTCTGTTTTCTCTCTGTTGCAGCAAGGGAGTCCATGTCATCAATGGCCGACCGGCCACCATCAGTGGCCGACCAACCATCATCAGTGGCCAACTGGCCCCCTGTCGGCCACCAGTGAAAATTTAACAGTCTACTCCTGAGGCAGAACAAAATTGCTTTAGAGAAAGAAATCAGTGCAAGTGTACTATTGAGCAACAGAGGCATGCAACAGCAAAACTGTGATTTTTCAGGTGGAAACTGCATTCATGCATAAGTTCCTCATCGATCCTTGGGATCCGTGTTGTAATAGATTAATGTTATGCTTAACTAGTGGCTTTTGTAATTAGTTAGAATAGCTAGTTCATATTATGTTGTAATTATAATTAGTTAGCTAGAATAGTTAATTAATTTGGTTAGTAATAATTAGTTAGCTAGTGTAGCTAGTTAATTAGTTTAAAGTTTTGTAATAATTAGTGGGCATCAATGTTGTAATACTGTGTATATCCTCCAACCCCACGTCTTTCTCCTTTTTATTTACCAGCATATGATGGTTAGATTAGGGATATCATGCTTCAATTAGCATAACTCATGTTTTGCATCTATTCATTTGTATTACATGCACCGAGGCTCGGTCCATCATTCAAACTGTATTGTCATTTCAATACTTATTTGAATACGTGCTTAGATTGCATGATACCAAATTGACTTGTATGCCATATTAGTAGCCGAGCCTATTAATTGCATATCGCATGTGTTGCGTTAGTCATAATTACATAGTTTGGAATCATGCATTTTTCTAACTTATTTCTTTCTTAGCTTGAAGTACTAGGTGGGTTTTAGTGCTTTAGAATACTTGCATGCGTGTGAATGTTTCCATGTCTAGCATGCTTGCCATGAGTCTAACTGCTTAATTGCTAAACTGGAATAATTTATTTTGGTGAGTTTTTTTTTTTTTTTTTTTTCTAAAGGTTTATTGCTTGAATTGGAATAATTTGAGTAATGTACATTTAAGCCCACTTTTCAAGTGGCAAAAAACAATTTTCAAACCAAACATGAATTGAATTGTTCTAATTTGAGCAAGTTAGTCTATATTTGTATGTGCACATCACATAGTGAGGTTAGCCTAATAAACTCGAACAAGAGCATATAATGTACATAAGATTCATATCATGATTAGTAGAGGCCGATCTTTTGATCAGGCGAGCAGGGGTGCTCAATTCATGACCTTCCCCTCTCGTATCTAAGTTCTCGAGCCGAGACAATCTTGGTGATGATGGACACGACGCCTTTGGCACGAGTCATGGGTTTCCTAAATTTTCCCAAAATAACATATTTAGGTGGCAACTCTGTATCTGGCGAAGCAGTCTATTTTTGGAAATTTGATTCAAAAATTGCTTTTCCAAAAGATTTGTCGGATTTGGACTTTTTGGTATTTATCAATTTCACATTGCACTTGTGAGATTAGATTCAGAACCGCGGGAGTCCGCACTGCAGGGCTTATTTCGAGCTTCCGAAAGGGGGCGCGAAACAGTTGAGCTGCAGTTTCTGGCGACTCTGCTGGGGACTTTAGAGAACCTGACTTGAATTTCATGATATGGAATTTTATCTACATCTATGTGTTTCTTTGCATTTGCATTTACATTTGCATTGGTGCGCCTAAGTCACTGTGTTTGCCGTCTGCTATTCCTGAACAGTTTGCTAGAGGCTAGCTTGGAAAAGATTGCCAAAAGGCTGATCGGTTGCGGGCTCTGCCACGATGGGAACACAACCCTTGGATCTGGACTACCACTGTACCATTTGATCCTCCTTTCACTTCTCAGTGTTAGGTGTGAGAGGTATATTAGGTAGTCTTGTTGAGGTACCCTCTTTGACCAATCGACCTAGTTACATATCGGAAGCCATAAAGACTGTTCTAAACTAGGACAGGTTGCTTACCCGAATGCAGGAAATGTGTGAAACCACTTTGTTTTATTAGTGAACCCTAGTTCCTAATGAAACTAAGACAGGGTAACCCTACCCCATCATAGGGGTGTTTTGGCTCTCACTTACTTTATATGTGCTTTTAGAGTAAAACTCTACAAGAACGTGTGTATCAGTTACAAGTTTGGGTATCAGTTTTGGGGGGGCAGAATTTAGTGTTGAGCACAGTCCTACAACTTTGATTACATCTATGCATTGATTAAAATCTGAGTTGAGGTGCTGTGCGGTTTTTGATTTTTTGTTTTCCCTTTTTTGCTTTCTTTCTTTTTCTAGGTAGTATAATATCATAGCTTCAAATAATTTGGATATCCCCCGAGCGCTCTGGACTAATATCAAGAGGCTTTACAGATCCGGAGATCTTGTTGGGGGACAACCAGTGTTTGCTTCACTCTCATCGGTTACTAGACAGAGGAAAGTTAGGCATAATTCATTAGTTCAGCAATCACCTGCATCCAGTCAAGGATAGTCTTCGACAGTTAGGCCAGCAAGAGATCACTCGCCTATTCAGATAACTCAATACCCTACAACCAATATGGAAGACTTGATTCGTCATCTCCAACAAAAAGTGGAAACCATGCAATTAGATGCTGCCCGCCAAGCTGAAGCTACAGCTCACCAAGCTGAAGTGATAAACAGGCTGCAGCAGCAGCAACCACAGCCCGGAGCGATTTTTGCTTTCCATGCACCCCCTGTGGCATCCCAATACCCGGAGCTACTGCCCACACTGTTAATGTCCAAGAGAATGTGGGCAATCTAGTAAACCCGATCCCACCACAAGCCTCCAAAGTGTCTACCAAATAGAGGCTCCCTTTGAATTTGAAGTTGACCTGACTGTACTGAAGGTTAACAAGCTGGAGAAGCTTCTCAAACAGGCGCAGGGTGTGAACTCAATCCCTAACATCGAGGATGGCTATACTAACTCGGCCGTGACATTGCCTAACCAGTTCAAGATGCCACATATTGACCCGTTAGATGGCTTTGGGGATCCCGTGGTCCATTTGCGATTATTCTCAAACATCCCATGGCTAATAGGCCTTCCTAGACTTCAGAAGCTATTGCTTTTTGGCCGGACCTTGTCAGGTATAGCGGCTATCTAGTATGTGAAACTGGAAGATTTAGTGAAGCGTAGTTGGGAGAAAATAGATGAGGCCTTTATTGCACAATACTCCTATAATACCCAGATCCAGGTCACAACCCGTGATCTTGAGGCAACCCATCAAGAGCCAAAGGAAGGCTTCTCAAACTTCGTGACGAGGTAGAGGGCTAAGGCTTCGATGATGAGAACTAGGCCATTAGATAAAGACCAAATACGGATGGTAGTCTGTAATCTGCAAGGGAAATTGCTACAGAAGATGATCGTCTTGTAGCTATTTACATTCACTGAGCTCCACGAAATAGGGGTTCAGATTGAAGATGCAATGAAACAAGGCTTGATCACTGAGGAGAAGGAGCAGGTGAAGAGGCCTTTTGTGCGCAGTTCTAATGCAACCACCAGTGGTAGCACAGCCACACGACCTTCGAATATGAGTGTGGTCACCACCATGGTCATAACACCGATTAATGCTATAAGTTGCGTCATGAGATTCAAGATCTCATCGACAACAAGGTGATAGCACCACCTCAAATGCCAAATGTCCCCACAAGCCCTCTTCCACTTCACAATCAAGTTCCTCCACCCCGGCATATAAACCTTATCCATACACTGGCCGTCCCCTATGACCCCAGTATATATATCACTCCCTTCCACCTACCCAAACCGACGTTGTTTATCACTGAAAGCACAAATTTGTGCATGATGGACACGTCCATCCTTCAACCTGAACTCGTGGTGGTGACAGTAGCAGAAGAAGGGAAGTTGATTATGAGTCAGTTGTCTGAGTCCTTTGAGGACTTGTTTGAGGGGGTATACAACCCATGCTGTTACATTGTGCCAATCAATCAAGACAAGTCAGAAGTGGTGTTGCCGACTGGGATGGAAGTCAGTGTAGTTCGAGAGGATGGCCCAAGTCAGGGATTGGATGACCCGGCCGAGTTAAAAGAAGACATAGACAATTTGCAGTTCTTTGATGAACAAGATGAAGAGGATGTCCATATTGATTGGTTTGATTTGAATGGGTCGACAGAAAATTCTGGGTGGTTAAGTGATGAACTCGATAGAGAGGAAGGAACTGAACTGAAGCTAGAGGAATAAAAAACGGGAACTACTACAATGGCCGGAATGGCTGGGGAAAAGGGGAAACTGCCTGAGAACACCGGCGAGAACGATTCAGTTCAAGATTTGGGCATCGTAAGTACTGTAGATACAAAGCAAGAAGCCTCATTGATGTGGTTTGAACAAGAAAGGGGTGAAAACAATTGGAAAGCTAGAAAAGCCTAACACCCTACGGGGGATACTTGTGATGAGAGAATAATCAGAACGGAGCTGGACAATTGTTTGTCGGTCACCGGAGGTGTACGGTGGGAGGTTGACGATCTCTTTCTGGCCCATACCGATGAAGACTGGGGGGAAGACCTTCTTGACGACACCTGGTATGTCGAAGAGATCGACCATATGACGAGAAATGGGCAATTTTTCAAGCCGCCGCACTTGGACCAAGCCGAACCATCTGAGAAGGATAAAGAAGTTGAAAAGTAGAAGAAAAAACAGTTGAAAGAAGAGGCTGTGCTGAAATAGTTAAAGAAGATTCAAGTCGATATTTCTATCTGGGGTCTGCTTATGGCTTCTTGGGTGCACAGATAGGCTGTACTGTCAGCGATGGATAAGGCCAAGTTGTCTATTGATACGACTCCGGAATAGCTGGTGGGATTGGTCTTCCCAGGGGGTGCTGTGCCAACTCTAATCATCTCTGATAAGGAATTACTGCCAAAAGGCTCAGCATATAACAAAGCTCTGTACATATCAGTGGAGTGCAGAGAAAAGTGGGTAAAAATGGTATTGTTCGACACTGATTCAGCAATCAACATCTGTCCTTCTCGAACAACTTATGCCATCGGCTTTAAACTAGCAGATTTCATGCCTATAGCCTAGGTGATTCGGGCGTATGACAATACGAGCCAGAAGGTCATGGGCACAGTACAAATCAACGTTCAGGTCGGTCCAGCTCAACAAGGCATTGAATTTCATGTTTTGGATGTACCTGCCACTTTCAATCTACTACTTGGGCGACCCTAGTTGCATTAGGTGAAGGCTGTCTCTTCCACCCTCCACCAAATGCTGAAATACCCCTATGGAAAGGGGGTGGCGATAGTTTTCAAGAACTTATCCATTCACCCTCCGCCAGAAGTAACTACACCTATGCTGGAGATTGTATATGGCAAAGAGGATATTTTCCTTTCGGGGTTTACTTTGGTTGAGGCTCGAGTAGTATAGACTCTCTTGGCAGCAGATGAAGGCATGTATGTCAGTGCCCAATCTGTATATCTTATGAACAAATTACAACATGTGCTCGGAGTGGGATTGGGAAGGAGTGGCCGAAAGGGCGTCACAACATTGACCGATGTGCCACATAATCCGCATGCCTTTGGTTTGGGATACATACCTACCAAAGAGGACTGGATGAGGAAAGGGAAGGAGATGGCAGGCAGAGCCAGAGCGAAACAGACCAGGAAACGCTATGAGGTTGTGCACATACCGATTTAGGGAACTCTGAATGGCCATTTTGTTCGGGAGGGAGAAGACTTCCCATTTTGCGGTTTCCCTGAGCCCTATATGGATTCTGTAAAGTAGCGGGTTCCTGGATTCGAGATTTTCCTTGACTTGCAGCTGCAAGATAATGATATAGAGAAAAAGGCCAAATTAACTGTTGAAGCTGAACAGAGCATAGAAAATGACTTAGACAACAACGAACTTGAAGTAGGAGCAACACTAGCATGTCTCCTTTCGGATCCTCCGGTCGATTTAGAGAGCTTGGGAGATAACCTTATCATCTCCATGATTGGGGCGGAACCAGGTGTGAACCCTTCTAGTAGCATTTTGGATGCATCTGAAGCACCATCTCTCATTTGGCAACTGGAGGAGGGCTACCTGTCTAGTCGTTTTGAGTCGGGTGATGAGCTGGAGTATGATTCCACAGAGTCTGTGGAGTCAAAATCAGATTCCAGGTCTTCTGAGTCAGAGTCTGGTATTCCTGGGGGTGATAACCTAGATACCAAGGTCTTGTCTAGGTCGTCTTTTTCCTTTGCTTTTGAGTCGGTTGTAACTGAAGAACTAGATGAGCTGGACCTTTTGAATGAGAATGCCACTACAGATTCTGAGTATTTCTCTATGCTGCTTGTTTATTGCATTGACCAGGACTTTCAAAATTTTAATGAAAATGATGAGGAAAGAATTCCTCTGGCTTTGAAAAATTTGATTAATCAAGAGAAAGAGAAGTTTACAAAACCCTTTGTTGATGAAATCATTGCAATTAATGTGGGTACTTAGAAGGATCCGTGTCAGGTCCAGATCGGGTCCACGTTGTCTTTAGAGGAGCGTGAGCGCTTAGTCTCTTTATCAAAAGATTTCAAAGATGTTTTCACGTGGTCCTACGAAGACATGCCTGGAATCGATCCTAAGATTGTACAGCATCGGATCCCTCTTAACCCTAAGGCCCGACCCGTCAAGCAGAAGTTGCGGAGAATCCGTCCGGATTAGGCATTGAAAATCAAGGAGGAGGTCACCAAGTAGATTGATCTAGGGTTCTTGCTAGTATCTGAGTATCTGACTTGGTTGGCCAACATCGTTCTAGTGTTGAAAAAGGATGGTAGAATGTGGGTGTGTGTGGACTTTTGAGATCTGAACAGAGCCAGTTCGAAGGATGACTTCCCCATGCCGCACATTGATGAGCTCGTCAACTTCACCATAGGCAATGCAGTTCTCTTCTTCGTGGATGGGTTTGCCAGGTATAACCAGATTCTGATGGCTTCCGAGGACAGAGAGAAAACCGCATTTACTACGCCGTGGGGAACCTACTGCTATCGGGTTATGCCGTTTGGGCTGAAGATTGCCGGGGCTACCTATCAAAGGACTGCAACCACTATTCTGTATGATATGATCTGTAAAGAGATCGAGGTGTATGTGGATGACATGATTGTCAAGTCCAAAGAAAGAGAGGGCCACTACACCAGCTTGAAGAAATTCTTTCAACGGATCAAAGAATACAAGCTGAGGTTGAATCCGCATAAGTGTACTTTTGGCGTAACAGTAGGGCAAATGCTGGGTTTCTTGATCACACAGAGAGGCATCGAGGTAGATCCTTCTAAAATCAAGGCCATCTTAGAAATGCCACCACCAAGGATTGAAAAGGAGGTGCGAGGCTTTCTGGGTAAAGTGCAATTCATAAGACTATTTATTTTTCAATTAACCTTGACTTGTGAACCACTATTTGGTCTCCTGAAGAAAGGAAAAAAATTACGATGAGATGATCGATGCCAATTCGCTTTTGAGCAGATCAAGCAGTATCTTCAGAATCCACCAGTGTTATCGCCGCTAGAGCCAGGGAAGCCTTTGATTCTGTATGTGTCAGTCACCGACACTACTAGGAAGTTGAGGCACTACCTGTTAGCTCACTCCGTAATTCTGGTTTCAAGATTAGATCCCATCAAATATCTCTTCGAGAAACTAGCGCTTACGGGTAGGCTAGCCCATTAGTTGCTTCTCTTCTCCGAATTTGATTTGAAGTATGTTACTCGCAAGTCGGTCAAGGGAAGAGCTGTAGCGGAATTCCTGGCAGATCACCCAGTAGAAGGGGATGAAAAGGTAGAATACCTGTTCCCAGATGAAGCCATTTTGCAAGTTAAGGAAGAGACTTGGACAATGTACTTTGACGGAGCGTCTAATCAATACAGTTATGAGATAGGTGTGTTGCTAATAGCAGCCGACAATTCCTATATACCTATAGCCTTCAAACTCCGGTTCAAGGTATCCAACAACGAAGCAGAGTATGAAGCATGTATCGTTGGTTTAGAAGCTACCTTGGAACTAGGGGCAAAAAGATTGGATGTTATCAGGGCCTCGAACCTAGTTGTTTCTCAAGCGAATGGAAACTGGAAGGTCAAAGAAGAAAAGATGAAGACCCATCACTAGACCTTGGATATTCTGATTCCTAGGTTTGAAAAGCTAACTTTCACGCATCTACTGAGAGAGAACAACAGTTTCATTGATGCTTTATCAACTCTATATTCTATGATAGACATCCAGCTTGGAGTCCGGATGTGTCCGATTATCGTTGAGTAGAGATATATGCCGGCCTATGAAACTATCATCGCAATAGATGAAGCGCAAGACAAGAACCCTTGGTACTATGATATCTGGAACTTCTTGGAAAAGGAGATCTATTCACCAGGGGCAAATGCCAAGGATAAAATGGGAATACGGCGAATTGCCGTCCAATTTATCATCTGTGGAGGTAAGCTGTATAAACGAGCTCATTTGGGAATGCACAAGTTGTGTGTCGATGAAGAGGAATCAAAGCACCTAATGGAGGCTATCCACGGATGAGAGTGCAGATCGCACATGAACGAAGTGATGTTAGCCTAGAAGATTCTTAGGCAGGGTTACTGCTGGTCTACCTTGGAGGAGGATTGTATTGGTTTTGTTCAGTGATGACACAAATGCCAAATTCATGCCAATCGCACGAATATCCCGCCGTCAAAACTGTACAACATGACTTCGCCATGGCCTTTTTCAGTCTGGGGAATTGATGTTATTAGGGCAGTCACGCCAAAAGGATCGAATGAGCATGAATACATTCCGATGGCAATTAACTACTTTACAAAGTGGGTGGAAGCCCAATCCTATGCTGTGTTGAAAGCATTGCATGTGGCCAAGTTCATCAGGAACAATATCATTTGTCGATACGGAGTCCCAAACGAGATTATTTCAGATAATGGTTCCCACTTCAAGAAACAGGTGATCGACTTGTTGGAAAAATACAATGTGGCTTTTCAAAAGCCTTCTACATATCGGCCACAAACCAATGGACGTTGAGGCTGCCAACAAGAACATCAAGCATATTCTACAGCAGATGGTTAAGACCTACAGGGACAGGCTGACAAATTGCCATTCGCACTTTGGAGTTATAGAACTTCAATCTGGATGTCTTTAGGGACGACTCTTTATTCTCTTGTCTGTGGAATGGAGGCCATTCTGCCAATTGAAATAGAAGTTTCGCATGAGTGTGTGGACGCGCCCTTGAGGGACTTATGCTACCACAGTTCGGACTCGTTTTGTCACGGTTCTTAATCTGAACCAAAGAGTCCAAATCCGGCAAATCGTTTTGGGAAACAGATTTTTGAAAGAAGTGCCAAACATGGACTGCTTTGCCAGATACAGAGTCACCACCTAAATATTTTTTAATGGGGGAATTTAGGAAACCCTGACTCGGTGCCAAAGGCCACGTGTCTGTCATCACCAAAGTTGCCTCGGCTCGGGAACTTGGGTACGATTGGGGAAGGTCAGCTATGAGCACCCCCTCTCGCCCGATCCGAAGATCGGCCTCTACTAACCATGATATCCGATTTTGAAAATGTTATGTGTTCTTATTCCAGTTAATTAGCTAGAATTACTATGTGATGCGCACAACACAAAAGTATAGACTAGATCGCCTAATTTGGAATGAAGCATTGCATATTTGTTTGTTTGGAAAATGTCTGAAATTTGCTACTCGCAAGTAGGCTAAAACATGGATTTCAACGAGTTGTTCCAACTCAAACAATCCAACCTTCACCCACAGGCATTCAGGCAGTTTATATCACATAAGCAGCTAGCCACATGGTAAGCATGCTGTCACGTTAACATTCACACTCATGTGAGATGCTAAAGCATAAAAATACTTACAATGTACTCCGAGCCAAGACAAGAACATGTTAGCAATCAATGCATGATCCAAGTCCATGTTAAGTGGCTAATGCAATGCATACAGAATGCAATCTAGAATAGGCTCGGCTAATCTAAGGATGACATGTGAAAATGCACAGATAGCATGCATTCAAGTTAGATTTGAAATACTTTATGCAGTTATCATGATGCACCGAGCCCGGTGCATGCAATACTAATGAATGATGCACGCATGCATAGCATAAGGTATGCTAAAGTAAACATGTCCTAGTACTAACCATCAAAAGCAGGTAAATAAAAGGGAGAAAGAAGTGGGGGTTGGAAAACATGCACACACGCACCCACACTTATTACAAATTTGCCCTCGCTTGGAGGGACCGAAAGAATAATACAATTTAATTAACTAACAAGCTAATTAAATAATTTATAGACCACCTAATTAATTAACAAATTAACTAATCTAATGAAAGCAGTAAACAGCCTCGGGAAGAGGGCCCAATGCAATGCGCGCTTGGCTCCGCTCGGAAAGCCACTGCCATGCACAAGTTGCCTCTGCTTTGAATGTTATCCTTCTCTGAAGACTGCACAAATCTCAGGGTTGCTTCTCTGAATGCTGTGGAACACCACCGGCGGAGGGAATTGGTCACCGGCCATGGAGAATGGTCACCGGCCACAAATTAATCCATCGGCCACTTATGGATGGCCGGTCGGCACTGAAGATGGCCGACCTGCCAAATTTACTTGCAGACTCTGTTTTTGACAGCAGCAGAGGGCAAAACATAGCATGGCAATGCATTTCAAGCAATGTATGCACCAATCACACCCCTTATCATATTCATGACTCAAAGGGATATGATTCAAGCAATGTACTTTGACGGAGCGTCAAACCAATACAGGTATGAGAATTCCTGCATACCCTTAGCATTCAAACTCCAGTTCAAAGTGTCGAACAATGAGGCAGAGTACGAGGCATGTATTGCTGGACTAGAAGCAGCCCTGGAACTAGGGGCAAAACGGTTGGATGTCATTGGGAACTCGAACCTTGTTGTATCTGAAGCTAAAGGAGATTGGAAAGTCAAAGAAGAAAAGATGAGAATCTATCACCAGACCTTGGACGTTCTGATTCCTCGGTTTGAGAAACTAAATTTCGCTCATCTGTTAAGAGAGAACAATAGGTTCACGGATTCATTAGCAACTCTATCTTCTATGATAGACATTTCTTTCGGAGTCCGGATGCGTCTGATCATCATCGAACAGAAATTCGTGCCGGCCTACAAGCTGATTTCTGCCATAGATGAGGTACAAGATGAGAATCCCTGGTATTATGATATCTGGAACTTCTTGGAAAAGGAAGCGTATCCACCAGGGGCAAATGCCAAAGATAAGAGGGCAATTCGAAGAATGGCTGCTCAGTTCATCATCTGTGGGGGTAAACTGTACAAGAGGGGTCATCTTGGGATGCATAAACTATGTGTTGATGTTGAAGAATCCGAGCGCCTGATGAAGGCCATCCATGGAGGAGAGTGCAGAACGCACATGAACGGGGTGATGCTAGCCCGGAAGATCCTTAGATAGGGTTATTACTAGTCCACCATGGGGGAGGATTGTATTGGCTTTGTTCGGCGATGCCACAAATGTCAGATCCATGCAAATCGCATGAACATTCCACCATCGAAGCTGCACGACATGACTTCGCCATGGCCGTTTTCAGTTTTGGGGATTGATGTGATTGGGGCTGTCACTCCAAATGAGTCCAACGAGCATGATTACATTCTGGTAGCGATAGACTACTTCACGAAGTGGGTCGAGGCCCAATCTTACGCGGTGTTGAAGGCATCGCATGTCGCTAAGTTCATCAGGAACAACATCATCTATCGCTATGGGGTCCCGAATGAGATTATTTCAGACAATGGTTCCCACTTCAAGAAGGAGGTGATCGACGTGTTGGAGAAGTACAACGTGGCTTTTCATAAGTCATCTACATATCGGCTGCAAACCAACAGAGCTGTTAAGGCTGCCAACAAGAACATCAAGCACATTCTACAGAAGATGGTGGAAATCTACAAAGACTGGCCAGATAAGCTGCCATTTGCTCTTTGGGGCTACCGAACTTCAATTCGAACTTCTACTAGAGCAACTCTGTATTCCTTAGTTTATGGGATAGAGGTTATTCTGCCTATCGAAGTTGAGATTCTGTCATTACAGGTATTGTCTGAGTGTCAGATAGCTGAGGCAGATTGGTAGTAAAGCAGATTCGAAGAACTCATGCTCTTTGATGAAAGAAGGCTGAAAGCACTGTATCATGTCCAGGGTTATCAACGAAGAATTGCCAGGGCTTTCAACAAGAAGGTTAAGTCCAGGAATTTGAAAGAGGGGGATCTAGTGCTCAAAGACAACCGCGCTCCCATCCATGACCCTAGGGGCAAGTTCAGACCCAATTGGACTGGTCCATACATTATCAAGTCTATCTGGTCGGGCGGAGTTGTCGTTCTGATGGACCTAGATGGCTTAGAGTTCTCCCAACCAATCAACATAGACAAGTTGAAGAAATACTATCCCTGAGTGGCTCGCTAGGCCGAAAACCCGAAAGGGCGACCTAGGCAAAAGTTAGAGCACAGAAAATTTGAAATAATAAAAACTGAGCTCGCAAGGTTGAAAACCCAGAAAGGGCGGCCTTGGCAAAAGTTAGAGCACAAAAAGAGAGGGTTAATACACGAGTGAACCTGAACCGAACTACGTAAGGCTTGATTCCCATCTTCGGGATACATGGGCAACTTCATTCTGAAGTCCAGCCATAAACACTTCCAAATCAACTTTGTCTATGTGATCATGTTGGTCATCTTTGTCTATTCTGCATTCAAGAGCTCGGTTGTGATCTCCAGTGCAGTGCTATTTAGACTAGGGGCAACTTTCTAGTTGCTTGGATCCAGGGTTGTACATCTCAGTGATAAATCTCGGGCGTGTCCAGTTGTGATCCATGTCGAAAATGGTTTTGAAAAGTTTTAATAAAAGTTGATTTTGCTTAAATTAATCTTTTTACAACTTAGACCATTTTTGGACCAAATGAAAAAATTTCAGTACCCACAACCTTCAATTACATTGATTTCAGTACAGAGTTCTCCTACTCTTGAATACAAATTGAAGTTTCTTTTTACTACATTCATAAAGAAAACTTGAAAGTACTGATAAAGCAATAAATTCGGGGCATGGCTAAGTCAGGTGTTCCTGCGCCCCCTCCCAGAGCTGGTCGAAGCCTCTGATGCCAAAGTAGGCCCAACCTGCGCCTCTTCATCGAGCCAAGCTATGCACTCATCAGAGAGGGTGGAATTGAAATTGGGAGCGGGGGCCAGAAGCTCTCTTGTCCTCCATGCTATGGCATACCGAGCTAGTTGTGTGCCTCGGACTGGAAATGCAGCAGGGTAATCTATCCCTTCTTTCAGACAAGTCTGATCATATCCGAACTGGCACCGAAATCAGAATGGGAAATAAAGGACACAGTGTGTCAGACCGATCAACTGAATCCCGAGCTGACAAGTCATGCTGTAGCTCATCACCGGTAAATTGAGCCAGGGGCAGCGCCAAGCAATGCTAACGATGGACAGACTGCACATCCATTCGCACCACCATTCCTCATCAGGGGCATCGACTAGACGCCGGCAGAAGAAATAGCTGTGGGCTGAATATGCTGGGCATGAGTCCATAACCTTCAACTTATCCATCAACCATATCTAGGGGGTGATGAAAAATGAGAGATTAAAGAATAGAGAGGTGTATGTGGAGAGAAAAGCGAGAAAAGGGTTTTGAGAGAAAAAATGAGCCTGACGGCCGAGTGATGTGAGAAATATATGTGAGATAGGATGGGAAATATTACTTGCAGCAGTAGTGGACTCCCCACGAATCTAGTCATCTCTCGGTGATGGAAAGCATCCAAACCCATCAATGTCTCAGCTAGTGTCATGGCGATGTAGCTCTTGCCTTCTTTCAAGCCCTCGGCAACCTCAATCAAACGGGCGTTAAACCCACCGGAGCCTGGGGAAAGCAAGAAATGAGACAACATGTACAAGCAAAGCGCATGTCGCCAAAAACCCTACCAGTGATGGTTGCCGCAGTCACCGGCATCAAAAAATCGACGAATCATGCTCGGAATATATAGCTCTTCGTCGTGAATCAATGACCGAGCGTCATGCAAAGTGAGCCCACACATCTGTCCTAGGGCTTGGACGTGGCCGAAGTGAAATTGGGGTAAGATTTCTTCATCGCGTTGAGATTCCATCAAAGCTTAGAAGTCTTCGAAAGTGGGACATACCTCTTGTCCGCCAAAGCTAAAAACATGAGTTACCGGATTCCAACACCTTGCCGCGGCATGAAAGAACGGAAAACACAGCGGGGTGCGGCTCAACGTGAATAGTGCATTTATTCCGAAACCCCAGAAATTTAGCTTTTCCGAGCCATCTAAGTTAGCAATCCAATTTGTGAGGTTTTGGACAAGAAATGCTTCCATTTGGTGCAAAACTGAGTTAGAATGAGGGAACCACGAAGCTAGAACCTTTATGGAGGATAAGGCACTGTTTAGAGGACATGTGACAAGAATATGGGGGTCCCCAGCATAACTGGTCGGCCGACCACTTTTTCTGGTCGGCCAGCCACTTTTTCTGGTCGACCAGCTACATTTTCTGGTCTGCAGACCAAAAAAGTGGTCGGCAAGCCCTTTTGGGGGTCGGCCATGAGCAAAAATGTGGTCTGCAGCTGTTTCTAATCTCCAGAAAAGAGTTCCTAGCGTTCCTATGTGCTAAGAGTGCTGAAGGTCTAAGTTTACTTTTGTTTCGGATGCGTCCGGTTGCTTTGTTTGCCCAGAATGCATGTGCTTATCGAGTTGTTAAGTTTTTCTTATCAAGTTGTTACTCTTTGGTTATCGAGTTGTTGCTCTTTGATTATCGAGTTGTTGTGATTTGTTTATCGAGTTTTTGCTCTTTGCTTATCAAGTTGTAAACTTGTTAAGGTCTTGTTGTTGCTTATTGAGTTAAGTTGTTTAGTTTGTTACGTTGGTTCACTACCTGACTTGGCAATACATGAATGTTCAATTTCCATCAATCTCATTTTTCTGCAAAATGATGCGATGCAATGCTTAGAATACAAATACAACACTTTTTGAACAAAAAGCTGTTTTCATTCCATCATGGTTTCTTTTTTACAACATTTTATAACAGGGTACAAGTTTTAAGGAAAATAAAACTGCCTAACGCTGTACAATGTGCTACAACTACTAGTAAAAAAGAAAACAAAACCAAAAATGTCTGAATCGGTGCTATCAAGCTCAAGATCAAGAGGCTCTCTTCACCCTCTTCAGCTGAGCAGGCTCTGCACCACTGCTGTTGGCACCCCCGTCTGAATCGGAGCCGCCATCCTCGGAATCCTCCTCGGCGTCACCTCCGCCCTCAGAACCGGAACTGGTGTCATCATCTCTGCCCACAGATGTCTCTGACTGAGGGTGCGCTGACTCCTCCTCCTCGTTGGACTCGTCATCATGTCTGGCTGGCACTCGACGCCTCCCTCAGCCGCTTGTCGAGACCCCTCTCCCTGTTGCTCGAGAAGACCTCGGTGGCCCGGCCTGTAGTGGTGTGACCTGAAAAGGTAGTTTTGAATACATCAGTCAGAGTATGTATATTAGATGCAGATGCAAGAATGATGTATAGAATGTGTGCATTCTGATATAGTATGTGAATCTGATGTGTCAGATGTGCTCTACACATGCAATGAATCAATGTAGTGAAATGTTCAGTTTCGATATATCATCCGAAGTATGATAAATGCAAGGAAATTGAAAAGTACAGGGATGCTGTGGGCGTGCAGCATCGTCTCCCTCTGCAAGACCATAAACTCGAGTGAGGCCACACCTCGAGCAACCCCTCAGTATATCCTCTGGGAGGCTGCAGATGCAAGTTCAAGTCATCAGTGAATGAATGAATGTCTAAATATTTGAATGATAAATGAAAACTGTGGAGCATACCGGTGGTGAGTTAGGGTCACTGACATATCGATGATCGGGCAATGGAGACTCCAGTGGAATCTAGTAAGGTGTCCCATACCGCCAACCTATCAGCTCGATCGGAGGATCTAGCCATCCAGCACACTGCCTAGTGGGGGGCATCCCCCTACTCCTACTCCTCGAAGTGCTGTCCTTGCTAGTCGAAGGAATGTCTGCAGCTCGAGCGCGACTCGACGCCGGCATATCAGCAGCTCTTCTTGTGGGGGTACGGACACCTGTCACTGGGGGCATCAGGTACGTATGGAGGTATGTCGTGTACTCCTCCTTTTCTAGGAAAAGAACTGCATCGGCACCCTGCATGAGGTCATCAACCTCCTGGGGAGTGAGACTCTCTGTGGACCACATGTGTGATACCCGTATTCCGTAATTTGTTAATTGGTCCTTAATACGAGTATGATTATGTGTCTAACATGATTTTGTATGCCATTATGTGAAAATATGTGGTTTTGAATTTCTATCTATTCACCGTAGGAATATCTGTTTAATTATCTGCTTTGGAAATTAAATTGAAGGCCTTATCGGCCACAGAACCTTAAATTGATTGCGCCATTATGATTAGCGTAATTTTTAGAGCCTACGATGAAATTTAATTAAAAATTGATTCGGGTCAGATTAAATTGATTTATTTAATGGCCTTGTGCTCAAATTGTTAATATTTGTAATTTTGATTAGTGGGATTTGTTGGGTAAGAGCACTACACCTCCCATTCCCTCTTGTATCTTCACTTAGGCTGATCAAACTCTAAGAAAGAGAGAGGGGCCTGCTGTTAGAGAGAGAGGGAGAGAATTGTGTAATTTTTGACTCAATCTTGGGAATTTGAAGTCTAGTTCAAGAATTAACCATAGATTCGGCTTCTAGGTAAGCATTGATTCTTGAATTCATGAGTTTAAGGTGTAATCTTGTGTGTTCAAAGTTAATTAATGGTCAAGAGCATGTTTTGAACTTGTTTTGTTGAATTGGAAGACCATATATGCATGCATGTATGTAATTACCTTGAATTTGCATGTTTGAGCACCCAATGTATGATCCATGTAAGTCTTTAGTTGAAATCCATGTTTTGACCATCATTTTATCATAAGAGATGAGAATGAGGGTTATGTGTCACATGCATGTACAATTTATGACGATAGGAGCTTTGAATACATGAACATGTTATGATGAAAATGAGTTTGATATAATTTGAGCCATGCATGTGATTATTTTGTGAAATTGAGCTCCATGAGGATGTGTTTTGGTGTTTATACCATATTAGTACAAGTATGTGTGGAATTGGAGCTATAAAATGCATGAATTGTTGGTTTAAAGTCGAAATGAAGCTCAAGAACACAATCTGGATTTTCCAGAATTTTGAGGTCCGCTCGAGCATAAATTTCGTGCTCCCAGTACTTTTTGCAGACTTGGTGTCCGCTCGAGCGAGGTATTTAATGCTTGAGCGGGGAACTTTGTAGACATGCTTTCCGCTCGAGCGCTTTATTTCACGCTCGAGCTTATTTTTAATGCAACTAGTACTTTTGCAGGCCTTAAGGGTCTGCTCGAGCAGGGGAGTCCACGCTCGAACGGGGACCCTATTTTCTGAAATTTTGTTTTCACATTCTGTGTTTTGTTTTCCGTTCTCTTTCACTTGCAAGCACTCTTAGACATGTGTTGAGCATTGTAATTGAGTTAAAGAGATAAGAATGAAGCCTAAAGAGGAATATGTGAATTAAAGAACGGATTGAATTATTTGTGACCCATATGTGTTATGTGATATGTAGGGTCAAGCTCCAAGGCAACTCCACAAGCCGATCACTGTGAGTAATATCTGAAATACATATTGTTGTCCAATTGCTTACTTCTATGTAAGTTTTGTAAGGTTCATTAATTTTGAATGGTGGACCAGTTTGACATAACAAATTTGAAAGGCTTAAATGTCAGTTTGATATGACAAGTTTGAAAGGCTTAAATGCCAGTTTGATATGACAAGTTTGAGAGGCTTAAAGGCCAGTTTGATATGACAAGTTTGGAAGGGCCGAAAGGCCAGTCTGGTACGAAAGTTTGATAAGGCCAAAAACGCCAGTCTGATATAAACGTTCGAAAAGGGCCAAAGGCCAGTTTGGCATGAATGAATTGGGCCAAAGGCCGTCTGATGTATAATGTTCCAATGTATTTTCTTTATTTGATATTATCACTGGGGTTTCGTTCATGCTCATTCATGTATTTATAGGTGAGCCAAGAGAGGTCCAGACCCAGCCCCAGTAAAGCCTAAGTGGATCAACATAGGTTTTGGAGAGTCAGCTCTCGTGTCTCACGCATGAGACCCAACTTCGCCCTTTTGTTATGTATTTATATTTTGTCATGTTGGCGGCGTTTTGTATATGTCTGTATATAGTTCATGCGTTGACTTAGTTTTGGATGATCCTGTCTGTACAGAACTTTTTGATACTTTAATTCTGTAGTGAGTTATTAATGTTTATATGTATGACTTGTTTGACGTGCCATGTAAGCACAACTCTAAGGACAAAGTTTTTAAATTGCTTCCGTTTGGCCCACATTAACTCTGTTAAAATACATATGGTTTGGTTTGAGGTCGTAGGTAATCTCACGATTACTAGCCGGTTATGTCCTTAACCCACGGGGGCGGGTTCGGGTCATGACAGCATGTCCAATGGAGGCGGCGAAGGGATCGCCTGAGCAGGATTACCCATCGTTTGGCGCATAAAGCGCTCCCCGAGAAACCAGGCTCTGCTGACTAGTCCCTCAAACAAAATCCTGTGTCGGGAGGCACCCCATGCCCCAGCGAACTGGAACCGAGAATACCCTGGCATGGCTATCCAAGGCTGCCAGGTGATCTGCGGATAGCAAATGCATGAACTGATCAGTTGTCATAAATATGCAAGGTAAATCAAAGCTGAAAGCATGAAGAACTGAGAGTTCTGGTTTACCTCCGTCGCCCATATGGTGTCAGGCCTGGGCCCGCACCAACCCTCGAATCTGCACCAGTATGGCACATTAAGTGGTGCCTCCACCTCTGGATTAGGGACAAGTGTCGAGAAGTAGGCGCAAACCCACACCTCTGAAAGGTAAGACAATGGCAGTCAGAATACAGAATGTATAGAAAATGCAGAATGCTGAGTGCCGAATGTGAATACAGAATGTATAGAACATGCAGAATGCTGAGTGCAAAATGCGAATACAAAATGTATAGAAAATGCAGAATGCTGATGTAGACGCGCCCCGCGTGAGGGCCTCACCCCACAGTTCGGACTCAATTTGTCACGGTACTTAATCTGAACCAAAGAGTCCAAATCCGGCAAATCATTTTGGAAAACTGATTTTTTAGAAGGAAGTGCCAAACATGGACTGCTTTACCAGATACAGAGTCGCCACCTAAATATTTTTTAATGGGAGAATTTAGGAAACCCTGACTCATTTGCCTAAGGC
The DNA here is from genome assembly GCA_030407325.1 of Camellia japonica. Taxonomy (NCBI): domain Eukaryota; kingdom Viridiplantae; phylum Streptophyta; class Magnoliopsida; order Ericales; family Theaceae; genus Camellia; species Camellia japonica. The sequence continues at coordinate 165,134,671 of JAPPVO010000059.1, read as the reverse complement.
CACGTGTCCGTCATCACCAAAGTTGCCTCGGCTCGGGAACTTGGGTACGATTGGGGAAGGTCAGCTATGAGCACCCCCGCTCGCCGGATCAAAGATCGGCCTCTACTAATCATGATATCTTGTTTTGAAAACATTAAGTGCTCTTATTCCGGTTAATTAGCCTAAAATTACTACGTGATGCGCACAGCAAAACAAGTATAGACTAGATCGCCTATTTGGAACAAAGCATTGCATATCCATTTGTTTGAAAATGGTTTGAGATTTGCTACTTGCAAGAAGGCTAAAATACGGATTTCAATGAATTATTCCAATTCAAACAATCCAACCTTCACCCACAGGCATTCAGGCAGTTATATCACACAAGCAATTAGCCTCATGGCAAGCATGCTGTCATGGCAAACACTCACACGCATGCAAGGATGCTAAAGCATAAAAGCTTACCTAGTACTCCAAGCCAAAACAGAAACTAGTTAGTAATCAATGCATGATCCTAGTTCATGTTAAGATGGCTAATGCAACACAGGCAAAATGCAGTTAGAATAAGCTCGGCTAATCTAAGATGGCATATGAGATGCTACAAATAACATGTATTCAACTTGGAATTGAAATACAATGCAGTTAGTATGATGCGCCGAGCCCGGTGCATGCAAGACAAATGTATGGATGCACGCATGCATAGCATAAGTATGCTAATTGAAACATGCCCTAAACTAACCATCGAAAGCTAGTAAATAAAAGGGAAGAAAGACGTGGGGTTGGAAGACATGCACACACTCACACACACTTATTACACAATTGCCCTCGCTCGGAGGGTCCGAATAAATATTACAAAACAAATAAATAATTAACTACTCTAGCTAATTAATTATTACAAAACTTCTAATTAATTAAAAAATTAACTAAAAAAGGGAAGATGGCCGCAGCCCTGCCTCGGAATGATGAGATGATGCATGCTCGATCCGTCTCGCCCGGAAATCCATCGTCATGACACATGTTGCCTCTGTTTTCCCTGCTCTGCTCCTCTGAAAATTGCACAACTCCCAAGGTATGCTCCATGGACACTGTGGAGCACCACCGACCAAGTGGAATCATCACCGGCCATTGGGAATGGTCATCGACCATTAGTATAGCTCTCGACTATCCATATTTGGTCGGTCGGCACTGAGAATGGTCGGCCGGCCAAATCTTCCTGCAAAAACCTGTTTTGACAGCAGCAGAGGGCAAAACATGGCATGGCATGGCAATGCATTTCAAGCAAATGTATGCACCAACCCACTCCTTATCATGTTCATTACTCAAAGGAGTTTGGGACTCGACCCTCGGACCACCAATCGTGCATTTCAATGCGTGATGGCCCAAGAAGCCAAGTTGTGCATTTTGATTTCAAATGTAATGCACACAAACAAACACATAAAGCCCAATCTCTATCACTTGGTCAAGAGACAAGGCATGCATGCAAGATGCAATGCAACCTAGGCATGGAACTAAGCATACAATATGAATATGAGGGCAAGCATGCAAACATGAACATGGACAACACACAAACATGTAACAACATGATGAAATGGAGCAAGCATGCAACCATATACAAGACATGCGAGCAACAACATGTGAAGATGGTTTTACACTAACTTGGACAGCTCTCTACTAGGTCCAAAACAGTGGCCAACATGCTCAAGAATGGAAACCAAAACACATACAAATAGGCATGCATTCAAGGTCCAACACTTAGGCACATAGAGACAACTTTTAAGCACACTTAAAAGAGGAACAACATGGGCATATGGCATGCAATGTAAGCTCTGAAAATCATGTTAATGATGGTGCCAAACCAAGCAAACAAGACAAGCATAGCATACAACAAATGGTCTAAAGCCTAAGGCTCACCAAAGAAGCATTGAACTATACTTAGTGCAACCACACATGGCATGAATTAAGTGACTGAAAACAGAGATGTGACATGCTAAAATGAGCCTCAAAACCCACCTAGATGGCATCTAAATGGCTTAAGTATGGAAGCATGCACAAGGGCCCAAACAAGGAGCATAAGACAACAACCTCTTAACGCATTAAAGGGGTATCAAATGCAAGCATATAGGCATGCCACAAGGACTGAAATAACATGACAAGTGGTTCCAAACCACTGAAATGATGCAAGGATGGCATGCTAGAGGGGTCAATGCTCAAGGCATACAAGAGTGTTTGCATGGTAGCTATAAAAAGCAAAGCATGGATGACTCAAATGACCAAAAATAGTCCCTTAGCATACTAAAACAAGCATAAAAGCTTCACAAAGCTAGGCCAAAACACATGAGCATGATAGTCTAAATGCTAGGCACATGTTAAGGCAAATCATGGCATTACAAGACATGTATGCAAGCTAAGCATGGTGTGTCTAAACCAATCAAAAATAGTGCTATATCATGGCATAATAAGCACAAGTACAACTTAATACATGGCAACATGAACCTAAAAATGGTGCTCACACATGAGGCAAAAATGGCACATATTGAAGACAACAAGGAGAGGGGATGACCCTCGCCTTCTTAGGACCTCAAACCACCATCCTCACCACTGAAATCCCTCAAGATTTCAGTGGTGAGGAGTCCCAAACAAAGTGGTCCCGGAGCTCACCAAAAATAGCACAAAATAGGGGCCAAACAAAGCCTAAGAGGGGGTAAACGACCCCAAACACAAAAGTGGTCTTAAACAAACTTCAAGAGGAGCTCAAAATAAGACTTTTTTCAGTTTATGAAAAAGCCCAAAACAGCATGCAAGACTGGCTAAAAGTGTGTACAAAAACGGAGAATAAAGAGGGTAAGAAGTTACCTTTGAAGACCAGTAAGAACCAGCAGCCTTTAGACCCAAAAATGCAACCCTCAACCTCTGAAAATCAGCTCCGAGGTGCTTGGATGGATGATGGAGGTGTTGTGCTAGGAGGTGTAGTTCAAATGGCCAAAAACTAGACCCTTTTGCACCCTCTAACCCACACAAATGTAGAGAGAAAGGGAGATATAGAGAGGGAGTGATATATATATGATATATATCATATTTTTCTAACCCTTGAAATGGAAGGAGAAGCTCTCCTTATACAGGCCAAGGCAAGGTGCCAAGCTTCTAAGACAAGCTAGCATAAAAAAGGGTCAAGGGGGTCAAGCTTCTAAGGGAAGCTAAGCAAAAGGGTCAAGCTTCTCTTAGAAGCTTGTAGCAAAAGGGTCAAGCTTCTTGGAGAAGCTAGGCAAAGGGTTCAAGCTTCTTGGAGAAGCTAGAGCAAAGGTGCAAAGGGTTCAAGCTTCTTCGAGAAGCTAAACCAAGGGTGCAAAGGGTTCAAGTTTCTTGGAGAAGCTAAACCAAGGGTTCAAAATGTTCAAGCTTCCTCAAGAAGCTAAAAACTAAGTGTTCAAAAGGTTCAAGCTTCCTCAAGAAGCTAAAACAGGGGTTCAAAAGGTTCAAACCCCCTCAAGAAAAGGTCTCGGCCAGAAAAAGTGGCTAATCGGCCAACAAAGTTGGCCGACCGACCACAAAATGTGCTGACCGACCATCAATAGTGTCAACCGGCCATCACCAGTGGCCGGTGGCAAGGAAACAAGGCCGGTGGCCTCAAGCCATGGCCGGTGAGGTGTGGGGATGGCCTACAAGCTATTTCCCACCCTCAGAAGCAAAAAAAAAGCTGGTGTTTGATGCAAAACCAAACACAAAACAAACAAGTCGAGAGGGCAAAACCAAACACAAACAAAACAAGTCGAGAGGTCTTGAGGCAAGGCGCGTAGCCGAAACCTCCGAGAACTGAAGACGAACACGAACAGGAATGATCATCGAGTGTTAAAACGATGACGTCCAAGTCTTAAGGATAGTCAAAAATGGGGTGTCTACAATTGCCCCTCTTTGACAGAACTCGAAAGTCATAAAAATGACGGGTGTGAATGTCACAGCCAAGAAATGAACCATTTTTGACAAGGCCGAAGACTTAGAAAAAGCGTACAAGCTACAGATAAAGATATGCGCCCGAAGGTAGGGGCAAAATGCAAGACAATGCACAAAGCCGAGCATAACTTAGTATCATGCAAGAAACATAGGGACGTATCCCGGTGTTTCGAAAAGGTATAAGCATTGAAACGTATTCTAAATGTTCTTAACCAAAGAGCGAGAAACATAGGGACATATCCCGGTGTTTCAGAGTGGTTCAAGCATTGGAACGTATTCCAAATGCTCTTAACCAAAGAGGGAGAAACAAAGGGACGTATCCCGGTGTTCCGGAAAGGTATAAGCATTGAAACGTATTCCAAATGCTCTTAACCAAAGAGCGAGAAAGATAGGGACGTATCCTGGTGTTTCGGAAAGAAGGAGAAACATAGGGACATATCCCGGTGTTTTAGAAAGGGAAAAGAAACATAGGGACATATCCCGGCGTTTTGGAATGAATGAGAAACATAGGGACGTATCCCGGTGTTTCGGAAAAGGGAGAGAAACGTAGGGACGTATCCCGGTGTTTTGGAGAGAGAGAAACATAGGGACGTATCCCGGTGTTTCGCAAGGAATGAGAAACATAGGAACGTATCCCGGTGTTTCGCAAGGAATGAGAAACATAGGGACGTATCCCGATGTTCCGCAAGGAATGAGAAACATAGGGACGTATCCTGGTGTTTCGGAAAGGTATAAGCATTGAAACGTATTCCAAATGCTCTTAACCAAAGAGCAAGAAACATAGGGACATATCCCGGTGTTTCAGAGTGGTTCAAGCATTGGAACGTATTCCAAATGCTCTTAACCAAAGAGGGAGAAACATAGGGACATATCTCGGTGTTTCGAATTGAGTGAGAAACATAGGGACGTATCCCGAAGTTTTGGAATGGTGTGAGCATTGGAATGCATTCCAAATGCTCTTAACCAAGGGGGGAGAAACATAGGGACATATCCCGGTGTTTCGAATTGAGTGAGAAACATAGGGACGTATCCCGGTGTTTCGGAATGGTGTGAGCATTGGAACGTATTCCGAACACTTTTAACCGAAGAGGGAGAAACATAGGGACGTATCCCGGTGTTCGGAATGGTGTGAGCATTGGAACGTATTCTGAACACTTTTAACCGAAGAGGGAGAAACATAGGGACGTATCCCAGTGTTTCGGAATGGTGTGAGCATTGGAACGTATTCCAAACACTTTTAACCGAAGAGGGAGAAACATAGGGACATATCCCGGTGTTTCGGAATGGTAGGAGAAACATAGGGACGTATCCCGGTGTTTCAGAATGAGAACGGGAAACATAAGGATGTATCCCGGTGTTTCGGAAAGGGAATGAGAAACATAGGGACGTATCCCGGTGTTTCGAAAAAGGAGGAGAAACATAAGGACGTTTCTCGGTGTTTCGGAAAGGAATGAGAAACATAGGGACGTATCCCAGTGTTTCGGAAAAGGAAAAGAAACATAGGGACGTATCCCGTTGTTTCAGAAAGGAATAAGAAACATAGGGACGTATCCCGATGTTTTCGAAAAGGAGAAGAAACATAGGGACGTATCCCGGTGTTTCAGAATGAGAAGGGGAAACATAAGGACGCATCCCAGTGTTTCCGAATAAGAGAGCGTGCATAACAATGCAAGTGGAAAGTGTGTGACAACGCAAGTGAAAAGGTGCATGACAATGCAAATATAATGTGCATAACAATGCAAGTAACGAGCATAACAATGCTAGATAGATGTGCATAACAATGCAACGAATGGTGTGCGTAACAATGCGAGAAATGGTGTGCATAACGATGCGATGAATGTGCAACTTCAAAAGCGTGTTTGAAACAAAATGCCGAATAAGGAAATACAAGCCTTAACGAGACCAAATCCAAATGCGACCTCCGATTTACCTCTCAGAGGCGTTTGTAACACACTCCGCTTGAAAAGGGTACACCCTGTTTATATTGGCGAGAGATAACATCTGCAGCTGCTTTTAATTGCTATTCTGACTTGAAGCAGGCTTAGGCTTGGGGTTGAGATACACTCATACTCCAGAAGAAATGGCGAGGCCTGAAAAGGTGCACCCGGAATGCAGTCTCGGAATTTGCTGAAGTTGAAACACACTAAGATGCTCCAAATTTTCCCTCTTTTCTTTTGCTTTGCAGTCTGGAACCCATATAGCTTCAGATAGGTCCTTGTTCTACTGTTCTCACATGACCTGGTTGAACCTTGCGGTTTTATGAAAGAACGAATCTTGTTTTGCACAAACGTGGAGAATGGCACAGCACTCTAAGCACAAGATGATTTTTTTGAAATTGAGAAATGAGTTCTTAACCAGGTATTGAGCCCACGACTGGCCATAGCCAAAACGACTCAACAAAGGAAAAACAAAGGTAAACAACCTAAACACATCGAGTAACACTCGAAACGACTCAAAGCAAGAATTGAGACAAAACAAAAGACACGACACACAGACGCGTTACAAAGATGAGAGACCTCTTAGTACACGAGGAGCCAGTTTCTCTGGGTATTGTTTCCTACCCTCTCTCATTTGTGATTCTCGCATCACTCTGGCACTCAATCTCTATTTTTTTGAAAAAGCCATTTTCCTCACTTTTTCTCTCAGCGCACATCTCTCTATTCTTCAATCTCTCATTTTTTAATCCCTCCCCTGAGTGGTTGATGGATAAACAGAAAGTTGCGGGGTCTTGCCCCTAGCATTCCGCTAGATTCTTCTTCTTGTTCACAACAGTGAGTTTCTTCCACATAAGGGCTGCGCTACAATTGGGTGTGTAGCAAATCTACAGCTGACATCGGTTGACGATGCTCTGCTGGGGAGTTTGGACGTGATCAGATCTATCCAGATAAGGGAGTGGAATATCTTGTCCCATTCCGATTCATGCTTCGCACTTGGCTTGATACCTCGTTGCTTGGAGGATGAGAGAGCTTTTAGCCCTTTTGCGGTCAGCTTCAGTGGTGCCCTTTTCTGGCGAATGTGGTGCCCTTTCGGCAAGTGAGTTGATAAAGGGGAAAGGACAGAAAACCTGACTCAACTGTGCCCCTATTTCATCATTTTGACCACTTTTTTGCTTTCTACTAAAACAATTTTGACCAAAATGAGAGTTAGATTAACATGCTTGTTCGATTTTTGATTTGAAATTATGCGATTCAGGTTATGAGCACTGAAAATTTTCCTTTTTAGGTCCAAGATATGGTCCAGTTTTTGAAAAAAAAATGGAGCAAATTTTCCAGAGAATTAGTCAACCTCAGTAAAAATTCTCAAAAACTATTTTTTTGCAAACGACCACTGCTCAACGAGCACAGAACTTACTCTTGAGATGCGCAACCTCGGATCCATAGCAATTGAAAATTGCCCCTTGTCTGAAGGACACTGTACGGCAACGGAAAGTTGCCCTTTGTTTGAATGGCGTCGCAACACATTGTATGGCAACAGAAAGTTGCCCCTTGTTTGAATAGCGCCGCAACATACTGTAAACAGTCCTCAAAGTGACGGTTACAACCGAACTCTCGGATTCAGAGAAGACAAAGATGATGAGAACCATTACATGGACACAATCGATTTGGAAGTGTTTGTGGCTGAACTTCAGAATGAAGTTGCCTACGTATCCCAAACATGGGAATCAAGCCTTACGTAGTTCGGGTTAAGGTACACTCGGGTATTAACCTCTCCTTTTGCGCTCTAACTTTTGCCAAGGCCGCCCTTTCTGGGTTTTCAACCTTGCGAACTTTGTTCTTCTTTTCTTTTCAATTTTTTTCATCTTTTCTTTTCATTTTCTTCATTTTTTTCTTCTTTTCCTTTTTCTTTTCATTCTTTGCATTTTTCTTTTTTTTTTTCTTTTTCTTCTTTTTCTTGCTCTAACTTTTGCCTGGGTCGCCCTTCCGGGTTTTCGGCCCTGCGAGCCTCACAAGGGTAAAAGTGTAGCTTTGTCCATGTCAAATAGTTTTGAGATCTTGAAGTCATCTGAATCCAGGAGAATGGCTGCTGTTTGCTGATGATGCAGAAGTCCATCCAATGGGGGCTGAATTTGCCCCTAGTGTTGTGGATCGAAACTCAGTCGTCCTTTAACGATACCTTGTTCTTTCTTCCCTTCTGGGGTTTGGCATTCTTGCCGACCTTCATTGATTTGTGGAATGATCCATCTTCAGCTCTTCGAGCACAATTTGGCATCTTTCGCCCCTAGTTCAAGGGGTGCTTCTGATCTAGCTTTGCAAGCTTCTTTTGACTTTCTCGCCCCTGGTTCATGGGCCGCTTCTGATTTGGCCACATTGGCCTCATGTTTTAGTTGACCGTTGAACACTCTGAATTATGGTTCAAGGTTTGAAAGCAAGGGCTCAAGTCTCGAGGCTGAGAGAGATCATAAGCTGCACATTGCAAGAGCGATTCCACATAGGTCTTCGCAGGACCGTGCAAAATATTTTTTTTTTTTGAAAATTTTTAAGAAAGCGAGAAATCGCTCGCGCTGAAGATAGTGTGGAACCAATCTGGATCATGCCAGGGTCCTTCTCAGTACTCACGTTAACAAACATGATTTCATTCATTAAGGGCTTAGCACGCCTCTCTTTCTCTTAGTTTGATCAAAGTTTTGCAAATCTCGAGGAATTCCTCCCTCTTTGTTTTCACCGCAGTGTTCAAAAAGTTTTGAAAAACTCAGGTCATTACAATGACTTCAAGGCGCAGGAGAGCAGGTAAGATGCTCCATCGTTTCATTTAGAACTTCTGGCACAACTGGTATAAGGTAGAAGCGATTACAAGAATGTGAAAATCACTGATGTTCATTCAAATCTGTTGGTGTAACTGGCTCTAGGCAGAAACAGACTCAAAACAAAACGAAAAGACAAACGCAAAACAAATGGTGATGCCGAGGTAAACACCCCCGAATCACCCGACCTTTTGTACAATAGGACTGACTCGATACAACAAGACAAACCCTAACTGACTCAGTATGAAAAGACTGACTGAAAACAAAGAGACAGACTCAAAAAAAAATGACAGAACTGACTCAGTACCCAAGCCAGAGCGTACAAAAACCAGCATTCGCAAATGCTCAAAACAGTGTGTGCCATACACCACATCTGAAGTAAACTGAGCGCCGCTCGCAGGTGGTTCATCCCCTGATCACATCACATTATCCCCCACAAGTTCACTGATCAAGTGCTGATAGACTTTGCAGGACTTGTTGCGACGACAACCTCATTGTCAATCAGATTTTGTATCTCGTGGCGAAGACAGACACAACTGTCGGTGTCATGACTGGTTTGTTGATGGAAAGCACAGTACTTAGCCAGGTCATGCTTTGGAGAGAGAGGATCGGGTAGAGGCCGTTGTTCTAACAGTTTCAGATGTCCTTTCCTGAGTAGGACCCTAGAGCTTTAGACAGAGGCATATAAAGCGGGGTAAAAACCCTCTTGCCTCGGGGTAGATAGTCTGAAGTTCGGGGGTTTGGATTGGATGCACCAACAAAGGGGGTGGCTGTTTTAGGAGTGGTGGTGACCATTCCAACTTCAGAAGATCTTGCAGCTGCATCACCACTAGTGGTTGCATTCGAACAGCGGTTGAATGCCCTCTTGGGCTGCTCTTGGTCTTGGTCAATCAGACCCTGTTTCATCGCATCCTCGATCTGTACTCCCATCTCATGCAAATCTGAAAAGGTAGGGAAGGGGAGCACGATCATTTTCTGCATTAGTTTGGGCTGGAGGTTGCGCATAACCATTCGAATCTGATCTTTGTCGGAAGGCCTTGTAGTCATCATTGAGGCCTTTGCTCTCCATCTCGTCACGAACTCTAAGAAGCCCTCCTTTGGCTCTTCGCAGGTGACTTCAAGATCACGAGTTGTGACCTCAATCTGTGTGTTGTAGGAGTATTGATCATTGAAGGCCTCAGCCATCTCTTCCCAATTCTGTTTCACAGAGTTCTCCAATTCCGCATACCAGATTGCGCCTATCCCAGACAAGGTTCGACCGAATAGTGACAATTTTTGGGCTGTGGTCAAACCCATTAGCCTCAAGATATCAGAAAACAGTTGGAGGTGCACCATTGGGTCTTCAGAGCCATCGAATCGATCGATATGTGGCATCTTGAACCAATCCAGTAATGTCACCACTGAGTCGGTATAACCATCCTCTATATCAGGAATAGAGTGGGCCCCCTAAGACTTTTTGAACAATTTCTCAAGCTTGCTTATTTTCAATGCTGTGGGGTCCGTTTTGAACTCAAAGGGGGAGTCTGGTAGGTTGGTGGGTGTTTTAGATAGCTGGGGTAGAACCGTGGGCGGAGCTGGCCCGAATGGAATGTCTACATCATCCTGGACGTGGATTGCCTCCCCGAGGATGGGAACTCTTGGTGGGTGAGGAGCTTGGTGTGAAGTAGATACTCCAGTTTGCTGCTCCAACCTGGCAATTGTCTCTGCTTGTTGGGCTATGACCAGGCCTGCTGCTTGGCGAATTCCGCTTGACGGACAGCGTCTTGCTGCATGACTTTCATAAATCCAGGAGTTGGCACACCATCTCTTCCAGACTCGACATAGTCCTGATCTAACTGCGCAACCGGTATATCTCCCTGAGGTAAAAACAGATATCTCAACCCAACTGCGCACAGATGAGATAGACAATGACCGCTGATCCGAAGACTGTTGGACTGATGATCTGTGCCTGACTGGCCCTTTTACCCTATCTCTGGTGAAGGAACACTGATTGCCCTTGAACTAATTCTCTGACCCGACAAAGTCTATCAGCACAAGTCCAATGTACCTAGGAGATAGTGGAGCCTTCTGAAGCTATAGTTCCAGGACTACCTAGCAAAAGAGAAAACAGACAGCATCTCAGCTCAATTTCACTGGAATGGATATAAGCATAGCGAAACGACTGTACTTAATACTGATCACTATTCCCCAAATATCTGTCCAAAAACTGACACCCTCGGGTAAAACTGATTCCCCAAATACTGATGTTGATGCCCACGGGCCTAATACTCAAACTTGTAAACTGATACATGCATTCCTGTAGAGATACACTCTAAAAGCACACAGCAAGCAAGTGAGAGCCAAAACACCCCTATGTTGGGGTAGGGTTTCCCTGTCCTATTTTGTCAGGAGCTAGGGTTTCACTACGCACGCAGCGATTCCAAACAACCTATATCGGGTAAGCAACCTGTCCTATTTTGGAATGGTCACTATGGATTCCGAATATGCACTAGGTCGAATGGTCGAAAAGGGTGCCCCGGTAAAACCGGGGTTTGTGTTCCCATACTAGCAGAGCCCACAACCGGTCAGCCTTATGGTCATGCCTTGACAAGACACGCCTTCGGCAAACCGTTCAGGAATAGCAGATGGCAAACACGGTGTCCTAGGCGCACCAATACACATGCAATGCAAAGAAACACATAAGTGTAGTCAAAACAGGATATCACGAGTTCGAGTCAAGCTCTCTAAAATCCCTAGCAGAGTCGCCAGAAACTGTGGACGCGCACCGCGTGATGGCTCACCCCACAATTTGTCACGGTTCATAATCTGAACCAAAGAGTCCAAATCCAGCAAATCGTTTTGGAAAACTGATTTTTTTAGAAGAAGTGCCAAACATGGACTGCTTTGCTAGATACAGAGTCGCCACCTAAATATTTTTTAATGGGGGAATTTAGGAAACCCTGACTCGTTTGCCTAAGGCCACGTGTCCGTCATCACCAAAGTTGCCTCGACTCGGGAACTTGGGTACGATTGGGGAAGGTCAGCTATGAGCCCCCGCTCGCCGGATCAAGATCGGCCTCTACTAATCATGATATCTTGTTTTGAAAACATTAAGTGCTCTTATTCCGGTTAATTAGCCTAAAATTACTACGTGATGCGCACAGCAAACAAGTATAGACTAGATCGCCTAATTTGGAACAAAGCATTGCATATCCATTTGTTTGAAAATGGTTTGAGATTTGCTACTTGCAAGTAGGCTAAAATACGGATTTCAATGAATTATTCCAATTCGAACAATCCAACCTTCACCCACAGGCATTCAGGCAGTTATATCACACAAGCAATTAACCTCATGGATCAACATAGGTTTTGGAGAGTCGAGGGGTCAATGCTCAAGGCATACAAGAGTGTTTGCATGGTAGCTATAAAAAGCAAAGCATGGATGACTCAAATGACCAAAAATAGTCCCTTAGCATACTAAAACAAGCATAAAAGCTTCACAAAGCTAGGCCAAAACACATGAGCATGGTAGTCTAAATGCTAGGCACATGTTAAGGCAAATCATGGCATTACAAGACATGTATGCAAGCTAAGCATGGTGTTGTCTAAACCAATCAAAATAGTGCTATATCATGGCATAATAAGCACAAGTACAACTTAATACATGGCAACATGAACCTAAAAATGGTGCTCACACATGAGGCAAAAATGGCACATATTGAAGACAACAAGGAGAGGGGATGACCCTCTCCTTCTTAGGACCTCAAACCACCATCCTCACCACTGAAATCCCTCAAGATTTCAGTGGTGAGGAGTCCCAAACAAAGTGGTCCCGGAGCTCACCAAAAATAGCACAAAATAGGGGCCAAACAAGGCCTAAGAGGGGGTAAACGACCCCAAACACAAAAGTGGTATTAAACAAACTTCAAGAGGAGCTCAAAATAAGACTTTTTTCAGTTTATGAAAAAGCCCAAAACAGCATGCAAGACAGGCTAAAAGTGTGTACAAAAACGGAGAATAAAGAGGGTAAGAAGTTACCTTTGAAGACCAACAAGAACGAGCAGCCTTTAGACCAAAAAATGCAACCCTCAACCTCTGAAAATCAGCTCCAAGGTGCTTGGATGGATGATGGAGGTGTTGTGCTAGGAGGTGTAGTTCAAATGGCTAAGAACTAGACCCTTTTGCACCCTCTAAGCCACACAAATGTAGAGAGAGGGGGAGATATAGAGAGGTAGTGATATATATATGATATATATTAGATTTTTCTAACCCTTGAAATGGAAGGAGAAGCTCTCCTTATATAGGCCAAGGCAATGTACCAAGCTTCTAAGAGAAGCTAACATAAAAAAGGGTCAAGGGGGTCAAGCTTCTAAGGGAAGCTAAGCAAAAGGGTCAAGCTTCTCATAGAAGCTTGTAGCAAAAGGGCCAAGCTTCTTGGAGAAGCTAGACAAGGGTTCAAGCTTCTTGGAGAAGCTAGAGCAAAGGTGCAAAGGGTTCAAGCTTCTTAGAGAAGCTAAACCAAGGGTGCAAAGGGTTCAAGCTTCTTGAAGAAGCTAAACCAAGGGTTCAAAAGGTTCAAGTTTCCTCAAGAAGCTAAAAACCAAGGGTTCAAAAGCTTCAAGCTTCCTCAAGAAGCTAAAACAGGGGGTTCAAAAGGTTCAAACCCCCTCAAGAAAAGGTCTTGGCCAGAAAAAGTGGCTAATCGGCCAACAAAGTTGGCCGACCGACCACAAAATGTGCCGACCGACCATTAATAGTGCCGACCGGCCATCACCAGTAGCCGGTGGCAAGGAAACAAGGCCGGTGGCCTCAAGCCATGGCCGGTGAGGTGTGGGGATGGCCTACAAGCTATTTTCCACCCTCAGAAGCAAAAAAAAAAAAACAAGTGTTTGATGCAAAACCAAACACAAAACAAACAAGTCGAGAGGTCTTGAGGCAAGGCGCGTAGCCGAAACCTCTGAGAACTCAAGACGAACATGAACAGGGATGATCATCGAGTGTTCAAACGATGACGTCCAAGTCTTAAGGACGGTCAAAAATGGGGTGTCTACAGCTGAGTGCAGAATACGAATACAGAATGTATAGAAAATGCAGAATGCTGAGTACAGAATAAGAATATAGAATGTACAGAAAATACAGAATGCTGAGTGCGGAATGCAGAGTACGGAATGTAATGTGTGCAATGTGTGGAGTGTGTAGTGTACAGATAATGAAAAGCAGAAATGTAAATCAAGAGGGCAGAATGTACCTCCCAGGCTCTCCAGTAGCCACCTACTATGCCCCCGTGCCCGCGGAAGGTCGCGCTCATGTAGCAGTAAAGGGTAGCAAGGCCAGCGCTGCCCCAATCAAAGTGCCGGACTTGTGATAGGTCTACCAGAGCACTGAGAAGATATAGCCCGACCGTGTTCCCCCTGTTGGAGAACAGTGTGGTCCCGAGAAAGAACATCAGAAATCCCCTGGTATACTGCTCTATTGCCTCAACAGTCTCGGGCATAGTCCCCCTGTACTGCTCTGTAAACCAGGTGTACCTGACCATGCATGATGATCTGTAGGTCGGCGGGTGGGCTCCGAGCAAATAAGTCCAAGCTGCCTCCCACTCACCCATGTCAAAATTGTATAGGATCGGCTGACCTCCCACGTCGAGGCTCGTCAGCATCGAAAAGTCATACGGGGTCATCGTCATGTCCCCAGTAGCAGAGAAATGGAAGGAGTTGCTGGTGTCCCACCATCTCTCTACAAGTGCACCCATAAGGGTCCTGCTCGCCTAAAGACGCGATAACCCCGTGCAAAATGGGACGAACCCTGCCTCATCTATAATCTGTCGAACAGCATCTAGGAGCTCCATATTCCACTCCCACGTGATGATCGACCCATATCCCCGTGTGAAATGGAAAGCTACCTGTGTTCAGAATGAACAGATGTATTCAGTTTCAAAATGAACAGAATACTGTGTTATGAGCTGTGTGCCAAATGAATAGAGTGTTGTGTTGTGAGCTGCATGCCAAATGAACAGAATACTGTGTTATGAGTTGTGTGCCAAATGAACAGAGTGTTGTGTTGTGAGTTGCATGCCAAATGAACAGAATACTGTGTTATGAGCTGTATGCCAAATGAACAGAGTGTTGTGTTGTGAGCTGCATGCCAAATGAACAGAATACTATGTTATGAGCTATGTGCCAAATGAACAGAGCGTTGTGTTGTGAGCTGCATGCCAAATGAACAGAATACTGTGTTATGAGCTGTGTGCCAAATGAACAGAATATTGTGTTGTGAGCTACGTGCCAAATGAACAAAGTGCTGTGTTGTGAGCTGTTTGCCAAATGAACAAAGTGTTGTGTTGTGAGCTGCGTGCCAAATGAATAGAATACTGTGTTGTGAGTTGTGTGCCAAATGAACAAAGTGCTATGTTGTGAGCTGTGTGCCAAATGAACAAAATACTGTGTTGTGAGCTGCGTGCCAAATGAACAAAGTGTTGTGTTGTGAGCTATGTGCCAAATGAACAGAATACTGTGTTGTGAGCTGTATGCCAAATGAACAAAGTGTTGTGTTGTGAGCTGCGTGCCAAATGAACAGAGTATTGTGTTGTGAGCTGCGTGCCAAATGAACAGAGTATTGTGTTGTGAGCTGCGTGCTAAATGAACAGAATACTGTGTTGTGAGCTGTGTGCCAAATGAACAAAGTGTTGTGTTGTGAACTGCATGCCAAATGAACAGAATACTATGTCGTGAGCTGTGTGCCAAATGAACAAAGTGTTGTGTTGTGAGCTACATGCCAAATGAACAGAATACTGTGTTGTGAGCTGTGTGCCAAATGAATAGAGTGCTGTGTTGTGAGCTGTGTGCCAAATGAATAGAATGTTATGTATGAGCTGTGTGCCAAATGAACCGGATGCTGTGTTGTGAGTTATGTTTAGAAGAAGCAGATATAATACATAGCGAAAGCATGAAGTGTGCAAGAAATGTAAAAATACATCGTAGAAAATGTAAAAGTGAAGTATGCACCTCACGCGCGTGATGAGAGAAGTGGGACTCCGGCTCCTGTAGCAGCAAGTCTGCGGGTTCTCGTCGCGCAAAATATGTGAAACGGTGAAAAGTGCTAGGAGGTAGGATGTGCTCTTGAGGATGGTACCTCTCCGGATCAAAAGGCCGAATCCTAGGCGGCAATGGCATAATGGCAGGCTCGTCCTCTACTCTCGAAGAACCTCCATCTTGTGGAATATCGTCAGCCATCTGAAAAAAGGTGCAAAAATGAGCAAAATGAGCCAAAATCGCAAAAAGTCAACAAAAGTCAACTCTCGGGAAAAGAAAAAGTCAAAGAAAGTCAAAGCCCGGGAAAAGGTGCTAAACTTAGAGAGAAACATACCTGAAGTGGTGAAAATGGAAAAAGAAGCTCGGAAAACAAATTCTGATCGGTTCAAAACGAAGAGGATCCAAAGTTTTTCGCGAATCAATTTCACGTTAGGCGTTGGAAAATGCGTGTAAAGCCCAGATCTAAGAAGAAAAATGGTCTAGGGAGGGAGAGCAAGTGATTTCAGCCTTGAAGGTGTGATGAAATATGCTTTGGAGTTGTGTACTTAAAGAGTCGGCCTTCAAAAGACCAAGATGCCCCTATTTTGCTAAACTAGTCGACCGGCCAGGTTTTCTAGCTAGCCGACCACTTAGGTGGTCAACAAGTGGTCGGCAGCTGATCTAGGTGGTCGGCAGCCCTTCTGGGTGGTCTTCAGGGTCCCATTGTCCTCCCTGTGTGTTTTTTTAATTATTGGAGTCCTCGGCCCTCAAGAAAAGTGCAAGAAAAGTACACTTTTCTGCTCAAAATGTCCTCGAGGGAACTTCAATTCAAGTCTTCGATGCGTGGCTCATCGTCATTCATCAAGAGCAAGGTGTATCCTTTTTGAATACGTTGTGACCCCTCTGAGAGGTAAATCAGAGGTATGGCTGAATTGGTCTCGTTGAGGCTTGTATTTCCTTATTTGGCATTTTGCTTCAAACATACTATTGAAGTTGCACACTTTTCTCGCATTGTTATGCACATTTTTCTTGCGTTGTCACACACATTTTGCTTGCATTGTTATGCGCGCTTTGGTTGCATTGTTATGCACGCTCTCTATTTGGGTTGTCACGCACACTCTGCTAGCATTATTGTGCACCTCTTCACTTGCGTTGTCACGCACATTCAGTTGCATTGTTATACACCTCTTCACTTGCGTTGTCGCGTATGTTCTACTTGCACTGTTATGTACTTTTCACTTGTATTGTTATGCACCTTTTCACTTGCATTGTTATGCACACTCAACTTGCATTGTTATGCACTTTTCACTTGCATTGCTATGCACCTTTCCATCGGCATCATATGTGCACGCGTTATCTTGTATTGAAATTGTATCTTGATATAGTGTTGATCATGTGTTCTTGTTATATTGTACTTGTCAAAATCCCTCTTTTGTGCAGGCACGATATTGGCCTTGTTTGGTAGAGCTGTGGGAAAATACTTATAGCTTATGCCTAAACAGCTTATAGCTTATAGCTTATAACTATAAACATAAGTTGATTTCTGACTTATAAATTAAGCATCTTCTGCCCCACTCAAAGAATAAGTTGATTTCTGACTTCCAAAAAGCTATAAGCTATAAGCTAAACCAAACACATCAAAATAGCTTAAATTAAGCTGAAAGCTGAAATAAGCAGCTTTTAAGCTGCACCAAACAGGGCCATTGTATGTACAGTTCATTTAAAGTTGGTGAAGCCAGACGATATTGTGTGTACGGTTCATTCAGAGAAGCTCCAGTTCAGTTTGGCTGCAACCCTTTCTCCACTCGCGTGTGGCGCGTTTGGATGTCTTCGCACTGTCTAGTGCATCGCGCTTTCTTGCACAACCTTTCTCCACTTGCGTGTGGCGCGTTTGGACGTCTTCACACTGTCTAGTGCATCGCGCTTTCTTACACAATCTTTCTCCACTCGCGTGTGGTGCGTTTGGACGTCCTCGCCCTGTCTAGCGCATCGTGCTTTCTTGCGCAGTCTTTCTCCACTCGCGTGTGGCGCGTTTGGACGTACTTGCACTGTCTAGTGTATCATGCTTTCTTGCGCAACCCTTCTCCTCTCGCATGTGGTGCGTTAGGACGTCTTCGGTTTCGACCACTCGGATGAGTTCCGGTGTTCATTCATACGCTTCTCCTCTCGCATGTGGTGCGTTAGGACGTCTTCCGTTTCTAACACTCAGATGCGTTCTGGTGTTCATTTATTCACTTCTTCTCCCGCATAAGATGCGTTTGGACGTACCCTTCTCCTCTCACGTTTGACACGCGTTTGGATGTATCTTTCTCCTTTTGCGTTTGATACGCTGAGAGGTGTTTCGTTTGAGACTCTGGGTGTTCTTGGTAGTCGCTTTTAGCCTTCTCCGCATGAGATGCAGTGAGAATTGTATAATTTTCTTACATCCTTTCTGCATGAGATGTAGTTTGGTTCGTGTTTACCTGCTTATGTACGAGTTTGCTGTAGCATTTCTTTACATAGCATTTGTTTAAAATGTGGCATTTATTTTGCATAATTGCTTCATCACTGCCCTCTTTGCATGATCATAAGTTATGTTCGGCATTGTGCATGTCATTTGCATTTTGCCCCTGCCTGCGAGCGCATCTCTTTGTTATCTTGCATGTTTGTCTAAGTCTTCGGCCTTGTCAAAAATTGGCCGGCTCTGGGCTTTGACATTCACTCACGTCACTTCTTGATTTCCAAGTTCTGTAAAAGAGGGGCAACTGTAGACACCCCATTTTTGACCGACCCTAAGACTCAAACGTCATCGATTGAGCGCTCGGTGATAGTGCATGTTTGTGCTCATTTTGAGTTTCCAGAGTTTTCGTTGAGTGCCTTGCCTCTGAGTCTCTGAACTCTTTTGTGTTTTGGCTTGGTTTGTGGACCATGCCTTGTTGACCTTCCCTGGAGGGAGAGAGAGGTCTGTAGGCCACCTTTTGTGGTCGTAGACCACTTTTCCTTCTTGTAGACTAGTATCCAGTTTCCGGAGCCTTTGGCCGCGGCCTTGTCTTGGGACCGCTTAACGGTCTCCTCTTGGTCTGGTTTTCGAACCATGCCTTGTTGCCTTTCCTCGAGGGACACAGAGGTCTTGTTGACCACTTTTTGTGGCCGTAGACTACTTTTCCCTTCCGTAGACCACTTTCTGTGCCCGTAGACTAGTTTTCGAGGCTCCCGGCTGCACGCCTTGTCCGGCGGACTCTTGTCTTGCATCCTTTTTGGTTTATTTTAGGCACAAACCTTGTTTTCCTTGCTTAGAGGGTGGAATAAGGGTTGTAAACCAGTTTCTCCCCCTGAAAAACCACTTTTCTTCCCCGCCAGCCAGTTTTCTGGTCGGTCAACTGGTCTTGGTGGCCTGTGGACCACCAAAAGTGGTCGGCAGCCATGCCACCACCTTACTTTCTTGGTGCAGACCACCTCCACCCCTTGCTGACCACTTGGTCTCCTTGTAGACCACTTGTGTGGTCGGCCGACCAGTGCAAGTAGCTGGCCAACCACGTCAATTGGTCGGCAGCTTTCCTACAGTTTCCTGCAAATATTTTCTTGCCAGTTGTGCCAGCTGTTGGCACAAAAGGCATCCTCCATACACATGTATGGAGGGGTTGCTTGGAGCCTAAAGCTTGTTCAACAAGCTTGTTGCATGGTTTTCTATAAAGGGGAACCTCCACCCTCTTGCCTTAGGTTCAAAAAACTGCTTAGACAGCTATACATATCATCAATCTCTATATTGCTCTATTTGCTCCATATTTGTGCCTAAAAGTGTATTTTCTTCACACTTTTGCACACAAACACATAGTGAAACACCACACTCTTGTTGTTGAGGTACCTGAGGGTCTTGTTTGAACTTAAGAGTTGGTTTTTAGCTCAGAAAGTTGCTGGAGTTGCTTCCTTGAAGTGGTTCTACAAGGGTGAGTCATTAGCCCTCTTTTAAGCTTTGTGTTCATTGCTTATTTGGCCCTATTTGCATGTTATTTTAGGCCTAACTTTCTACTGTAAAAATTTCTATTTTTCAGTGTTTAAGATGTTTGTTTGAGGTCTCTTTGGTGTTGAGGGTGATCTACTCCCTTGCATGCCTTGTTTGCTAGGCTTTTGAGCCATCACTTTAGGCCCTTGTGATCATCCTTATTTGGCCTCTTCACCACTAAATTCCAAAGGAATTTTAGTGGTGGAAACTTGGTTTTGAGGCCTCAAATAGGAGGGGGTTGTCCCCTCCTCCTCTTTTCTTGTATGCTTGTATTGATGGCTTATCAAAAGAGCATGTATTTCTATCTTCTTGAAGCTTTGTTTGTGCACTTTTTTGTGATCTTTCAGACCTGCCATGACTCTGTTTTTGGTTGTCTTGGTCACCCCTTGCGTGCTTCTTGTATGTGTAGTGTAATCCTACTTGTGGCTCATCAAAGTAGCATGTCTTTCTAGCATGTTTTGGCTCCATCTTAGCATGTCTTGGACCTTATTTCAGCATGCTTTAGCTCTGTTTTGGGTTGGTTTGATCACTTATTGCATGCTTTATGTACTTGTAGTGCAATCCTATTCACTAGCCTAACATGCATCATGCTTTTGAACATCATTCTAGCATGATTTTGGCTCAACTCTAGCAAGCTTTTGTTCATGTTTTACAATGCTTAAGCTCTTTTTTATGTTGTTTTGGTCATGCATGCCTTGCTTTGTATAGCCATAGTGCATTCTAGCTCACTAGCTTTGAGTTTCCAAGTCACTAGCATGCATTGCTTGGGCTATTTGCATGATTTGGCATCATTTGATATGTGATTTCAGTACATGTAGTGTGGCCATACACTCACATCTTTCACCCTTTCAGTGCTTTGGAGGGTTGGTGCTTTATGCCTGAAGTATGAGCCTTTATGTATGCCATCTTGCCTAGGCTTTTGGGCTGCCATGTTAGTGTATTTTTGGTCTTATTTTGACATGCCATAACTCTGATTTTTGTTGGCGAAGACATCTCATGCTTGGTTTTGGTAGGTGTAGTGTAATCCTCCCTTTTGGCCTTGCATACTCCATGCTTCATGCCCTTCATGTTAGCATGTGTTACCTCTAGTCCATGCATGTTTTAGCATCATTTTGGCATGCTTTAGGACTGTTTTGGGTTGTCTTGGCCATATGGTTCTTTTATTGCATAGTTGTAGTGCAGTTGGCCTTGCTAGCCTTGAGTTTTGAGCACCATAGCATGCTTCATTTTGTGACATGTGCATGATTTGGCATCCTTTAACATGTTCTTTCAGAGCATATAGCATTACCATGTTCCCATTTCTTTCACCTTTGAGTGCCTCTAAGGGTCATGCATTATTGCCTTGTTTGTGGCCTAGCTTGTATGCATGCATGCCTAGACTTTTGAGCTCCAATTTCAGCATGTTTTGGTCTTTGTTTTGACCTATTTGAGCTCTGTCTATGGCTAGTTCATTCATTTGTGCCATATATTGCATGCCTCTTGTGTAGTCCTCCTTGGTAGCTTTGTGCCTTAGGCCTCCTAGCATGCTATGCTTATGTTGTTTGGATGATTGGCATCATTTCATACCTGATTTCAGTGCTTATAGTGTGGCTACACTCTTACATTTGTCACTCCTTGAGCACTTTTGAGAGTTGTGATCTTATGCTTAATTGGTGAGTCAATGCATGAGCATGCATTTTCTAGCCTTTCATGCCATCTTTTAAGAGTGTTTTGGCCATTGTCTTGGCATGCATAAAGTCTATTTGGGGTTGGTTTAGTCCATTGTGCATTGCATTGTATAGCCTTAGTGTTGTGTGCCTCAATGCTTAAGGACTTTGTTTGCATGCATTGTGTTTGGCATGCTTGAGTTGCATTGCATTGCATTGTGTTTGGATTGGGTGTTAATCTAAACATGAGAAACGAGGGACGTTTCATAATGCAAACAACAAGCATGCCAAGACAATGCCATCTTTTAAGAGTGATGAAACGTGCCTCATTTCTCAGTCGCCGACGCTCTTGATCATGCATGATAGAGTTTAAGGCCCTTATGTGTTATTTGTGCATTCATTAACATTGAATTGTGCAATGAATTGTGCAATCTTGTCTTCTCAGCCATCGTGCATTGCGATGCTCGGTTGTTGACCCAAGAGTCGAGAACTACACTCCCTTGAGCTTAAAAAATGATTGGGAGGGTGGTTGTGCACACATACCTTGCAAATACACTGTTGTGCCCCTTCTTGTTCTATGTTGTAGCAAAATGGAGTTGGGCAGAATTTCCTAGTTGGCAAACCAGAAAAAGTAGTTGGCCGAGCACTTTTTCTGGTCTGCAGCAAGTGGAAGTGGTCTATAAGTGGTCTACACCACCAATGAGTGGTCGACAATGCTCCTGGAGGTCTCCATGTTGGAGTAGAAGCTACCTGGAGCTTTGTGAAGTGCTTTGAAAACAAATGCAAATAGAGGCAAGTTGGGGCATAGCGATGGATTTCCGAACGAGGTGACCGAGCATGCATGCGCTTCTCACCCCGAGGCTCCTTTTAACTGCTTTGTTTAGCTAGCTTACACTTTGGTTCTGTGCTTAAGAAGTTAGTGCATTTAGCTACTCATTTGTATTTAATTAGCTAGTGTAGTTAGCTAATTAGCTTGTTTTGTAATAATTAGTTAACTTGTTAGTTAATTAGTTATGTTTTGTAATAATTAGTTTAATTAGCTTAGATTTAGCTAGTTAGCTTATTATTCGCATCCTCCGTCGAGAGGGCAAATGTTGTAATAAGCATGCGTGTGTGTGATGCATGTCTTCCAACTCCCATTTCTTTCTCCCTTTTACTTAACCACTTTTGATGGTTAGTTTAGGGTCATGTTCAATTAGCATCCTTATTCTTCGCATGCGTGCATCATTCATCTGTTTTGCATGCACCGGGCTCGGCACATCATGCAAACTGCATTGTATCTCAATACCAATTTGAATACACGTTATCAAGTTGCGTTTACATGACATCTTAGAATAGCCGAGCCTATCTTTAGTTGCATTTTGCATGCGTTGCATTAGGCATCATAACATAGCTAGGATCATGCATTAATTACTAACTAGCTTCTTTTTTAGCTCGGAGTACTAGGTAAGCTTTTATACTTTAGTATACTGCATGACATGTGTATGTTGCCATGTATAGCATGCTTGCCATGAGGCTAACTACTTAATTAATATAACTGCATGAATGCCTGTGGATGAAGGCTTCATTGCTTGAATTGGAACAATTCATCGACATGTGCGTTTTAAGCCCACTTGAAGTGGCAAATCATCATGTTTTCTAAACCCACTTGAGGGTGGCAAAATCCACGTCTTACCCTACTTGCGAGTAGCAACTTCAAACCATTTTTCAAACAAACAAACATAAGATGTTTTGTTCCAACTTGAGCGATTTAGTTTATACTTGTATGCTGTGCGCATCACATAGTAATTCTAGATTAATAACCAGAATAAGAACGCATGTGTTTTCAAAAACAACATATCAAGTTAGTAAAGGCCGATCTTTGATCGGGCGAGCGGGGGTGCTCATTGCATGACCTTCCCCTCTCGTACCCAAGTTCCCGAGCCGAGGCAACTTTGGTGATGACGAACACGTGGCCTTTGGCACGAGTCAGGGTTTCCTAAATTTCCCAAAAACAAAACATTTAGGTGGCAACTCTAAAATCTGGCAAAGCAATCCATGTTTGGCGTTTTTTGATTAAAATCGATTTTCCAAAACGATTTGCCGGATTTGGACTCTTTGGTGATTTATCAGTCTTACATTGCACTTTGTGAGATTAGATTCAGAATCGTGACATGAGTCCGAACTGTAGTAGCTAAGAACAACGATTTGCGCCCTCGCGCGCGGAGCAGAGTTTGGGGCAGTCTACAAAGGCCCTCTATATATAGAAAACATGAATTCTCCTCAAGAACATCCAACCCTACACGTGGGTGAAGATGCATGCATCTGTGCAAACAGCTGGCACAATTGTCACAAAATATTTGCAAAAGAAACTGGTAGCCGGTCAGCCATCACTGGTGGTCGGCAGGCCACATCAGTGGCCGACAACTATAAAGTGATTGCCGGCAGCCCAAAAAGGTGGCCGGCAGGCCACCAAAGGTTGCAGGCTTGGCTTGGTCTAGGAATGAGGCAACAAAAGTGCAGGGTTTGAAAGGCTAAAAGTTGTGGCATTCCGCTGAGGACTCCTCGCATTTGCCGAGCATATAAACTTATCATTGGGTGTGCAAGCGATGACGTCCAAGTCATAAGGACCATCAAAAATGGGGTGTCTACAGTTGTCCCTCTTTGACAAAACTCGGAGTCATGAAATGATGTGAGTGAATGTCAAAGCCTGAAGACAACCCATTTTGATGAGGCCGTAAGACTTGGACAAATAATCAAGACATAAAGTAAATGGTTGCACTCGCAGCTGCCTATATATCTCTTTCCAAGGAATAAAACCAGCGTAGTTCTGGGGCGAGATGCAAATGATATGCACAATGCAACTTTGAAAGCTGGACTCACATGCTTCGCAAAGCCTATTATTTTGAAAACTTATGATCATGCGAGATGATGCAATAAGCAATAACATGAAAATATGAATGAGCAGCTTCAAGCAAGCACAGGTTCTATGCAAAAAGAACTAAAACACGCTCTGACCATGCTAAAACATGAGACAAGGAAAGAAAACACCGCTTAGGGTTACGTTTCACGTATCCTGAGAAATTGAGAACAAAAACTGCTCGGGACACACCGACCCAGAAAGAGAACCTGCTTGGCTCGTGCTTCGCATGTCCCGAGATAAAAGAAAGACCACTCGGACTCATGTTTGACACATCCCGAGAAACAAGAAAATCGCTTGAGCTCACGTTTCACCCACCATCCCGAGATAAAACCCACCCAAGGTCGCGCTTCACGCATCCTGAGATACAAGAGAAACCCGCTCGGGTTCACATTTCACACATCCCGAGAAGCAAGAAA
The DNA here is from genome assembly GCA_030407325.1 of Camellia japonica. NCBI lineage: Eukaryota > Viridiplantae > Streptophyta > Magnoliopsida > Ericales > Theaceae > Camellia > Camellia japonica. The sequence continues at coordinate 165,110,074 of JAPPVO010000059.1, read as the reverse complement.
ATTGCTTGAGCTCGTATTTCACACGTCCCGAGATAAACCCGCTCAGGGCCGCACTTCACACGTCTTGAGATACAAGAGAAACCTGCTCGGGCTCACATTTCATGTTTCTCGAGAAACAGAAAACCACTTGGGCTTGCATGTCACGCATCCCGAGATGAAACATAGAGGTGTGCAATAGATGCACGAATTGAATAAAATGCGATAGATGCACAAAGTAAACAAGTGCGATAGATGCACAAACGAATGAGTGCGATAGATGCACAAAATGAACGAGTGTGATAGATGCACAAAGTATATTCCATGTCAGATAGACAACCGACAGAACATGTTAATTGAAAGCATGTTCTATGTAAGAAACAAAAGCATATTTTGTACAGAAATAAGAGCAAGAGCATATTCTATGCATGAATCATAACTGATGCAAGATGCGCACCGCAGCATACGTATATATGAAATGCATATTCTATGCAACAATATAAGACGAAAAGAGAACGACAGCGTAAAATGAATAAAAGTGACATTCGATGGCACCTTCTGATTTACCTCTCGAGGAATTTCAATATGTTTAACAAGGAATACACCTTGTTCATGTTGACAAGTGATGAACATCGTGCGACAAAACATAGTTTTGAGCTTCCGTAGAGACAATCTGGACCCAACAGTGAACCTTCTCTGCACTTCTTGGGAAACAAAGACACAAAACATCATCAGGACACAGAGGAAGGCCACCGGCCACCTGCCGGCCACAAGGGGAGGATGTCGGCCATCAAAAGGCCTTGCCAGCCACCTGCCGGCCATTGATGGCAGTTTGGGGGTTTTTTGGTCTTTTCACCCTCAAGTCTTTAAGTATGGACCTTGACTCCTCATTTTCTCACTTCTCTAGGTCCGAAATTTTTCCCTCTCTCTCTCTAGACATTTCTTCTCTCTAGATCCAAACTTTTTACGCGTTTTCCAATGCCCTATGCAGATTTTCTTCGCTAAACCCTCTTGATTCTCTTCCTTTTGAACCGATCAAAATTTGATTTCGATGCTTCTTTCCTCATTTTCACCCTTCTGGGCTTGTTCCCCTCGAGTTTCTCTCGGGTTTCGTGAACTTTTCTTGGCATTGACTTTTTCTCACATTTTCTCTCTCTTAGGGTTGACTTTTTCCAAGTTTACCCTATTTTCTCTATTTTTCTTCACTTTCCACCTAATTTTCACCTATTTTCCAGATGGTAGATGATTCACCACATGACGGGGCTCCTTCAAAGGTTCCACCCGTATTCCCACCTGTTGTTGAGGCAGAGGAACCGGTCATTGCCGAGGCTGGCGAGGTGGCTCAGGGTATTAAGGCTGACCTCGAGGCGGAGTTCGAGCCTGAGGTAGAGGCAGAGCCGCTACCATTGAGGGTACGACCTTTTGATCCAGTGAGGTACCATCCCCGGACACATATCTTGCTACCCGGAGGCATCAGACGATTCAACGATTTTGCTCTGAGGGCACCAGAGGACCTCCTGTTGAGGGAGCCAGGCTCCCAACTTTTATCGAGTGCCACTGAGGTATAAACTCTATTTTCATGCATTCCTGCCTTTCCTTTAATTGCATTTCTTGCACCGCCTTTCATCTGACTGCACTTTTATCACTGCCTTATCTGATTCATCTATTATTTGCCACAGGGGGAGTCTCATGCCTTCAAGGGATACAGGGCTACGACAGCGAGAGATTTGTACGACAAGCTCCCCATTGGGGTTCGTGACATTGTGGATGAGACTGGCTTCAGCCTCTTCTGCTCCAGCCTGATGTGGGTCGTTGTGAGCCATTCTCTTCTAGGAATGCTCGTGGAGAGGTGGTGGACACCACCAACTCCTTCCACTTCTCCACTACCGAGGAGATGGCGATGACTCCCTACGACTTCGCCATGATCACGGGCTTAGGAGTAGGGGGCGATTCGATCCCGTTCGACACTGACATGGGGGAGTGGGAGGCGGCCTGGATCGAGCTGCTGGGAGCGCGTCCACCTTTGTACCAGACAGCTATGGTCAAATATAGCTGGTTCGCTGAGCAGTTTTGAGGGGGCAAACCTGAGACATTAGAGGAGATGGAGCAGTACGCCAGCGCTTTCTAATGTTTGTCCTCGGTACCACTTTGTTTTCGAACAGGTGGAACACCATGGGCTTGTCTATTGAGTGCACTGGTGACCCTTCCCTGGGTGCACTTCTATGACTGGGGCGGAGCTGGCCTTGCCACTTTGTACAAATGCATGAGCTCTACCTCCCGCCTAAGAAGAGAGCTGATCAGAGGCTACTGGCGAGCTTGGGAGGTATGTATTTCAGTTTTCTCTTTGCATTTTACATTCTCTACTTCACATTTTCTGCTTTATATTTGTTCAACACTTGTGCTTTCTGCTTTGCACTTTCTACGCTATTTATGCTGTGTGCTTTCTGCTTTGCACTTTCTGCATCTGTTCATGCTGTATGCTCTGTGCTTTGCATTTTCTACATCTATTCACACTGTATGCTTTCTACTTTGCATTTTCTACATCTGTTCATACTCTGTTGATCACATATTACTGCACTTTCCTTGCAGCTGTGGATTTATGCTTATTTCCCGGCTCTTGCCCCAAAGCCCATGGTGGAGCTCCCACTGGCAGTTCCTTACTTGATGTGCTATGATGACAGGTGTCCGCGTAGAAGCCACGAGTTGTTCGCATTCTTCCGCCATTATTTCGACACAGTGGACGCTCATGAGGTAACCCAAAACACAGTCATTTCTGCTTTATAACTGTTTTGATTCACATTTTTGCAACTAACAGCAACTAACAATCTGTACACTCTCTATTTGCAGATCATGTGGCAGCCTTGGGCCATGATGCCAGCTAGGATACGGGACCAGTACGCTGGGGCCTGGGCCACTTCTCGCTTCCGCATTCTACTTAAGGGCCCAATCTGTCAGGCATGGTTCCTGAATGAGCGGTTTGTTTGACAGACTGTGGGCTTGCCATACTCGATCGTTCCGATGCCCCCGCTAGAGTCCATGAGGTCAACAGACAGCCTATCTGTTGATGCAGTCACTTAGTTTATGGTGGGCTTAGATGCTAATTACTTCAGAGCAGTGGGCGACTATGTGACCTTTATCCAGACCCATCTCATGCCACCTTTAACAAGTGCTCGTGGAGGTGAGTGGGCGAGGGCTCTTGTAGCAAGAGAGATGCGTAGGGCGACTAGGGCCCATGCTAGAGGGGCTCCCCCAGCAGAGTAAAGCACCAGTTGACTAGAGCTTTCCATCGCGCTTACATGCTGGAGGCATACTGGGGTGGCTTACTAGGTCCCGATTGAGCCTGTAGCAACTGGGCTCGAGCTTGTCAGAGTGTGACGCCCATTCCAGGTATGGACTACACTTTACCATTTGCATTCCGTATTTCATTTCAGATATGTTTATTGCGAACACTGATCATCCAAATGCATTTGCAGGAACCCATAGAGTACACGGGGAGCGATTTCGAGCTGATAGTCTCTTTGATGGGCATGGTATAAAGGAGGAAGACACTGCTTGGTCTTCACAACATCACGATAATTTCCTTCAGTTGGCACTTCATACTATCAAATTTCTACTGATATACTAGCATGCTGTCTTCTTTACCAAACTACATCTGACACACTATATCTGATTCACTACACTCACACACTGTACTTACACACTATATCTGATTTTTGCATACCACTTATTCTGTATACTATACTTGCATCTGATACACACACTCTAGCTGATATTTTTGACAATTGTCTTTTCAGATCCCATCTATATCAATTGCACCGGTGGCAGTAGCAGCACTTGCACTGGTAGTACCTCCTCTAACAATAGGGAGAAGAGAGAGAGAGATAGGGGCACCCGAGGCCAGAGCAATCCTCCTAAGCCCATCTTGAGCGATGACGATGCTGAGACTAGTGACTCCGAGGAGGCAGTGAGTCGGCACTCTGAGTCGTCCGAGAGTGGAGACAATGGTGCCCGCTTGGGTTCTGAGAGCAGAGGTAATGATGCCGGGGTGGGTTCTGGGGCAGAGAGCGGAGGTAATGATGCCGACTCTAGTTCTGGCTCAGAGACTGATTCAGACAGCGACACTGATGGAGATACTGCCCCTGAGTCCTCTCCTCCGAGGAAGAGGACAAAGGCCTCTCGAGCCTGAGGCGACTGACGCTGATTTTTTTGATTTTTTGCTTAGTTTCTTTTGTTTAGTAGTAGTAGCAGATGTATAGCTTCAGATATGTTTTATTTGCTTCGAAACTTGTACTTCTCTTTTGTAAAACATGATCGGAATAAAATCTTGCAGTTTTTATAAAAAGTGTTGTTATTTTTTGCATCATGAGCACCATATTTGCATGAAAATGGACATGAGATTGAATTGGGGCAAAAGCACTAGATTGAAACAATGTTCTTAATCGGGTAATAAGCTGACCAATAACCAAAATACAAAATGCAAAACACAACTTGACAAGCAAAAACAACTCGACAAACAAAGCAAAAACAACTTAATAACAAAGCAAAAAAAAAAAAAACAAACTCATAAACAAACCTGCTAAAACAGAAAAGACTCAAAACAAGACTTTAAAACACACAAAGATCAAAACAAACACATACTTCCAGCACTGCTCAGCACACAGGTGGACGGTAGGGCTGAGAAAAAGGCTATCGGCTAAAGATGGAGCCTGCCGGCCATATACCGACCACAAGAGGTGGCTGTCGGCTATCAATGTGGCTTGACGGCCACCTGCCGGCCATCAAAGGTAAGAATTGTCAGATTGTTGACAGCTGGCCTCCACTCACAGCCTTATCTTCTATAAAAGGTCCAGCTTCGTGAATTCTTCTCCAAAACTTCATTTCAACTGCAATTTCTTCACAAATGAAGCCATTTTTTGCTGAAAAGCTCTCGGATTGGATTTCGACTTTAGACGGCACGAAAAAAAGGTAAATTTCTGGGGTTTTGGCATAAATGCACTTTTTTCGTTGAGCCAAACTCGACTTTGTATTCCATTCCTTCATGCCGCAACACGATGCTGGGACTCGATTACACATGTCTTTAGCTTCAGGGGACAAGAAATACGCCCGACAATTGAAGAATTTCAAGCACTAATGGAATGAGGAAATCATACCTCAGCCCTGTTTTGGCCACGTCTAAGCTTTGGGACAGATGTGTGGGCTCACTCTACACAAGGCTCGATCTTTGGCCCATAACGGAGAGCTGGACATTCCCAGTTTGATTCATTGCTTTTCCGACGTCGTGACAAAGGCGACCTTTTCTGGCGAGGCTTTCGACAACATGCCCTCTGCTTATGTATGCTTGTTCATTTCCTTCTTGCCCCTAGTTTTGATGGATCCAGCATTCGGTTGATCGAAGTTGCCCAAGGTTTGAAAGAAGGAAAGAGTTGCATTAGCTTAGTGCGGGCTGAGACTTTGATGGGCTTAGACGCCTTTCATCGGCGAGAAACTACCAGATTCGCGGGAACTCCACTACTTCTTCAGATATTGTTTCCCACCCTTTCTCATATGTGTTTCTCACATCGCTCGACATTCATGCTCTATTTTTCTCTCGAAGCCCTTCTCACTTTTCTCTCAACATACATCTCTCTATTCTTTAATCTCTTTTTTCTTTCATCCCTCCCCAGGTGTGGCTTATGGATAAGTTGAAAGTAGTGGACTCTTACCTTGAGTACTTAGCTCAAGGCTATTTCTTCTGCCACCACTAGTGGATTTCCTGAATGAGGGATGGTGGTGCCACTGGATGTGCAACAGGTCTATTGCTGACATAGCTTGGCGTTACCATTGGCTTAATCTGACCGAGATAAGTTACAGCATGGCTCGATAGCTTGCCATAAAGTTGATCGGCCTTACACACTGTGTGTTCTACTTCCCCTTCTGGTTTAGATGTCAGTTTGGGCATGATCAGACTCACCTAAAGGAGGGGGTAGAATACCTGGTTTCATTCCCCATTCGAGGTTCACATTTGGCTAGGTACCTCACTGCTTTGAGGATGTGAGAGATTCTAGCCCTTGCCCTAGTTTCAGTTACGCCCTTTCTGGCGAATCTTTGGCTTGGCTTGAGGATAAGGCACAAACCGAACCCACTTTGGCTTCAGAAGCTTCCACAAGCATAAGCAGGAGACGCAAGAGCACCTAACCTATCTATGCCCCTAGTTTATTGCTTTGACCTTTCTTTTCAAGTTTTTCCAATGTAATAAAAGCAACTTTGATTTGTATCAGAGAGTTGGAGAACTTTTATGTTGAAATCAATGAAACTAAAGTTGTGAGCACTGAAAATTTTTCTTTTGGTCCAAAAATGATCTAAGTTGTAAAATGTAAAATTTGAACAAAATCAACTTTTATCAAAAATTTCAAAAACCATTTTCAAAAAGGATCACCACTTGACATGCACAGAATCAATCCTCAAGATGTACAACTCCGAATCAAAAAATCATAACTTGCCCCTTGATTGAACACCATTGCTCAGCATTGTAACTAGCTTGAGTAAAGATTACAACCGAACCCTCAGGTAAATAATAGACATAGATGACTTGATCGATCACATTGACAGGACAGTTGAGTTGGAGGAGATTACGGCCAAACTTCAAGATGAAGTTGCCTACGTATCCCGAAGAGGGAATCAGGCCCTACGTAGTTTGGTTCAGGTTCACTCGAGTATTAACTCTCTCCTTTTGCGCACTAACTTTTTCCAAAGCCGCCCTTTAGGGTTTTTAACCTTGCGAGCTCAGTTTTTCTTTATTTCAAATTTTTCATGCTCTAAATTTTGCCTAGGTCGCCCTTTCGGGTTTTCTGCCTAGCGAGCCTCTCAGGGTTAATTTTTCTTCAACTTGTCCATGTTGATTGGTTGTGAGAACTCCAAGCCGTCCAAGTCCATAAGAATAACTGCCCCTCCTGACCAAATTAATTTGATGATGTAAGGACCAATCCAATTGGGTCTGAACTTGCCCCTAGGGTCATGAATGGGAGCTCGGTTGTCTTTCAGCACCATGTCCCCTTCCTTGAGATTTCGGGACTAAACCCTCTTGTTAAAAGCCCTAGCAAATCGATGTTGGTAACCCTGGACATGATACAATGCTCTTTGCCTTCTTTCGTCAAATAGCATCAACTCTTCGAATCGGCTCTATTGCCAGTCCGCCTCTGCTATTTGACACTCAACAATAACTCGCAGTGACGTGACTTCTATTTCAATCGGCAGAACAACTTTCGTCCCATATACAAGAGAATAAGGAGTTGCCCCTGTAGACATTTGGATTGAAGTTCTATAGCCCCAGAGTGCGAATGGTAATTTGTCTGGCCAATCCTTGTAGGTCTCAACCATCTTCTGCAAAATATTCTTGATGTTCTTGTTTGCGGCCTCAACAACTCCATTGGTTTACAGCCTATATGTAGATGAGTTACGGAAAGCCACATTATATTTCTCCAACAAGTCTATCACCTCTTTCTTGAAGCAAGAACCATTATCTGATATGATCTCGTTTGGGACTCCATAACAGCAAATGATATTGTTTCGGATGAACTTGGCCACATACGATGCTTTCAGCACTGCGTAGGACTGAGCTTCCACCCACTTTGTGAAGTAATCAATTACCACCAGGATGTATTCACGCCTATTCGACCCTTTTGGCGTGACTGCCCCAACGACGTTAATTTCCCAGACCGAGAAAGGCCATGGTGAAGTCATGTTGTACAGTTTTGACGGCGGGATGTTCATGCGATTAGCATGAATTTGGCATTTGTGGTATCATCGAACAAAACCCATACAATCCTCCTCCATAATGGACCAATAGTAACCTTGCCTGAGAATCTTCCAGGCTAACATCACTCCATTCATGTGCGCTCTGCAATCTCCTCCATGGATGGCCTCCATCAGGCGCTTTGATTCCTTTTCTTCAACACACAACTTGTGCATTCCCAGATGACCTGTTTTGTACAGTTTACCTCTGTAGATGATAAATTGGATGGCTATCTGCCGTATTCCCCTTTTGTCCTTGGCATTTGCCCATAGTGGATAAATCTCCTTTTCCAAGAAGTTCCAATATCGTAGTACCAAGGACATAGTACCAAGGGTTTTTGTCTTGCGCTTCATCTATTGCGGCGATAATTTCATAGGCCGGCGTATATCTCTGCTCAATGATAATCGAACACATCCGGACTCTTAGTGGGATGTCTACTATATAAAATAAAGTTGCTAAAGCGTCAGCGAACCTGTTGTTCTCTCTCAGTAGATGTGTGAATGTCAACTTTTCAAATCTAGGAATCAGAACATCCAAGGTCTGGTGATAAACCTTTATCTTTTCTTCTTTGACCTTCCAGTCTCCATTTGCTTAAGAAACAACTAAGTTCGAGTCCTCGATAACATCCAATCCTTTTGCCCCTAGATCCAATGCATCTTCTAAACCAGTAATACACGCCTCATATTCTGCTTCGTTATTGGACACTTTGAATTAGAGTTTGAAGGCTAAAGGTATATGGGAGTTGTTGGGTGCTATTAGCAACACACCTATCCCATAACATACTGATTGGACACTCCGTCAAAGTACATTATCCAAGTCTCCTCTTCAACTGGCAAAATGGCTTCATCTGGAAACATGTATTCCACCACTTCATCCCCTTCTACTGGGTGATTTGCTAGGAACTTCGCTACAGCTCTTCCCTTGACCGACTTGCGGGTGACATACTTGAGATCAAATTCAAAGAGGAAAAGCAACCAACAGGCTAGCCTACTCGTAAGCACTGGTTTCTCAAAGAGATATTTGATGGATCTAATCTCAAAACTAGGATTACAGAGTGAGCTAACAAGTAGTGCCTTAATTTCCTGGTAGCCCATACCAAGGCAAGGCAAGCTTTCTCTAACAGAGTGTAGCGAGTCTCATAATCTAGCATTTTCTTGCTCAAATAGTAGATGGCTTTCTCTACCCTATCCTCAGATTCCTAGCAAGCATATATCCCATTGTTGTGTCTGTCACTGACAGGTACAGAATCACAGGCTTTCCCGGCTCTGGCAGCGATGACATAGGCGGATTCTAAATATACTACTTAATCTGCTCAAAAGCAAATTGCCATCGATCATCCCATCAAAATTTCTTTCCTTTCTTTAGGAGACCAAATAGTGGTTTACAAGTCAAGGTTAATTTGGAAATAAATAGTCTTATGAATTGCACTTCACCACGAAAGCCTTGCACCTCCTTTTCAGTCCTTGGTGGTGGCATTTCTAAGATGGCCTTGATTTTGGAAGGATCTACTTCGATGCCTTTCTGTGTGATCAAAAAGCCCAGCATTTTCCCTGCTGTTACGCTGAAAGTATATTTCTGCAGATTCAACCTCAGTCTGTATTCTCTGATCTGTTGAAAGAATTTCTTCAAGGCGGTGTAGTGGCCCGCTCTTTCTCTGGACTTGACAATCATGTCGTCCTCGTACACCTCGACCTCTTTGTGGATCATATCATGCAGAATAGTGGTCGCGGCCCTCTGATAGGTAGCCCTGGCATTCTTTAGCCCAAACGGCATAACCCGATAGCAGTAGGTTCCCCACAACGTAGTAAATGCAGTTTTCTCCGGTCCTCGGGCGCTATCAGAATCTGGTTATACCCAAAAAACCCGTCCATAAAGGATGGCAATGCATGACCCGCTGTGAAAT